>JAHLSL010000008.1:22942811-22971912 GCA_025920805.1 Petroica traversi | reverse complement strand
TTTTAAATAAATCTTCAAAACTTTAAGAAATGAGCTTTGTTTCTCACAGTGATCACCCAATTTGCAGCATCAGTGGTGAGAAAATTCGTTGGATTCGTTACTTGACTACTTCGCTTTTTAGCTGCTTATTCTTTTTAATGTGAATCTATGAGGGAACATGCTGTGCTTATGAATAAAAAAGGATTAATGTAGTGCTGTAGTGACTAACTGTTCCACACTTTGGTGTGAGATGGGTGTAGCCAAGGTACCCAGGACTATCCCCCCAACTGAAATTAAACTAAGGTGATGGAGGAGGCCAATTCCACAAGAAACACAGTTGGCTATTTAGACATCCAGTGCTGTCTCTAGTATTTAATCACTGCCATAACCAAGCTGCGAAGTGCTCCTTGGGTATTTTTTAAATGCATAGGAATGGATGCACAGAGAACTTAATTTTTAGATCTAATAAAAATTTTAGCAAATAGCACAGCATGTGAGTAGAACTGTGTAAATTTATGCTGCTCTATGTAACAGAATGCATTCACAAAAATTTTAATGTCTGTAAATTTTGAAGGGAAAACTGAAAAGACATTTTGAGGAATCATTTTCTAACAAGTGTCCAGAGGAAAAAAAATCCACTTTATATAACCTTTAGCCAAAATCTACAAAATACTGGCCTTTAATTGCTAAATGCTTGATGAATTGAATTTTGGAAGAGGAGAACAGTACAAAAAATCAGCAAAAGGTGACACATCTTGAATTTAGTGCTTGTCCTGGGTTGGCCATATGACCTGTTTGTATCCCCAATCGTCCTCTTGCTTATGCTGGACATTAAGTTCTGCAGCTTTAAGTTGGTCCCAGGAAGATAGAGAGAGTGAAGGTGGAGGAAAAAAAAAACACTCGCCGTTTGTCTGCAGGATACCTTTACTCCTACAAAGCAAGGCTACATTCCAGTGGACAGCGTTATCTCTTTTCTTTTTTCTTTTTTTTTTTAATTCTCTCTGGTGTGGGTGCTGGAACAGCTCACAGCGGAGGGTTTCCTTGGTTTTTTCCCGGCTTTTTGTAGGGAGAGACTTTGTTTATTTTGCTGGGTATTTTTTCCTTTTTCCTCTTCCTGGGACTGGCTGGCATCGCGTGGGCCCAGGACACCAGGGAACCCCCGGGGGTTCGCTGACTTCTACAGCCGGGCCCGGCAATCGGCCCCCCCCACTGGAGAACTGAACTGGACTCAGACGGACTCTGAATCTACCATCTCTTCAGAGGAAGGAGAGGTTTCATTGTTTTCATATTATCCAAAATTTGTTTTCTATGCTTGTTTTCTATTTGTTAAATAAATCGTTTTTTCCACTTTTCTCTAAGGGAATTCTTCCCGGACCTGTAGGGGGAGAGGTGATTGGAATCGGCTCTTCCTAGAGGAGACCCCCCCCCAGAGGTTTCCTCCTAAATATTTGCCCTAAACCAGGACAGTGCTCTTTGCATTATGTAATAAC
This sequence comes from Petroica traversi, assembly GCA_025920805.1. Classification (NCBI taxonomy): domain Eukaryota; kingdom Metazoa; phylum Chordata; class Aves; order Passeriformes; family Petroicidae; genus Petroica; species Petroica traversi. The sequence goes on along the minus strand of JAHLSL010000008.1, from coordinate 22,970,443 downwards.
ATAATTGCATTCTGGCAATTAAAACCAAAATATGTTTTCTCAACAGTTAATAGGCCTTGACCTAAGTAATAAAATAAACTTTGTGAATATTTGCAGTTATATTCTGTCTATTTTTAATTAAAAAGCTTCTTTTATCACCTCTTTGAGCGATTGTTTGGGTAATTTTATCTAGGTATTTGACTGCTGGTAGTTTAAATCTGTCCCCTACACTCCTGCATTTGTACGTTTGTGTGTCTTTAATTATGAAGGAAAAATATTTGTGTTTGTCCAAGATACTACTTAAAAAAAGCTGGTTTTCCATAAAATCTCCAGCTGCTTTTTTCTTTTCCTATTAAAGGTTTCTGTTTTAATATTCTGCTTCTGCATAAATTCAGGGATTCTGAAAAAAGGAAGATAATCATTTCTTTGCTAGTCTTACATCTGGAAAAATAATTAAGTTAAAGCTTCCTATTTCAACACTCTACCAAAATATTAATAAAAATAGTCAGATCTCTTTCAAAGACTTGCTTTTTAAGGCCAGGGGTTATTGTTAGATCATCTAGTTTGAGTAATATATAGCAACTAAATGATTTCCTGTTTGAAAAATTGGCTCTGGGCTATGGCCTGGAACAAAAATCATTGGGAGTCAGCCAAACATAATTTGAGATTATTTGAAATAATTTTGAGATTTCAGGCTGACTCTCCAGATGATAGCATGTACTTTCCTTCCCAGCAGTCTTCCAGTTTATGTAGTATTAAAAGCTGTTTCTGTAGGAGGGCATTACCAATATCTGGTGACTGAAGCATAATGAGACCTATTTTCGGTTTTAAGAAAGAGAGGACGGAAAATACTGAAGTAAATTGTGGAACAGTTCTGGGAGGTCTAATCTTTCACCTCATAGTTTTGGGTTGAATGTAGGCTTGATTTTTACAGGGAAAATATTTACATTTTGACTTCCAAGATTTTAGAGGATTTCACAGCTTATTAAGTGATTGATTTGTGAGCTGCTCTAGCTGTGTTTGTGGTGCTCTTCTGGAGAATATCCTAATTTTATGATGTGTAATATATGTAGCAATGTTACTCAGCAAAAAGTTTAGAAAAATAGACATATATATGCTGATAAAAAATAGCATTATAGTTTGTTTTTTAGTGTAAGTAATGCATTTATGCCAACCTCAGTTTTCTTTGCCCTGCTAAGTCTTTTCAAATTCCAAAGAAAGCTTTTTTTGTTTTGTTTATGTTCTGTTTGTGGTTTTGGTTTGTTTGGTTTTTTTTGTTTTTGTTTTTTATTGAGGGTGTTGTTAATGCCAGGAGTGGTCCTACAGCTGTGAGATTCAGTATTGTCTTACAGGAGGCCTAAAAACTCTGACAGAAACTACAGACTCACAGAGTCTGTTTTCAACAGAGGCTTGTTCCAAGGCAGAGGGAGTTTATTTCAAAATCTGCTAAGAAAACTGAGCCTTCTGAAAGGTTGTTGTTATTCTATCTGTAGAGCCGTGATAGGGATGGGGATTCTCTTTCATGTTGGATTTTTGTCTATGCAGATACGAATGCTATGATCAATGGATGAGGGAGCAGCATTTAATTTTCTCCTACTAGCTGAGCTCTACAATTGCTTCTAGACAGATATGTGTAGTTCCATTGCAAAAAAAGCTCTATGCAGCCATTAGTATGACTTCTAAATTTTTTTTTTTTAGTAGCAGCTTGTGCTTGAAGGCACTATCTTCAATCTACTTCTGTGAATTTCCCTCCACCTTTATTCATTCTGCCAATACAGATATAATTTCAGTGCCATGGAATAGCTGCTGTGGGCTGCTATCAAGGGGATATGTGTAGACCTATGAAAAAAAGGGAGTGAGAAAGCATAAATTCATATTTAACTTGGTCTGCAGCTTTTTATCGCCCAGAAAAAGAGAAAAAACTCACTGAATGTTGCAAGTCTGGGAGCCAAAGTGAGAGATGAGAAAAATTGGACCCCTTTCCATGTAATATCTCTTGGGACAGTTCTTAGTTAATTCTTCGGTCTTTCCCATTCCGCCCTTAATCTGCCTGTCTGGTTTTGGTTGTAGTTGATTGTTTGTTTCTGAGGAGATGAGCAGACACTTCTCCATTCCCCCTTACTGACATGATCGCTTCAGTGAGAAAACGAGGTGAATGATCTTGTATTCTCCCTATGTCCTGTGATTTGATGTGCTGCTTTTCCTCCACTGTGGTTGGACACTCCCGTTCCTCCAAGCCCAGTTAACTTCTGCCTCTCCTCAGGCTGCTCAGCGAGTCCCCAGTGCTGCTCACTTAGCTGTGATCTGCTTTGGACTGAAATATCCCTTCACACACCACAGTTAATGCAGCTTGGATGCCCTTGGTCTTGCATGTATTAAATCAGAGGCAGGGTCTCATTAAAATGAGGCACTAGACTTCCTCAGAGTTGTTCACTACAGTAGATTCATTATACGTGCTCAACTCCCTCCACTTGTAAAAATGAAAAATCCTGCTTTTGAATAACATGCTCTTGCTGGCAAAACTTTTAAGCTCTCTGAGAAATATGTTTTGATGCAGAGGAAAGGAAATGGCAGCAGAAAGTTCTGTTTAAAAATGCAGCTTGCTTTCTTGGCTGGATCAGCCACTGTCTCTTTCTGTGCACGTGCTTGCCTCATTGCTTCTGCTCTTGTCTTCTGACATAGTTTAAAAAAAGTCTGAGTACTGATGATAGGGAACTGTGAAGACATCAGGGAAGAATCTGGACACAATATTTGGCTATAACAAATTATATTTTCTTTTCCAGAGGTGACAAAAAATGTGTCATTCTGTCCCTGGCTGCACAGCAGCTTGAAATTTGCAGCCAAATGTCCTTTGATCAACCTTTCATTGATAATGCCTTGTACTGTGCTTGTATGTTTCCAGTCCTGGGTCAGCTGGGTACCACAGCCTTTGCTGTGGTACAGTAATTGCTGTGCTTAATGTGTATCCCTGATTAGGAAGTAAAATTTATGGATTTCTTTTGGGTAAGGAAACAGTTCTTTGAGAACTGATCATGAAAGTATTTTAAAGATGAATTTTAATCCTGGTAGGGACCAGCCATTAACAAGAATTCTTTGCAGACATGTGAAGCCTCCCAACACTGGTAATTGGTTTCCCTTCATTCTATTCTAACTAAAGAAGAAGAATTTAGCAAAGCCCTTTTTCATTGTTTCTTGAGCAGCTCCTCATTGGTTGGCCCTGGCAAGGGAAGCTTTTTTGTCACAGAGTAGTTCTGGCTTACCGACTTCCTGTTGTAGCCTGTTTGTTGCTGCCTCTGCTGTATAATGTTTTACAGTGAAATAAGTGTTTTGTGCATATCTGGCAAGGACTGAACCAGGGTACCTATATGGATAAAGAATAGGCACTTTTCTTTTTATTTTGCCCAGACCCTGATGTGTTTCTCAATTCAGCCTTACAATTTTATTGGCACAGATGAGGTGGAAGAATCTGATGAGGTGCTGCAGAATCTGTAACTGCAAATAAGACAATTTCTTATGCTGGCAAAGCTGCCAAAACCCTTGTTTTGTGAAACTTCTCTCTCTAGTTATCTTTTCATCAGGCAACTGAGGAAATTGGACTGTAGGCTTTAAAGACAAAAAGCAAGCAAACCTCAAACTCCCAACTTCATGTAGGTTTGGTGTTTAGTCCGATAAAGTCCAGAGCATCCCACTGGAATCACTCAAAATACTTACAGAACCACCTTTATTTGGCTGATAGGCTGCCTATTTTTTGGAAGCTCATTACCTCTAAAGATAAAAAAGTGAGTCTGTCAGAATTTTTATCCTTTCACAAAGCAAAATAGTATCTATGAACTTCAGCAAGTTTAGGTTGCCACTAAGTGATTCTTGCCTTGGAGGGACTTAAAAAATATGTGTGTATTTATTTCTTATATATTATTTCTTAATATATCTGGAATCTGGAAAGCGGTGTAGTTAAAAACTGAAGTCTAGTATTAGAAAACCTGAGCAATTTCTAAACTATTCAGCTTCACTAAATCCTGGATTTTAGAAACTAAATACTACCCTTCTGAGTTAATCACTGCCATTGATACTGTTTCCAGCTATTGGTATTTATTAGCTGTAGCATAACCATCTAGAGTACAACAGACTAGAAGAGTGGTGAGGACTCCTGTAAAAATGCCTACCATAGGTTTAAATATTAATCATATTTCCTGGATATTGAATTAGTTGCTCTTAAAAAAATATACTGTCCAGGTGAAACTTTTAATCAAGACATTCTCATTCTGGAGTTATAACAGTTTGAGTAAAAGGAAATACTAAGGAAACACTTTGTTTGCAGTTTGGTGGTTTATTTGAGATGATTTTTGCATTTTTATGTAATTTTTGGTGGTAGTTGAGAAAAATACCGTGATGTTAGTGAGAATCTCCTCTTGGTTAAAGAATTACTAAACGGTATTGATACCTTTTTCATATTGAAGAAATAAAACACCACTTTAAAATCTCTGTATAATTTCTTTACTTATATGCAGAATTTTTGATTTTGAGCAAGATACCCAACAACTACTTTGAAGGTGTTCCCGTAACATTCCATTTGCTGGGACAGAATGTATTTAATTCCTTAATGCATGCAGGAAATCTCCAACCAATAATCTTTTTAAATGCATGAAAGAAGTAGTTTTGCTTATTTCTGTGGCCCATGTCTCAGCTGAAGTGCTGAGAAAAGAAGCATAAAGGTAAGGTTCTAGACACAGTTCCCCAGTCATTAGAGACACTTGTATGTAGGTGTTAATGTCTGAAATTGTCTTAGTCATGATTGTTACCTTTAAATGCATTAAAAACAGTTTCTAAAATTTGCTGGCTTAACTGCTGGGACAGTGGTGGGCAGATGAAGCAAGAAGTGCAAATATGAGCCATGGCACAGAATATGTAATATTGCCATGTACCAAAGCTGAGCAGCTTCTTAGTACTTTTGCAGAATGGATATAATCTACCACAGGGAAAAAAAAAAATTATAAATTTTTCTCTATTTTACAGCCAAAGTGTAAATTTACAGACCTGTTCTAATTTATTGTCATAGATATATTTTAAATCTGATTATTCCAAGGTGGTTTTAATTACTAATTATGTAGTCACTGAACTTTTAAGAGCTTTTGATTAACTCACAGGCATTATTAAACAAATTGAATTGCTGTTGTAAAACTAGTAACAATGAAAAATTATTTCAGAGGAAGTTACAATAGACATATATTTATGTGGTTTTAAATGGTACAGCTTGCTGCTACTTCAGCAAGGTAGACAACCAAGAAAGAAAATTGGAATATCAGAGGGAAAGTTAATGAATTACTCAAAACTGGAGCAATCATTACAGGTATTAGCAGTATCTGATGATTCAATGCCTGTCTTTGTTCTCCCTGACAAAGCTGAAAAATGTTTAGATTTCCCTTGAACCGCCATGCTATCTTCAATTGAATTTTTTGATTTGTTGAGAAATTCTGCCATGGCACTCCACCCAGTTTCTGGTAAAAAGAGTTAAATAGTCCTCTGAGAGGAACTAAAGATGGTAATAATTCTCCCCTGCTTCTTCAATTCCTGTGCTGTGTGAACACTGCTAAGTGAAATTTGCTCTCCAGTCTTGGAGCAGAATTATATTCAGAAGGCTCTGACCAGCTATTATCTGTGCTCTGCTTTGTTTCTGGCTCTGCAAGCATTGCTCATTTTCCCTATTTGTAACTTAGACATTCTGTTGCCTGCAACTTTCAGGCTGTTCTTTGCACAAAACTGACCAGCTCATTGTACCAGTTAATTTTATTCATTGAGTTCCTTATTAAAAAAAGAAATAGAGTAGTTAATTATGAGTAGGGGATACAGACAATTCTTAATTTCCTTTTTTCTATTGTTTGATGTACCTCTGCAGAGAGGGAAGGGAGCTCCTCTGATTAAAATAATGTGTAGTTATGGATAACAAAATTAGGTGTTTTGCTTGTTTCAAACCAATGTCATGTCTCTATGACAAAAGCGTCTTTGAAGCTATTGAGTAATCTAGCTGTACTTAGTGTGCAAAATACCAGTGACCATAAATATTGAATGATTTTTAAGTAGCGATAACTATTTCACTTGTTTGTTGGTCCATGGGACATTTCTCTCTTACCTAGTATATTAAGGTGAGAGGTGTTGGTGTCAGAATAATTCGCAAAGCTGTATATGCAGACTGTGATGCAGAAAAGTTATTCTCATGATGTTCCCCAGTGCATTATTTGCAGTCTATTTGCAGTCTGTTTGCTGCAAGGAGATGTGAAATAATTTACCTTTCATTTGTAAGCCACTGTGTGCACTTTGCCTTCTTAAAGATAGTAGGGTCTAAGTGCTCCAGGATGAACCTTATTCCAGACTGTAATGTAAATGTTGGGAGAACTGAAGGGGAATATAAAACTGGAGAATAGCTAGGAAGTAGAAAAATGGAACAGGAACCTTTTCATCATAGAATGTTGGCATTGGAAATGAACCCAAATACTGCAGCTTGCTTTTGGATATGGATAAAGTTTTTTATCTTAGAAGCCAGCTATTCAGTTTAGTATCCATCTCTACATAAAACATTTCCACTTTGATTAGAACAAAAGTTGTGCCTGCTCACTGGTGATGCCTTTTTCCTGGTGTTAGGAAAATGAAGCTAGACACGGTTAGAGGGGTTGGGGTCTTTACCTCAGTATTTTAATCAGGATCCTGTTCAGCGCATCCACTTCAACCAGGTGAAGTGTGGCAAAATGCCCCTCACCCTCAATCACACACACCGGTTATAGACTTTACACATTAGCATATCTAACAAGGCGGCCCAATAATGAGGTTGGGGTGGGCTAACCCCTAGTTTACAGAATTCTTCTGCCAGGAGACCTTGGGTTCCTGAGATAGTAGGAATGTTTGGTCTCCCTAGCTCTGCACTTCTGGGGTGTTTAGTCTCAGGCCTGCAGAACACTTACAAAACACTAAGCACTAAACTAAGTAAAAGGTTGCAAGTATGCATACTGCTAATACTTGTGGATACAGAGAACTGTGTAAAAGGTATATAAAAGAAAAGACAAAAATCATTCCGGCATCACTGGAAACAGCATTCCTGGGAGAGAATTTTTCCTGGCTGTCGGAAAAAGCCATGAAAGATGCAGTTGCTTTCACTTTTGTACCTACTCACTCATACTGTCTCTCTCTTTGATCTACTTCTCAGTGAGGTTTTAAAGTACGTCTAATCCTGGGATAGAAATTCCATATTTGTGAGAAGTTTTGGGTTGGTTTGGGATGGAAGGGTGAAAGAGATTGAGAAACAATAGAATTTTCATCTGTTGAACAGAGTTGGGATTTCTCATTGACTGGTGAGGATCTTCAGGAAATGACCTGGTACAAAAGGAGCCTGATGGGGCTGATTCAGTTGCTTATATTGCAGAAATGGTGTGAACACCGCTCTGCATTGATTGGTTATGAGTGGCTTTGGAAATTCAGGTTTTCGTTCAGAATTCTGTAAAGTGCATCAGAACATAATTACTGTCATTTCTCCTTGAAAGATATTTCTACTCCATGGTGCAATTGTCTGGGTTTTGGTATCCATGCTTGCCTCATGTCAGTCTGCGTAAGACTGTGTTGCCCGGGTCCCGGCAATATCCAGGTTTTATACCATATGTTGTTACCAGGAGTGTTTTCACTCACTGCAGGATAAATTGATCCCTGTTTACAGCTCATAGAGCCACTAGGATTCTCTGGAATGAAAGATACTATTAGACATCAAACCTATGCTGGTTTTGTAACTCTTATGTGTAACTGTTATTTTCTAATATATATGTTTATTGCTATACTTCTAGATGTAGCAGGTGCTTGTTTTTAAAATTTTGTTTCTAGATCAAAATATTGACTGTTTTCTCTATGTAACAGAAGGCCTCCTAAGTTGGTAGAGTGTAAAACACAATCTGAATACTTTATAGTTCAGAACACACCCAAAACGCAAGTTTTCCTCATACCAGCTAAATCCATTACAAAGTGAGAATTTATCAGGGGACAAGATCCTGTTCTTTATTTCGATTGTTCTTTATCCATCAGTACAAGGTGAAAAATTCACTCATGAATTATCCATTTCTGTGTTAGCAGTTGACTGGGGAAAAAGCAAGATCCTCAGATTTTAGAGCTGTATGATTTAGTATGCAGCCAAAAGTATGATACAGTTAGTAGTTGTAAAGGAATTTAACTTAATATTTTAATAGGAGGAATAAAATTATCGTTATGTAGTCAACATTAATCTAAATTAAGTAGTTGAGATCTATTTGGCAGGAAACACAATTTCTAATTGTGTGATTTATTAGCATTTTTATTTTATATTAATAATAATATATAATACACAGTTCTTTCTTAATATTTGCTAAATAGGAAAGTAATTTCTAAATTAGATCTTGCTACATGATGATTTGCAACCACTGGTGATGCCTTATCCTGGTCTTAGGAAAATCAAAACTAGACACAGTTAGAGGGTTGAGCGTCATTTACCTCAGTATTTTAATAGGATCCCGTTCGATGCATCTCTTCACCCAGATGACATGCATCGCAATGCACACACACCGTCAGTCATGTACACTAGTTATAGATCTTGCACATTAGCATATCTTACAAGTGGGACCAATAATGGGACTAGGGTGGGCTAACCTCTAGTTTACAGAATCTGTCTACTAGGGGACCTTGGCTGCTTAAGATAGTAGGATGTTTGGTCTCCCTGGCTCTGCAATTCTGGGGTGTTTAGTCTCGTGGCCTGCAGGACACTTACAGAACACTAAGCACTAGACTAAGTGAAGGATTACAAGTATGCATGCTAATACTTGTGGATACATAGAACTGTGTAAAAGGTATATAAAAGAAAAGGCAAAAATAATTTCGGCATCGTTTTCCCCCTTTTAGAGACTAACAAGGCTCTACTTTGTTTACTCTCTAATCTACTCTACAATTACCCACAGCATCAGTTCACACAACCTACTGCTCCGCAGGCTATTACACAGATGATAACTACAATTGTAGTTAATATAAATGTTTCCTCTATCCAGGCCCAGTTTGGTAACCATGAGGTGAGGGTGTGGAAGATATGGTTAAATTTGGAAGCTTAAAAGATGGAAGTTTAAAATCACAATAGATGGGCGGTGACCACCCCCATCTAGAGGAGGTAACTGGATACCCATCCAGCAATCATTCCTATTTAGAACTTTGGACACATTTTGGACTACAACCTTATGTAAATCATGGGGCAAACCCTAAATCATGGTTACCAGTTGGGCAGACAACAACATGTAAAGAACAGTTTAAACCACATCCTTATGATTTGTATCAGTCTCTGTTTTCTTGATGGTTTCAGAAGCAGAAATGGATCCACACTGGAGTAGTGGATCCACAGTCCCTTGCCAGCAACTTTGACCGTAGTGAGGGTGGTCAGCAAAACTTGGAATGGTCCCTTCCACTTGGCTTGCAAGGGGTCACCATCCCACCACTTGATGTAGATCCAGTCTCCAGAATGGAGGTGATGAGCAGGTGTATCCAGTCATATTTGCCTGGACGACATGACAAATCTCTGGAGCTTCTGCAAAGTGAAACTCAAAGCCATTAAGTACTTCTACAAATCAGCTTTAACTTTCACATGAATTTCCCCCGAGATATGTGAAACCTGATATGGCCTGCCAAATATTTCGAAGGGACTTATATTGTCCCTTTGCCTTGGCTGGATGTGGACTCTCAGCAAGGTTATTGGCAGGGCTTGAACCCATGTCACAGATGTCTCTTGACAAATTTTACAAATCTGGGTTTTGAGGGTTCCATTCATATGTTCAACCTTGCCACTTGCCTGAGGCCTGTATGGTGTGTGCAGGTCCCAGGTAAGTCCCAGAACCCTGCTAACGTCCCCAGCTACCATCGCAACAACGTGTGGTCTTCTATCTGATGACATTCCCAAAGGAACCCCAAATCTTGGAATTATATGATTGAGCAAGTCTTTCACCACTTCCCTTGCTCTGCTGGTGTGACAAGGGTAAGGTTCCGGCCATCCAATGAAGGTATCAACCAGTACCAGTACACACCTGCATCTCTTTTTGCATGGCATCTCAGCAAAATCTATCTGCCACTAATCTCCTGGGAGATCTCCTGATTTTGTCACCCCTAACACAACTCTTTTGCTTGTGTCAGGGTTGTTTTTACAACAGGTATTGCACTTGCTTGTTACAGCTTCTACAATATCAGTCAATCTCTCCTTATCACTACCTTTCTCAGATGTTTTAAAAGATTCTCTGTTCCCCAATGTGTACCTTCATGTTCTTACTGGGCTGTTTCTCGAAAGAGGAAGGGTGGAACTACAACCTGTCCTGTTGGGGTAACAGCCCACCCTCCTTCTTTGACCTCAACCTTAAGATGCTTGATTAATTTGTCATCCTTCTGATTATATTTGGGGGTAAACTCTGACAAATCTACTTCTTTCTGTGGTATCACTGCAAGAATGTATTTTTCTGCAACTCCTCTTGCTGTTTCATCAGCAAAACGATTTCCCAGTTCAGGGGCTTTCTTTCCTTTTTGATGACCTCTGCAATGCATGATGGCTACCTCTGTTGGCTTCCAAATACTCTGCAGGAGTGCAAGAATCTGTTCAGCATGCTTAACTTCATTACCTTGAGCAGTTAGCAGGCCACTTTCCTTCCAGATAGCTCCGTGGGCATGAACAACATTGAAGGCATATTTGGAATCAGTCCAGATATTCACCTTCTTTCCCTCACTCAGTTCTAGAGTCTTCGTTAGTGCAATGAGTTCAGCTTCCTGCAAGGCTTTTGCCTCCATGACTTTATCTGTGCTGGTTACAGCATAACTTGTCACTCCCTTATCATTTCTCATGAAGGTGCTTCCATTGGTATACAGTTCCCAATCTGGGCTCTTCAGAGGAGTGTCCTTCAGGTCTGGTCTGCTAGAATAAGTCTCCTGCATTGTCTGTAGACAATCATGTTCAGGCATTCTGTCAAGTAATGCAGATGACAAAAACATCACAGGGTTTACCACAGATGTTGTTTTAAAAGTAACATCATCCTGCTCCAAGAACACAGACCGATATTTCAGCATTCTGCTAGGGGATAACCAGTGTTCCCCCTTTTGTTCCAGCACAGTTATTACTGCATGGGTACATAAACGACAGTGTGCTGCCCAAGGGTGAATTTACGGGCCTCCTATATTAGGAGCACAGTTGCTGCCACAGCTTTCAGGCATCCGGCCCTCCCTTGACTAACATTGTCCAGCTGTTTTGAAAAGTAGGCCACAGCTCTTCGCTGGTTCCCAAGGTGCTGTGCCAGTTCTCCTAGAGCAACATTCAGTTGCTCATATGTAAAGAGTTCAAAAGGCTTAGGCAAGTTCGGCCTTCGGGGAACATTTCAGCTGTTTGAAGGCAACCCTTGGACTTTCTGTCCACGTGATTGTTCCCTTTTCGGCTGTCTTAAGGACCTCATACAGAGGTTTTACCAGTAGTCCATAGTTTGATATCCATAGGCAACACCAACCTACCATTCCCAGGAAGGCCTGCATTTCTCTTACAGTGTGGGGCTCCAGAAGGCGACGGATGGCTTCTTTCCGTTCTTTGCTGAGTTGTCTGATGTCCACAGAAAATTTCCAGCCCCAGGCACACCACTGTTTCCCTGGCAAACTGGGCCTTCTCTTTCGAGACTCGGTAACCACTCCGGCCCAAAGATTTCAACAGACTTATGGTTAGCTGGACACACTCATCTCGTGCTCTGGTTGCCACTAGGATGTCATCAACATACTGAAGAACAACTCCTCCTGGGTCCTGTTTCCTCAAGTTCTCCAGTTCTTTTGCCAGCTGGTTTCCAAACACCGTGGTACTGTTTTTGAACCCCTGGGGTAGGGCAGTCCAGTGAGCAGTGTCTTCCTCCCTGTTTCAGGATTTTCCCACTCAAAGGCAAAGATTTCTTGGCTGTTCTTGTGCACAGGAATGCAGAAAAAGGCATCCTTGAGATCTAAAACAGTGAACCACCCTAATTCATCTGTCAGTGCACTCAAAAGTGTATAGGGATTTGCTACAACTGGATAGATGTCCTCTGTTATTTTGTTAATTTTCCTTAAATCTTGCACTAAAGGATAACTTTTACCATCTGCTGTCTTCACTGGCAAGATTGTGGTGTTGTACTTAGTTTCACACTCTACTAGCAACCCAGATTTAAGAAACTATTCAATTATAGGTGTCAATCCCTTACGACCTGCAAATTTCAAAGGGTATTGTTTTTGCCTTACTGGTGTAGCTCCTTCTTTGAGTGTAATACTCAACCTCTGTTCAGCTCTTTTGGATCTCCCAGGGATATCATTGGCCCATACTACAGAACTGACAGCATCCTCTATTTCTTTGGGAATATCTCCATGGCACTCCTGTATGAGAAGAGTGGCTGGTTTGATAAATTTAGATTCTGGAATTATAACTTTCACCCCCATGTCTTTGGAAAATTTAATTCCTGCCTCTAATTTCTCCAATAAATCTGCCCTATAATGGCATTGGTGAATTTGGCATATAGAGGAACTGGTGAGTCACCCAGTGCTTCCCCAATTTGAATTTTAAAGGTTGGAAAAAAAGGCCTTGTTTCACTTACCCCTGTGGCTCCAACCACATCCACAGTCTCTTGGCCCAGTTTACCTTTTAACGTATTTAACACAGAATATGTTGCTCCTGTATCAACCAGAAATTCAACATCATCATTTCCTAGCTTAACTATAGCTGAAGGCACTGCTGGGAGAGATGCCTTCAGTCCTCATCAGTCATCATTCACAGCTAGTTCTGGAGCTGGGGGAGTCTTGTTTGCTTGTGCTGGATACTTGTTTTTCCAAAGTCCCCTTTTCTTACAAATGGCACACTGATCATCAGCCAGAGGAAAATGGAGTCCCTTTTTTTGGTGGGTTGGATGACTTTCCCTTATTGTGAGTTTTCTTGTGGTGGGGCTTATCCTGTTTTCCTGCTGAATCCCCATTCTGATACACTTTCCAAGCTACTTCCTGCATTTTAGTTACGTCTTCTACCTTCTCTAGCTTTTGCAGCTTTTCTCTTATGTCATCTGCAGACTGCCCTTTAAAGAGGTAGGCCAGCTGGTACTTCTGGTCAGGTGCATCAAGGTTCAGATTTGTGTATTTCCTTGCAGCCTCTTTGACCTATTCAGAAAGTCTGTAAGGTTTTGATTTGCATTTTGTTTGACTTCGAATAATTTTTAAAAATTCACTGCTTTAGGAAGGCCACATCTCAACCCATAAACCACCCATTTCTGATACCGTTTCAATTTTGCCATTTGTTCCGGGATGTTGGCATTCCACTCTGGGTCTGAAAGTATGAAAATATCATGGGGTGCCTGTCCCTTGGAGACTTCAAACTGCAATTTGGGCCTGTACAGCATCTAAGGCAGCTTTATTAACCATCTGCCTTTCTGTGCTATCTAGTAACTCATCTAGCATGACGTCCAAGTCCCCCCAGGCAGGATTTTGGGCCTTTATAGCTCTCTCTACCTGTATGGCTTCATTCTTTGGATTGTCACTGTACTTTCCAACTGAGTATTTCAACAGTTGTAGCTCTGCGAGGGAGAACAGTGTCTTTATATAAACCACTCCTGGTTTCCCACAGCCTGTCTCAGAGGTACTTCTAGAGCAGGTCCTCCCCTTTCTCTTCCATCTCTCCTTGATCTTGTGCATCTTGGACTGGTAGCTCCTATAGCTTCTTGGGCTATTCTATCTCTTTTCCACTGTCTTCCTCATGGGGACCATCAGTATCAAAATTATCCCATTCACTTTTAATCCTAACACTGGCAGAGCGATGGAGAGGGAAACCTGATTACCTTTCTCTGTCTTTGGTTCTGGAAAAATAATTTGGATCAGAGACGTCCTGCCCCCCTCTAGTCAGAGTGGGCTTGCTCCTCTCCCCGTCACTAGAAGAGTGACGAAGCTGAGATCATGGGTGTCTGCTTTCTTTCCAAGCTCTGGGCGCTCCCCAGCTGCGCCTGTGCCTGGGGCGGTCAGAGGGTGGCGACCAGTCTGCCTCTGCTCTGCCACTATGCCTGTCCCTCTCTCTGCCTCTTTGCTGGTCAGGAATCAGCAGCCAGTCCTCCTCTGCTCTGCCCCTATGTCTGCCCCTCTCTCTGCCCCTGTGCTGATCAGGGGGTGGTGGCCTGTCCTCCTCCGCTCTGCCCCCATGCCCGCCCCCTTGATGGTCAGGGGGGCGGTGGCAGCCAGTTCGCCTCTACTCTGCCTTCATGTCTGCCCTCCCCCGCACCTCCCTGCTGGTCGGGGGTGGCAGAGGGAGAGGGAGTGGCGGTGGAGGCAGTGGAGGAGGGGGAGGCGGTGGTGTTGGTGGCGGTGGAGGAGGGGGAGAGGGTAGTGGCGTGGCGCCTCCGTCTCCTGCTCCTAAGTGCACAGCTAACAATGGTGGCAGCACAGGTGGCGACTGTGCTGTGGCTATACGCAAAGCCGGTGCCACCATGTCCATTATAACTACTTCTTTTGTTCCCACTGAGTTTGCCAGCAGCTGCTTTGTCCTCTCTTTCTCCTTTTTCTTTCTCCGTACAGCCATTTCCAAACAGCCTTTCTCTATCTCATATGCTTCTTCTCTGTTTAGTAGTATGGTAAAGAGTTCTGCATATTTTAGCTCATCAAATCTGTGCAGAACTCGAAGTTCTGCCAGAAGCTCTGTGACTATTTCACTTTCTAGACTCCCAAAACGCAGCCAAACCCTCTATTCTTCTAGCTTTATGTTGGCCAGATCCATGTAGACAGTCTTATTAGCTCCTGTGTGTCCAGGGAGGTCCTTTTCTGGTTAAATATCTCCAGTGTTTCAATACCAGATCTAATGGTGATTCTCATGGTATTGCTACATCCTCATCAGAGAATACACAACCCATTTTTACTTATAAACAGGGAAAAACAGCCAGAAAAAAGTGTCTCCTCTGGCAAACTGCCTAACCTACAAACTAAGCAACTAACTTAGGCCTACAGCTTAAACAGCAAGTTATAAACAGTGAAACCGCATGTTTGAGAAACTTTCCAAAGTTTTCTCAGCCAAGACTTGAACCCTTGACCCCTGGCTTTGCAGTTTTCTAATCAGCACCTCCAGCCACTAAACCCCTTTACTGCTGTGATTTCCCCACCCACCAACCTCGCGTGGTTTGAACGGATAGCGTTCTCCCCTTCCCATGATTTTTGCAGGGAGGGGAGGTTAATTCTCCCCCTTTTGTGGGCCTCTCTCTGACACCCCCGCCCAACCTCCCAATCTCCCTCCTGATGCTAGCACAATACCGAAATGTTGCCCCCACCCTTTTGCTCACCTCTCTTCCGTGCCTTCATGTACTGGGTCCTAGAGCCCTGGTCACAGTGCTGGACTGCTGCCTTAGCCCCGTGGAATGCCAGCAAAAAGCGGGGCTAGGCGAGGATGTTTCTCAGCCCAAAACTGCAAAGTTGGAGGACCCACCTGGGTTGCCAATGACTGATGCCTTTTTCCTGGTCTTAGGAAAATGAAGCTAGACACAGTTAGAGGGTTGGCGGTCGTTACCTCGGTATTTTAATTAGGATCCTCTTTGATGCATCCACTTCACCCAGGTGACAAGCGTCGCAAATGCACGCATACTGTTAATCACGTACGCAAGTTATAGACTTTACACATTAGCATATCTAACAAGGGATCCAAATAATGGGGTTGGGGTGGGCTAACCTCTAGTTTACAGAATCTGTCCTACTAGGAGACCTTGGCTTCCTAAGATATTAGGATATTTGGTCTCCCTGGCTCTGCAGTTCTGGGGTGTCTCAGGGCCCACAGAACACTTACAAAACACTAAGCACTAGACTAAGTGAAGGGTTACAAGTATGCATGCTAATACTTGTGGATACACAGAACTATGTAAAAGGTATATAAAAGAAAAGGAAAAAATAATTTCGGCATCACAACTAATAGCCCTTGGAACTCCTCTGTCTTTGTCTGGGAAATATCTGGAAGCCTGGGAAAGACAAGTGGGGGCTTCTCCAAGGCCTCAGAAAAATCAATGAGGTTATTGAAGATGTGGGTCCCCTGCAAGCTCGGCCTGTCCTCACCCTCAAGGCTTCCCTGGCAGTGGAAGCTTGCCATCAAAGACATTCAAACTGCTCCTTCACAATTACCCTACACCCATGTGAGGCCCCCAAGTTTGCCTTCTCTGTGCCATCCCTGAACCAGAAGGCCCCCCCAGCGCATGTACCACTGGCATGTGCTACCTCAAGGTATGAAAAGTTTTTCCACAATCTGCCTGTGCTACCTAGCTCCCGTTCTGTACCCCATCTGCAAAGAGTTCATACTTTCTATCATTCTCCGCTACATGGATGATGTGTTAATCTGTGCACCAGACGATAAATACCTGAACTTTGTGACAGGACATCTACCCACACCTCCTGTGTACTACAGATAGCTGGTGCAGAAAGAAGTAGCCCAAGGCCAGTAGAGGTTATCTCTGAGGCCAGGAGCCTCAAACCTCAAGAATAAACATCCTAGTCTGGAGAGCAGATGTGGGAAGAGATAAAGAAAAATTCCTGACTGAGAGACACCATTTTACACTATAAAAGATAGATGAATTATCACTGAGGCAGAAGCCTCTACATGCACGCCATGAAAGTGTAAGGGACTTCTCCCCGAGTCCTGGACACAGGCTTGTGGTTACTTTTCTGGAACTGAGGGAAAGGATCTCGATGTGGGTGTGCCCCACCAGCAAGTGGATGGCAAGATACATTGAATCTTAAGCTTATACTATTTCTTCACTAGCTGAAACTTAAAGGGTACCTTATCGTGCACTGTATGAAATCTACTTGTAGTCTTTCTTTTTGTTTTATTCCTGTGTAGTATTAGTTTGCTTTAAATCCTATATCTATTAGTTTTCTTGTCTATTAATACATGTTTTGTTCTGTAATAGACAGAATCAGTCATTATTAAAAGAACTTACGAACGTGAGTGGGTTATTGCTGGCCACATCAATAAGGTGCTGCCAAGGGCCTGGGCAGGAGGCAAGGACTTACTTAACTCCCACATCCATTCATGACAAACTTGATTCTAGAAACTATTCAAGTCTTTAAAAAAGCATGGTATGAGATACAGCAGGAAAAGATTTAGCGCACCTGCCCATGGGCTTACCTGGGACTCCGCATCAGTGAGCGGACCATCATACCCCAGCAGCTCACCATCAAGGAAAACCTCAGGACCCTCCAGGATCATCAGATGTGGGGTTCTATCAGCTGGGTTTGTCCTCTACTGGGGATTTGTGCCACTGTTTAATCCCCTGAAAGGCTCCAATGGCCTGGACTCGCCCTGAGTCCTGACAGAGGAGGCCCAGGAGTCCATTGCTAAGGTACAACTTGCCCTGTCTTCTTGCCAGGCCCATCGAACAAGTCCTGAGTTGCCCTTTGATTTCATCATTCTGGGTAAGTCACCCATATTACATGGACTGATTTTCAATGGGACACAGTGCCATCAGTTTTACCATCAAAACGTACCAGCCCTCGTAAGGATGTTTCAAATACCTTTAAACCAAGCAAGGGCTGAGTCCACCTCTGGAGCCCAGTGGTCTCAAAACAGCAGAGTCACGCTGGTGGGACTGCTCTGAAGTTTGAAATACCCCTAAGAATTAAGTGGTTTCTCCCTAAGCTATCTCACCTTCATATGTTAATCCTCCTGTGTTCATTGGCCTTGCCCTCACTCCACCCCTCCCTTCTCCCCATTAGTGGTCACTGTATCCCCCTGCCCTCTCTCTGCCCCTGTGCCCCTGACCATTGGCTGAGTGTCCCTATAGCAAGGGACACTCAGGGTCATTAAAATTCTTACACCTATGGAACCCTCTGGAATAAATGTTTCTGGAACTCTATGCATCTGAGCACTTGGCAGTTCTGAATCTCTGGTAATGCCCGAGCCATCCAAGCAAGTGGGTGAGTGTGTGCAGCTGCCAGCCACGGGCAGGAGTAGGAAGGGTCTGCCTGCACAGTACCCTACAGTACTGGCGGAGTGATCTCTCAGAGCCACAGAGACACTTCTGGTAAATGCAGAGGCCTCATCCACCCCACACCACCCACAGCATTAGAAAGGGTTTACATTTTCTATTCCAAGGGAGGCTCTTACCTTCCTTAGCAGACACCTGTCTCTCAAACCAGGACATTGACTAATCAGTGATATGGCCTCTGAACTAGATACATAAGATGTCAGAGTAAATGTAAAATCAACTAAACAGTCTTCAAGTATCTGGCTACTGCTGTAAGGAGGGAGGAGGAAACCTGGTCACTGTGGTAGTCTACTGTTTCCTCAGGTTTCAGCAAGGAAAACTAGATTGCATTTTAAAAAGGTATGTGTAGTAGGGAAAAAAAATGTCAGAGTATTGCATAGTTAATTCATCTATTATCTTAAATACTCTGAAGAAGCTTAAAGAGTGTGAGTATAACAATGCATATGTATGTATTTTAAGCAAAGTGTGGCAATACCATGGGATTGTCTTCAATGCAGTCCCATTTCAGCTGCACCTGTTTGGGTTCTGATAGGAAATGTTGTCAAGGCAAATGGGGGAAATGTGAAGAGTGAATTCTCGTTCATCACTTTAACACACTATACCACGCTGAGCTGTGATAAGGGATCCTTTTCACACTGCAATTTCCTGCTTCCTGAAATACTTCTTTGTACTCTGCCTTTTAGAGGGATGATAGAGGATGAGGGAAGTACAACATGGAAAATTTGTGGAAAATTGAATGAAATTGCTGTGAAACTGCTTTTGATGTAGTTCCCTGGACTGTGCTCAATGCTTTTAAATGACAGGACAAGCTTTGTTTAAAACACAGTTTTAAAAAGTTTTCCCCTCGATTTAATTTTTTAATTTGCTATTTGATTGGTGGAACCTTTTGCATTTTCAGTGGCTCTATAATTTTTGTTATGCAGGAGAGCAGTTTTGGGCAATTCAGGCTCTATTGTGCAAAATGCTGCTTGCTTTTTACAGAAACTGTTAATAATAAGTGAAAAGCTGACTGTCCTTTTTTAGTAATTGAGTATTTTATGGTGCAATCTGGCAAGTGAAATTAGAGAACTTATTTCAAAAATATTTAATGTCTATGTATACTGTGGATTTTTTTACTGGCATTTTTTGTAAAAAATAATTTGAGGATGGAAGTGAATATTTGCATTCAGTTAGTGAGAAGTTTGAATTTGTGCTTTGTGATAGTTGCCCTTCTACTGTTCTGAATTAGAGAGTGAAACAAAACTCACTTTACTTTTATTTTGTATTAGTGGTGCTTTATTTAAATCTGTAATTCTTCATTTATAAGAAGATTAGGATTAGCACAGTATTTTGCTCGGTTACTTCATTGGAAGTATTTACTTCCAATGAAGGCAACATATAAACTTCCTTGTGACATGTTTATGTGGCCTGTTTTCCTCTTGAGAGCCCTTTTTTTGGAGGACTTGTACTGTGCAGCATTTCATTACTTCTGTGTGTGTATTTATTAATACATTTTACTGTGCTTCATTCCAGAGCTCCAAAAGTGTTTGATTTCCTGTGTCCGAACTCTGTCCTCCATGGGACAAGATGCTGGGATGCAGCTGGCTGTGCACATACTGTCCTGGATGTGTGGTCTTCCAATTCTTGAACAGAACATACTTGTTGAGGTGGCTTTAATAAATTTTCCACATCTTCACTTTTGCTGCTAAAAAATCATTCAACAATATTCCGTATTTCCCTAGATATTCTTAAAAGTTTGTCCTGGAATAGGAGGGAGGCTGATTTTACCAAGTGTCTGACTGGTTACTCATGCGTAACTCATTTATCATTTATTTGGTTTCTTAGGCTTCTATAGTATCTTCCTAGCTTCCAGCTAAAATCCTGGACTAGAAGTTATGTTTTATTTAACGGGAAAATACTGTGCTTGAAGTGCCCACCCAAGTGTGTTCGTGTGTGTGTGTGTGTGTGTGTGTGTGTGTGTGTGTGTGTATGTATATATATATTTATTTATTTATTATTTTTCTGCCTTACTTATACTGGATAGTATTCTAAAATAGTCTTAATCCTTCTCTCACATCACTGATCATATTCTTTTGTTAACTACATGGAACATATTGCCACTAAGCATTGCTGATAATTATGCTCCTAAAGCTCATTTCTGTAGGAGAGCCATGTGGTATACATAATTATACATAACACTGATGTGGTCTTCAGTTACCCATACGTGAATAACGGTTTGAGATGAAACTTTATCTCTTTCAGAGAAAAAAAAATAAAAGAAAACTGTATATTTCAAGAAATGAAACATGGGAAAAATTCTCGTTTTCTTGAAAGAGAATCTAACATTGCCACCATATAGTGACTGGGATGTACTTAGTGTTCAGTAAAACTGAACTGGAAGTAATCTGCAGCAAAGAAGTAAAAATCTCCTTTAAACCTCTGCTAAAACTCTCTGGAAGTGAGGCTATTGTCAGTAACCTGTCAGAACTAAGAGACAGATAAACTCCTTGTGATGAGGAAAAAGGTAGGGCATGAACTCATCTTGAGTTTCCTCCAGGCACTGAGGCCAGGAGCATGCACAACTTATTGAACTTGGCATTCATATAGATTTTGTCACTAACATATTTTCTTGTGCCTTTGGAGCTAAGAGGGAATTCTGCCTTTTCCATAAGCTGGGGAGGCTGCAGATCTGCAGTCCCTGGTCACAACCACCCAGTTTCAGTGGGAACACAGTTAGTATAAACTGGGATTTACATGCTTTCATATAATAAATGTTATGCAAGCAGCAAGAAAAATACCCCACAACTAAAAGGAAATGCAATTAAAAGCTCTGCCTGGTCTTCAGCCTTCTAAATTATTGGGAGAGTAACTTGTGGCTATTGCCTGGCTACTATTGCTAATGGCAGCACCCAAAGGAAAGAGATACTGGTATGAATTTCCCAGTTCATATCCTTTTCACTATATTTCACTGTAATCTGTCTATACTAATGTGATGTATTCCAGATGAATGGAACAGGAAAGCCATTTTTTATGGTGAAAAAGGAGGGAGTTGAGTTTAAAGCCTAATTTGTCAAGTAAATGAAAATTGTCTTTATTCTGCTTTTGGTGAAACATGGACAATTTCAGAATGCCTTTTCAAAGAGAAGAAAAATTTTTACTGTTCTAATTAGAGCTCTTCGGGGGAAGCACTAATTTTTATCTTTTGCAGGAGAGAAAAAAGTAATGAGCACTTCCATATTGACACCACTAACCTTGAGTAGTCGTTCAGATAAAATTTCAAGAAATGCCTTTTACGTTGGTTTTGGAAGATATTCATGATACCTCTAATTAGCAGCTTTTAATAGTTTAGAGCTGATTAGTATTTTGAATATTTTCTTTATTCAAATATTCCTGCCGAAACTGTCTTCGGGTCAGAGAAGGTATAGTATAGCCATCTTTACATGCCAAGTGATAGAGTGTTCTCCTCTTCCTCTGTGTATTTGCTTGCCGCGAGAGAAGCAGTCCAAGGAAGAGGTTTCCTAAATTCAAGTTTTGAAATATGCGCCCTAATACAGAAATTATCCATATCCTTGGAATGCTCATCTACATTAGATATTCAGAAAAAGTCCTCACAAGATCCTGTTATCTGGAACTCAAGGGACTGAATTTTCTTTGCTTATGCTATAAGTGAACTTGCAGACCTCATTTAAGCTTAATTGATTCTTTTATGTATTTCTTTCAGTATTTGGTTTAAATCTCCCCAGCAGAAAAATTAAATATTTAAATATTAAAGTTAAATATCAAATATTGAAAGTATCCTTCCTGTATGTAGCTCATCTGCAGCAATCAGGGAATGATAACCAGAACAGAAATTACTTTTTTTTTTTACAACATAACTCTAATTTAGTGAGGTTTGCAACTGCTAAAAAAAAATATGGGCAATTTTGACATCCTTTCAGGAAGAAAAGGGAATTTTTCTGGGATTCAGTGTTTGAATGTCTTGTTATGACTCTATAATAACAGTGATTTTTGGCATATGTGTACCTGCATAATTTTCATTATTACATTAAAACAAACTGCTATTGATGCAAGATTCCCAAAATCTGCTTAAAAACAGCAGGGAAGGAAGAGGGAAGGATGACCAGAGAAACTGGATGCCCTTACTGCGTGCAAGAAAACTTGCTTAAGTAAAACCAGCTAAAGTAATCAATTCTGAACTTAGTTTAATTCAAGCAGCATAGCAGTAGTACCAAGATTTCAGCCATACCTGGTCTGAAAGTTCAGTTACTACAGAAGTAATTAAGTCCTCATTACATAACTTTATTTAAAGTGTTACAGGTTTTATGTGGTTTTGACTTGTTTCATGGATTTCAGTTATCAAGTAATTTTCCACTGACTGCTTCTTCTATTTTATGTGAGTTGGTGGTTTTACATCCTCTTGTATTTGCTTTAGCAAGCACACTCATTTAGAATCTATAAACGGAGTGCAAATTGCCTCATCTTTTCTCGTAACTATTATTAGACCTTACTTGAGAGAAGAGAGCCACTAAACTATTTCTAAGGCATAATATCTGTTTAAACAAATGAAATAGAGGGAGACTGAAAGCTGGGCAGAACCTGAAAGCAAGGATTAAAATGCTTCAGGTGTTATATTTTCAGCTTGTTAAGGTGCCAGCAAAAATCCTGAGCTTCAGTACTACTTTTAGACTGACATAGGCAGTGATCCCATCAGCATCCTGTGAGAAGCAAGTGACCTTGCTTCTTGTAAAGGAGTGGGCTTGCCTTTGTGGTATCCCTGTAATTTCAAGGAAAAGTAAAAAAACCTGTGAAGTGTCACTAGATTCTAATTTAGCTTCTGACTGTAATGTGCTTTTATTTAAATCTAGTGTGTAAGCCTATCAAAGTATGTGTATTTGTGCTAGTGTACACTCTGTTTAATAAATAACGTGCAACTTGAACTAACAACTTCTGAGAGGCTGATGTGTTATCTGGAAACAGTCTGATAAAGAAAATAACAAGAGATGGCCAAGTTGAGTCTTTATATGATGTTCTTTTGGGCAAAGAAAGTGCAGAAAATTAATATGATCTCATTGAAGTTTGTTTTTTGTTTTTTATGTTTGGGAACTATCTGGTATGTTCTTCCCCCCCCCCCCCCCCAATTTCCTTCAGTAGACAAGTTTCATAACCACTAATTAACTTTGTAATTAGAAAAATATTTAAGTCTCTTTGATGTTAACATATGTTAACTAACACAGAGGATGAAATGTATTTAATATTTCTGAAGGGAAGAAATAGCAGTTCAACATTCCTGCTGAGCTCACATACTCAGAAAATATATTGTCTGTGAGATTCCTGTGATTTAATGCCCACATTTCAGTTAGCAGTCCTCTGAAAATTGTAATTTCACCGTTTATCATTTCTAATTTATCTGAACTTTGGAATTAATGCTTGAAGCCAATTACACTTCAGAGTTCAAACCTCATAAAAGAGGGGAAGGAAAAAGATGCCACCCACATACTTGACCCATGTTTAAGGTCTTATCTAAGGACTATCAGTCTTGCTTTGCATGGAGTATTTTGCTCTTTTAAAGGCAGAGCAGCAAATGAAACTTTGAGGTGGAACTTAGAATGGCCCACAGCTTAGCAATAACTCCTATGTCAGGCTTGTCTTAGGGATTCTTCGTCCCTCTCCCGCTGTTCTAAGTAGATTTCAAATTAAAATGTAGAATTCTATTTTAAACTGTCTTTTTCTGAATTCTTGTCAGGGATTTGGACTTCTGAGTTGATTCCTTTTTGTGGCAAAAAGACCTGAAAGGCACAATATGGTTTTCCAGTCTGTTTTAAATAGTTTTATGAGAAATTGAGGCTTTCAGCAATTCTAAAGGAATAAAGTGCCCCTGAAACCTGAACTTATAATACTGTACAGATAAAGCTATTGATAATTTTGGGACTTTCAAACAAAATGCAGGTAAAATATTCTCAGTTGAAGGAGATCGTGAAGTTCCTTTCATTCCCTGTATAAATTAGTACAAAATGCCTCTTGAGCATAGGCACATGAAGAAGAAATAAAATTATCAAAAGGATCTTCAGCTCTCAGGTGGCAAATTCTTCTTTCTCTGCATGAAAATCTGTAATAAATTCAAATTCCTGTGGAATCTGTAGACTTTTAATCTCCAAAAGGTATCCATGTATGTTATATATTTGGTTTGTGCCCTGCTAACTGACTTGTTTTTCTGGAAAATGAAGGCTAAAGGAAGCACTTGTGTATCTTATGCACAACACGGGCTGTTTAGAAATAAGATGTAGTTGAGCCCATCAAGAGAAATAATAGCCAGTCTAGGTTTAATTTCTAATTCAGTTCTATTCCTAGAATTAATTTGTAAGTTTTTTTATCAAGGAAGTGAAAGAATGATACTTACAGAATTAATCACAAATTCTCCTTTCAAGTATTATTAGCAAATAAAGATTTCAGACATGGTGCTCAGGTGTCTGGTGCACAGATGAGAAATATGAGAAGATAATTGTGCCTTTGCACTCCAGAGCCAGGGGATTGCCTGCTAAGGGAGGATACAACCAGTAGCAGTAACTTTAAACGTGTTTTTAACTTGCAGTAGTATAAAAGTTAGTTTGAAAATGTGAATTTCAGGCATCATATATTTGTGGGAAATCTGAGTATAGAGGAGTGTAGGAATTGCTTAAACTGTTCTTTCAGCCACAATGGGACTTGTCTGAATATTTGGGTTGACTCAAGTTTCTTTTGTGATACCATAAGAATCTGAAAGGAACAGTTGTTTTTTGAAATCTGTGGTTTATTTTCATTTGGACTGTTGAGCATAAAACTCCTTAAAGGCACTCAGAACACCTCCAGATGTATTTTTATAGTCTTCACATCAGTCTTTCTTACAAAATGGAATGAGTTTAAAATCTTCGATTAAATCCTGGAACCAAAAATGTTGTCTAAACAAGAGTTCCTCCTGTGAAGATTGAAAGACTATATTTGTCATGTGCATAATAAAAAGTTAATTATTGGATATGCTTGTCTCTAATTGTGACCTTAATCATGAGTTTTCTATCATTACCAAAGACAGTCTTCAAAATTATATTAATAACCTTATATGCACACACAGTTAGAAGGTAGAAATTATTTAAAACCTGTCTTTATAGGTATTTTATCTTGTAAGAAAGCTAATCTCATCGGAATAGGAGCCAAACCTCTATAGAATATCCAGAAAATTCCATGAATTTTGAAATGAAACTGGTGTGATTTACTGTAAGGTGTAAAACTTGTGATCATGAAGAAAGGTTCTTCCAGTCACTCGACTGTTTTGGGAAAAATAGGTTCCCCATCATGTGAAAAAGCAGTGAAACTTTGGGGGTAGCTGTATATGAAAGGAAGCACAGACTCCCTGTTTCAGAAATGGGTGTACTGTCAGTGCCCCCCTGGGACGGTTGGACACCAAAGAGTTCTGCTATATCCAAATCTGTTCTCTTACTTATGCATGCTGATCTGGAAGTGATGAAACACTCAGCTGCTTTTTTCAGACTAACAAAAACATCTACGTTTTTGTGTATGCTATATAGAATACATATACATAGAAATATGTTCTCTATGAAGTATTAGTATCATCAGATTTATTTCTTCAGAACCTCTCTCCTGTGTTTATTTTGGTATTGATTTTTGCTTTTATTTCAATCTTTGTATCATAGAACTGACTTCAGTAATTTTGTTTAGATGATGAACTTCTGATAGAATTTTTGGAATCAGACCTATCAAATAGCTTTTCTAATGATGGTTTTCCTCTGGGGTGTTAGCTGGTGAGTTTGTGCAATATGTTTTAGAAACGATATTGCTTTTTCTGGTTTATTTATACAGCAATAACCCAAACACAGTTTATTGTCAGAAATAGCATAAAATTCAATTGCGGTGCCTCTGCAGATTATATTCTATAAAAAGAATGAAAATATCTTGCAGTGAAACATCGTGATTCACTGGCATTGATAATTAGACAGCTCTTTTAAGTTTAAATATTAAAACGATGCTCTACTACCTAAAAATGAAAATAGTTTTCACATTATCTTGCAGTCACAAAGAGAGTTTCAGTAGTTTAGGAAGACGATGATGAAGGTAGTCTGCCAAATTTGTAGATGTTGAGAAAATTCTTCCTCTGTTTGTACTGGTACTGTGAGAAACAAAGCTCACTTCTTAAAGTTTTGAAGATTTATTAAAAAGGACAATAGGGGACAAATAAGAAATTATCTGACAAAGCAGAGGGGTGTAGCACTGGGTGCTCTGCTACCAACACTCCTTTTGGCTTTGAGTTATAGTTTTAAACCCCTTCTTGACCCCCCCCCTCGGTGTTCACGTTGATTGGCTCGTTGTCACCAGGGCTTCTCTTCTTGGTCTATTGCCTTCCAATGGTGGTGGTCCAGTTATCCTTTTATGTTGATTAGGCCTCAGATATTGACACCCACTCTCCCCCCTCTTTACAAGAACTTTCAGGAACATCACCAACAATTAACAGGGCCTGTAACAACATTAAACAAGCATAACAATTACAATGAAACCATTACAACTGTCATAACAATCAACTTAAACTCTTCATCTATGAAAGCCAACTTTATTTATAATAGGTATACTTATTTATAATAGGTATACTTCAGAGTGTGTTCATATATTTAACAGGTGTTCATTACATTAATATTATGAGCTGGATAAAAGATCCAAAAACTTAGATATTATTAGGGCTTGCCAGCTTATAGTCCTGCCATATATAATATTTTAAGATTATATAATGTACAATACCAATATTTGTGCCTCAGAATGACCTATATGGAAAGGTCATTGGAAAAATCTGATTAGTTTGATCTACTGCTGGTTCGAAAAATACAGAGCTCATATTATAATGGTAGTTATTATTAAGTTTCTTTTTCTTCTGTGCTCTCTCTACATTGGCAGAATCTAACTTAGCCTGATACCTTACAGCAACTCTTCTATTTTCAAAAATATCCATTTTAATTTGAAAATGCCACCGGTAAATTAAATATTGTCTTATTATATTATCTGAATGTTTTATATTTATATGCTGCAGTAATAATAATCTCGAATTATTCCTATGACTTTCTTACCTTGGTGTGTTTGCTAGAATGCAAAATCAACGGGAGACTGCTGTCCATGATATATGTGTAAAGACTTGCTAAGATATTCTTACTGGGGATCTTTAATCTTTCTTTTTGGCTTTCTCACCAGCCTGTGGGTTGGGGGTTATAGGGAGCAGCAGCAAGAAAGCTTCAGCAACCACAGCTCCAAATAATGTGCGGGAATAGGGAACCTGCACCTCTGTGAGAATGGAGAATGCCTGTAACTGCTTATAACTTGAAGGGATTTCAGCTTTGGGGGATTAATTCTTGAAGGGTGCTTAGAAAATTAGTAGGTGTGTGTTAATACCTTGTAAAGTTGAGGTTTATGTGTGTTATTGCTGATATTGATTGTGGACATTTCCTGCCTGTGCTGCTGATTGTGTTGCTAATAAATCAAACTGCTTTGGTAGTGAATTGATTGGTAGGTTTTGAGTAGAGTAGCTTTCCTACAGACAAGGTACTTAATACTGATTAACACATTTGAAAAATTTAGGATAGCTTTTGGGATAGCTGCTGTGGAGGCAGAGGGCATTAAGCAATTGAG
>JAHLSL010000008.1:22835390-22937811 GCA_025920805.1 Petroica traversi | reverse complement strand
GCCATATGACCTGTTTGTATCCCCAATCGTCCTCTTGCTTATGCTGGGCATTAAGTTCTGCAGCTTTAAGTTGGTTCAAGGAAGACAGTGAGAGTAAAGGTGGAGGGAAAAAAAAAAAAAAAACACTCGCCATTTGTCTGCAGGATACTACGAACCAAGGCCGAGAGAGCGGAGAGGCTTCATTCCAGCAGACAGTGTTATCTCTTTTTTTTTTTTTTTTACTCACTCTGGTGTGGGGGTGCTGCCCGAGCTCACAGCGGAGGGTTTTTCCTCGGATTTTTCCCGGCTTTTTGCAGGGAGAGACTTTGTTTCTTTTGCTGGGAATTTTTCTTTTTTTCCTCTTCCTGGGACTGGCTGGCATCGCGTGGGCCCAGGACACCAGGGAACCCCCGGGGGCCCCCCCCCCCCATCCTCGCCGACTTCTACAGCCGGGCCTGGCAATCGGCCCCCCCACTGGAGAACTGAACCGGACTCAGACGGACTCTGAAGCTACCATCTCTTCAGAGGAAGGAGAGGTTTCATTGTTTTCATATTATCCAAATTTTCCCTATACTTGTAAATATTCTATTTGTTAAATAAATAGTTTTTTCCACTTTTCTCTAAGGAAATTCTTCCCGGACCAGTAGGGGGAGGGGCGATTGGAATTGGCTCTTCCTAGAGGAGACCCCCCAGAGGTTTCCTCCTAAATATTTGCCCTAAACCAGGACCCCTGGATGTGTTTAAAAAAAGATTGTGTGGCACACAGTGCCATGGTTTTGTGGAGGTGTTAATGCATGGGTTGGACTCAATGATCTTGAAGGTCTCCTCCAGCCTAGTGATTCTGTGGGATAAGATGGTTATGGCTGTCCCTAATTACTGCTTCTCCACTTGCAATAGCTACTTTTGGTAGACAGTGCCTAACTATTCTGGCTCTGTCTATCCTGCATTTCTTGTTCTCTCCTGTCCAGATCCAGACTGACTGGTTTGATTCTCTTCATATACCTTTGAACCTGCAGAAGGGGGAGTGACTCTGGCTCGGGATAATTTCCTTTTACATCACACATTAGCCATGTTCTTCTTTGCATAAAGTTCTTAATTACCCAGCTTTGAAGCCAGTTGCTTCTCTTAATTATTTTCCCATCTCTTTCAGAAGAAAACCAGAGTAACTTTTAACGAAACACCTGTATGCAATAAAAGAGTAGCACCTTCTGAGGCTATGCAGATGGGAACTGAGTGCATCTGGGAAGTGGCTGTTGTAGACAAAGCCCCCATCTACAGGAGGCCATTTCTGTAAAGTACTTTGCTGGCAGGGAAGCCTTTTATCAAAAAGGAGATGGCTCTAGAACTGTGTTCTGTCATTCTAATATCAACTATTGCAAGTATTTAGTGTAACTAATTTTTAATGCTCCAGTGATGTAAGATTCATCTTAGGTTTGAGTATGACAGCAGCACTCTTTTCTTTATATACTGTTCCTCTAGCAACAGCAAAAACTTATAGTAATTCCTCAGACCTTTATTTTGCAGTCCTATTACAAAACCTGTTTATTCTCAAGACACTGCCTTCATGCATATTATGCGTATTATGTTTCCCTTAGCATATAAACAATAAGAAACCATTTCACTCTTTCTCTAACCTACCATGAAAAACCTGTCCCAGAAATGATAAATTCCACTGCAACCTATGTTTTGCAAGCTGCAATCACTTTCTAGTTTTGTTTAATTAGGTTTCAGTTTTGTAAACCCTCTATAGTTCCAGACTAAAAATCAGTAAATCCTTAGGAACTCTTCCTGATGTTTTTTGTGACTCAAAAAATTTGAGTGATGTAAAGGTATTCCTTGTGCTGTAAGTAATATTGGATGTTATTGTAACTATGGATGCTTTATGTTAATCATAGATTAGTTTTTACTATATACGAGTTAATTCTAACAAAATCTTAATTTCAGACAACTTGTTAAAACCCAGTCTTTTAGTTTAGTGATCCATTCTAATTTCTAGCTTGGTTTTTATGGTTTCTTTCTGTAATTATATTCACAAATATGACAAAACATGCACATTAATCTTCATCATTTTTGTTCATGAGTTACAAATTTTATTTCATATCACAGCTGGCTACATCTCACCGTGCTGGTCTGCCTGTTCACTGGAGGTTCCTGGAGCTACTCAGAGATTTTAATAGAGCATGCTCTCTTGACTTCATTACCACAGCAAATGCAGTGTTTGCTTTGCACAAAATTTAAATGTGAAGACAGCACTAAAGACAAAGGAGCGAGGAGACAAGCTTGAATAGCTCTCTGCTTGATTGTGAGATGCTGGGGGTTAAGGGAATGCTGTCTGCCTTTGGGAAGCAAACAAAAAAAATAAGATATTTACTAAATTCCAGTTCAGTTTTGTAGAAATTGCTGGTAATGAGATGCAGTCATGCAATATTAGTTTGCAAGAACTTGAGAGAATATCCTGTGAAGCCTGAGAAGTGATATATATGATTAGGAAAACTATGAGAATTTTGTGCGTATAAATTTATTACAGCTTAGGTTAGCTGTGGTAGATAACAGAAATGTAAATAACACTTTCATATGCATTATCTACCTGAAATTGTCCACCTTCAGAGAGGAGTTGGAACTAAATTTGTGAATAGAAAACCACATGATTTTATTGTGCATTTTGTGGAAGTGTGTTAATGTAATCCATGGATTGAACAGAGTTGGGAAATCAACTGGTTTAGGTTTAGCTTTTCACCTCGGATACAAAGCATTGTAGGACTTATGTATTTTGTTTTAGCTATTCAGAGATGTTTAGACCAGAAATCTGCAACTGTTTTCATTTCAACTATATAGGAAATTGTTTTCTATAAATTTTTGGTGTAACTCAGGGCATTTGAATATAATTGTCATTTTTTGACTGGACCAAAAGCAAGAAATATTTTTGCTAATCACTAAAATGCTTTTATCTTACATTCCATAATTCATGCATGATTCAGTCTATCATATGTTCTGTTTAAATTTTTACCATGCATTATTATGTATGCTTATCAAACAGTATTTTCCCTGAGCTCAACAGATACTACTTCTTAAAAACTTATTAATAAGAAAGGAAAATATGTTGATAATATGATCACCTGAGCTGCAGTTGCTAAAGCAAAAAGGAAATATTTTCCTCACAGCTTAAGATAAAAGCTTTCAAGAACAGAGAAAATACTCCCAGCATCCTGTGAGGAAAATTAATCCACAAACAAAGGAGACCGAGGAGTCCTGTCACTTTATTCGAATAAAGGGAGAGGCCATGGGGCATTTCCCCTGGGGTCTCTCAGATTTTGGAAGACGCAGCCTCCTTTTTATCCTAATTCCTGGCCGCATTTCCCTCTCTCTTTCCCCATTGGCTGAGGTATTTGAGAGGCACAGACTTTCCAAAAAGGCCTAATACCTGAGACCCCCCTCTAAGGTGTAATCCCCCCTTGTTATCCTTCCCTTGCATCACTCACTGGAATTCTTTATGGAATTTAAGGATCTTCTCAATGTTCCTCTCGTTTCTCCATATTCAATTTTATGTATCTGCAGACCTTGGATTTGTTTGTAAATGCAAATTTCCCTCATTCCATTGATCAATCAGTGGAATCCTCCCCATTGTTTCCTTTATCTCTTATTGCTGATATTATCTACTGGCAAGACCCACAGCTCTGTTTGTGAAGACAAATTCCTTATTCCTTTCAATCCAAACTCTGCAAAAGAGCTCTCACTAGAGAAACAGAATATCAAGCCTTTGTTCCAAGTCTAAGGTGTTTTTGAGCTCCTGAAGTTTTGGAATTCATTTGGGTCACTGTCCTGGGTTGGCCATACGACTTTTTTGTATCCCAAATCATCCCTCCTGCTTATGCTGGATATTAAGCTCTACAGCTTTAAGTTAGACCCAGAGAGACAGAGAGAGTGAAAGCAGAGATAAAAAAACATGCGCCGCTTGTCTGCAGGAATTACACCTTCACTTTACTCCCCCAGAAAATCCTTGAGAGGCTGCATTCCAGCAGGACAGCGATATCTCACTCACTCTCTGGTTGTGTGCTTGAAAAGCTCACAGCAGAGGGTTTCCTCGGATCTTTCTCAGCTTTTTGCAGGGAGAGACTTTGTTTCTTTTGCTGGTTTTTTTTTTTCCCCTCCTCCTGGGACTGGTTGGCATCGCGTTGACCCAAGACACCAGGGCAATCCCCGGGGGCCCTCTTCGCTGGAGAACTGAACCGGACCCAGACGGACTCTGAATCTACCATCTCTTCAGAGGAAGGAGAGGTTTCATTGTTTTCATATTATCCAAATTTTCTATGCTTGTGAATATTCTATTTGTTAAATAGATAGTTTTTTCCACTTTTCTCTAAGGAAATTTTCCTGACCCTGTTTGGGGGAGGGGTGGTTGGAATCGGCTTTTCCTAGAGGAGACCCCCCCCCCCCCAAGGTTTCCTCCTAAAATTTGCCCAAACCAGGACAGTCACATTTTCCTTTTGTTTAAAGAAATAAGTCATACAGGAAAATTGTGTTTACTGTCTGTAGTCAAGACATTTGCTTATCAAAGATATGTGAAATACTGCTGCTTACTACAAGATTATCAATTTTAATCATTCCTGCTTTTGTTGGAATTAATCTACAAAACAGGCAGCTGGCTTTTAGTAGTTAATGCCTTTCTTTTCATGAGGGAGGAAGACCTAGTACCAAAACGTTGCCATAAATATAGGCTATGACTTTTCCTTTGATGACAAGTTCCCTTGTTTAATGAGAGAATTTGTGGGGTATTTTTGAGTAAAGTCTTACTTCTAAGGATTCTGTGAAAAACCTGAAGAGGCAAAGTAGTGGAACAACAACAGCTCTTCTCAGGAAGTCCTATGTGTTAGGAAATATTATTGG
The DNA here is from genome assembly GCA_025920805.1 of Petroica traversi. Classification (NCBI taxonomy): domain Eukaryota; kingdom Metazoa; phylum Chordata; class Aves; order Passeriformes; family Petroicidae; genus Petroica; species Petroica traversi. The sequence continues at coordinate 22,932,948 of JAHLSL010000008.1, read as the reverse complement.
AAGGTTAAGAAAAACAGCTGTGTTCATTTGCTGTCATGTGTGTGCTCTCCCTCTAATATAAGTCAAGACACTTGTCATGCTGATTGCTCTGCAGAAAGTAAATGAGCTTGCCAGAATATTATGCCCAATGACATTATTTGCAGTTAGAATTTAAGAGTTTGTTGTGCAACTACAAGAGAATGTAATCTTTACAAAAAAGGTGATATCAGATGATTTATGGTAACCTCAAAAGGCATGAGAAACTAATTTTCGCCTTCTAGCTGAGCATGGCAGGAGAGAAAAGAGACCAGTCCGGAGGAGAAAAACACCACACAGGTGCAGCCTTGGCCAAAAGAGGTGGAGCTGGGAGGGGAGACTGGACAAGAAAGGGTTTCATCAAGGGAAGCTGAAATTGGTAGTAAATGCAGGGGCTCTACGTGAGGTGCAATTAGTGTTACTTATGAGGAGCTGTCAAGATTGCACATTGCTTTGTTTACTGGGATGTAGGATGTATAAATAAATTACTCATGAACTGACTTGGGAAAAAAAAAACTACAAAAACCCCTCTTCAGATAAACGTGCAGCCTGCTAAAGAACAATGTTATTTGTGTCAGAGATCTGAAGGGTGACAGGCATTGGACAATCTCCTCAAGAGATTGTCTCAAGAGAGGAGATTGTGGAAAAAGATGTGGAGAACAGGTCATGTGACAGGAGAAGTTAACTGCATTAACTGCAGTTCTATTGCTAGTGCAGAGCACTGCTGTCTTGTGGGACTGAAATGCTTCTGTTTGAAAACCTGCTCAGGGGGCTCAGCTTGACCTGGGGACATTGCTCTTGTTTATTCCAGAATTCAGGGCTTAGTCACTCTTGGAGTGAAAAGTTGTCAGTAAAAGGCAAAAGGATTTAGGTCTTTGTTTTCTTTTGCAATATAATGAAATAAATCCTAATATTGATTTTGTTAGCTATGAAAACCCTTGTGATTTATTTTGTAATGTAAGGAGGATCTTTCCAGTACTATTTTTGAGAAGTTATGTTTTCAGTTTGAATTGCATTAAATATGTTTCCCCTCCAAATGTGACCAAGGACTTTGACTTCTGCTGCAATATTTTATTTATAATTTTTCTATCACCCCTTTCTATGATTTTATGAAAATAAACAAAAAGTGCTTTTATCTTTGAAGAAATATACCTGTTTAAACAATTTAAACATTCTTTGTCTTTATATATAATTTGAATATTTTATTTTTGAGTGTTGCTCCAGTCTTTAATGTTTCATAGGATTCAGAGCACCTTTTCAACCTTTTCATATTACTTGGAATAGATTTCACTCTAACCTTATCTGACTCTTCTTCATGAGGATGTTTTGCAGCTTGCAATGATCTAGTTAGTAGCAATGATTCTAATACCAAGTTTGTAGTTTTTTCCACGTAAAAGGACAAGTAGATAAATTCTGTCTTTCAGGCAGTTTTCTAGAGATATCTGAACTAGACAAAAAGAATCTTTCCATGAAGTCTAACAGGAACTTCAGGGGCTTAAAATGACCTAAGTAGCACCCAGGCCTCTTCAGAATGTGTTTCCAAGTAGTATGGATGCAGCAAAAGCTACAGAAGCCTTTGCTATTTTAAATGTAATGTGAGAACCTGAATAATAGCAGTTGGCCACAGAATAAATGGTGATTTTAGTTGACATTTAATGCTGGACTCATATGGCCAAGTAGGTTCTGGTTAACTTGGAGCATATGAACAGTTGTGAGCCTGTACTCTGGTTTTCAGCCTTTGCTCAAGATTTGAGTTGAGATATTTAAACCTGATTTCTAAGAGGATTTAGGACTATGTCTGATTACAAATTTGAGATTAGTGGCACCATACCCACATTGTAACGAGATTACTTGTGTGCTTAAGATCTACCTTTAATCTTGACGATTAACTTGAGTAAGTATTAAAATAGAGAACATGGGTACATAAGATTTACATGGATACCTACAGGTACTGAAAAGAACACTATCAAATTATTTGGATAAGCCGTACAAAATCCTCTAAGGCTTTAAAATGGGAAAATAATTTCATGAGTGTTCTTGAATTTAATAGTAGACATAAAAATGATGAATGTCTTCTAATACCTAGATTTCGATTATTTTTTTCCTGGCTCACTTCACCTTTTCAAAAACCTGTATAGCACTAAACTCCAGATTTAAAATTATATTTTTCAAAATTCATCGCTGTCATTTGCTCATAAAGATAAGTAATTTTTTTGATCTGTGCTTCAATATGCCTCTCATTATTAATTTTGCAGGCAATAAAAAGCTCTTTGGTTCAGGCGTTCTATAGATTCCCATACAGGAAATTCAAATGTAAACTCCTGCATTTAAAAATATAATGAGAAGCATGAATATTTATGCTTCTGTTATAAATGCATATTACAGTGTTGTTTTTTCACAAATAATAAATACTATGTATATAATATTGATCCTTGTAGAAGCAGTGTTTGTGTAGAAATGTAGCCATTCTAGTTTTGCTTAATAGTTGAGAAATAACTAACATTACTATGTGAAATATCACTCACAAACCACCCCTCAAGCAAGGCGATTTACTCCTATCAAGATATTCCTAGATAAGAGACTCCTCTGCCATTAACTATACAAACTTCTACTTCTGTCAAGATATTCCTGGATAAGAGACTCCTCTGCCGAGAATTGATAAAGGACTAACTGAATTCTTCAAAAGAACTTCATTAGAATTATACAACAAGTTGTAAAAGTAAAAAAAGTATTTAAAGAAAGTCTCTCTCTAGGAGAAGTGTGCTCTGGCTCTGTGCCAGTACACCCGGCGCCCCGGGATGCCATAATTCCTTTACTTTGTCTTTGTCTTTTCTTGTTGATTTTTTATTAAAAACCTTTTAACTTTAACAGAAAAGGACCTAGTTTTTAACACTTTAGTAGTACTTTGAGGTGCAGGGAAACATCAGCTTCTGTAAACCAACCTTGACAAACCTTTTGAATTGGGCCCATTTAAATTTGCAAACATGCCTGAGCGACCTGGAACCTTCTGTCTGGATCATTCATTCTGTTTGTTGGTAGATGTTTGGTTTATAGAATGTTTGGGTCAAATTAATGATGAGACTAATCCTAAATATTTCAATACAATTTCCCTCCTTTGCTTTACTTAACTTTAGAAACCTGGTCACTACTCAAGTAGGTGTAACTTGGTAGCACAGGACTGACATAAGGTAACAGCAAAACCCCTGAAGGCTTTTGTGTGAAGGTCATACTGCATTTCTTTGCTAGGTTACTTGAATAACCAGAAGAAAATATACGTAATGTGTGCATTGATATGCACTGTTGGGGTTTGGATTTTCTTCCCTCTGTTTTTCTTAAGGAATTTTTTTCCTCCCATAAGTTGCTAAGGAACTGATGGTCAGGTACTTAAGAAAACAAAGAAAGTGCCCAAGCCAGGGAGAGGCAAGCTTCTTCCCAGGGGGGCAGAGGTAACTCGAGATTTGGGCTGGTAAAAAGGCAGGATGAGACAACTGTGGGCTCTCTCACTTCCTGGGAGAATCTCGGAGCACAGCAGAACTGCTGATTGCTGGAGGGACGCACGGGCCACCCATGGACCTCGTCTCCCCTCTGCTGGGGGTTTTCGCCCCCTCCCCCGCTGGTTTTTCCGAGGGGCTGTCTCGTCCTCCTCTGCTTACCATGCCCTGCTCTCCGCTGTGAGACTCCTCTGTAGCCTCAAGCTCCCGACTGCTGGGACCTCCTGCCGTCCCATCTTGCTGAAGCCTCACAGCTCCTGCCTGCCGGGACCTTCTGCTGTCCCATCTCGCTGCTCCCGGGGATCCTGATGCAGCACCAACATCACTGCCCCGAGGGCTTGTGAAGCAAAGTCTCTCCTCCACCCCTCCCTGCCCTGGGCGCAGCCGCCATTCCCTCGTGTCACCTTGGCTCGTGCCGGAGCACCCCCTGCAGCCACGGGGGAATCATCGCACCCACCCTGCCCACAGGGAACCACCATCGCCCCTGCCGGCTGTGACTGGAACTGCACTACAGGGAAAAGTGCCTGAGGCCGAGCAGTCTAGTACTGCTCGGTGTCGGCTTTTGTTTTGTGATTTTTAATGCCTTTAGGGTTTTTTTTTCTTTGTTATTTGTTAGGGTGGGGTTTTTTTTTGTTTGTTTTACGTGTTAGTAAAGAATTTTTATTCCTATCCTCATATTTCTGCCTGAGAACCCCTTGATTTCAAATTTATAACAATTTGGAGGTGAAGCGCTTTGCATCTTACATTCCAAGGGAGGTTCCTGCCTTCCCTAGCAGACACCTGTCTCTCAAACGAGGACGTGCACACATATGTACATATGTATTATTTATAAGAACACATAGCAGGGACAAAGACTTGTATTCCTTCTTTCAGTTCTATTTACTCACTATCCTCTTTTTTGTGAAAATAATGTAATCATGTATATTTGGGAAAAAAAAAGCATCAGCAGAGAATGAGAATAAATTCTACCAACTGTGGATGCTCTAGAATTCAGTATAAAATGTCTAGTTTGTCCAAAAGAGATAATGTCTTTCACAGACATGCTTAGAGACAGATTTGTGTTGTTTCTTTGAATAGATACTGAGTATTAGAAAGTTCAATACAAGCTTGGATATCTCAGCAATAATAGCCACTTTAACACTGTTCTGTAACCATGGTGGAAGCTGTGATGGCCTTCTGAGTTCATATTCTGCCCCATTTTGTGCACTAATACAATTTTCTGGTGCAGAAAATGGAGCGGGATGTTTTTCTGAATGTATATACCTAGCATAAAATGAAAGCAAAAGTGGGTTTTGACTATGAGATAGCTGGAGAGTTCCTGAAATCCCCACAAAGGCTTTCTTTGTACCCTCTCAGTTGTGGCAGTTGCAGTTAATTACAAACCCTTTCCCCAGAGGTGCCCTGGCACAGCACTTATTGTGCTGGTGAAGCAGCTCTGGTCTGCACTGAAATCCCTAGGAAAAAGCAGGGATGAAAGGAAATTGCTGCTAACCAAAGACAGATTTAAAACCTTGTGGGGGAGTTAACAATTGGCTTTCTTAACTCTCAGGGAATACTGTTGCAGAAAAGGTAGAAAGTAATTTTAAAATTGCTAATTTTAATGGCGTGTATGAAAAATTATTCAAGAGCAGCGCCGGATATTGGGGGTCCAGAAATATGAACAGGCTTGCAGTCAATAGGGAATGTCATCTGGGAATTGAGGAGATGTGAATCAACCTCTTAAATACAAATAGTTCAAGATGAATATGTTAAATAAGGGACTTACACGTCTTTTAAAGACAGCAAAGTGTTTTTATCTGGTTTCAGCTGCTGCACTCTAGCCAGGGATCTGCCTCACGAGACTGTATTGTAACTGCCTGTGCTTAGAAAGAATTTGTGAGGAGTTGTGGTTCTCTTTGGTTCCTGACCCCCTTGCAGATGGATTCCTGTCTAGCTTCATCACCCTGAAGTCTGTTCCCCAAGGAAGTGACTGATGACCATGTAACAAAAATCTTGCCATGAAACTGTATTAATGGGGAATTTTATTGGTAACAACTAGCATTAATTGTTTTCTCTTTCTCTTGCTCTGCAACTGCACGCTCTACACACTCTATCCAAGGACAAGCTGTCTCCCTGTGGCTTTTTAAAAATATTTTTTATAATGCCAAGGACATTCCACCCCAAAAAACAAGCAAAAAAAGGAGTCTGATTTCTTTTGACTAGTATGAATAATACTTCAAATTGTTTCATGAAATGGGCCTGGGAAAAAGCCAGTCCAGGGGAAAGAATGTATATACAGAAACAAAATCATAGTGGATTGGTAGAATTTTTTGCTGTATTTTCTGAATAGATAGAACACACCCATGTTTTGCCAAGAATGCAGGGCTGTACCTTTTAGGTTTTTTGAAATAATGCTGATGGAGTTCAGATTCAGCAAAGAACTCTTATGTCCAATATCATATCAAATAAACAAAGTTTATGTAGACATTTTTCCTGTGTCCTTCCAGAAGAGCAGTTTGAGGGAGAAAGTCTGTGTGCATATTTATTAATAATATGTATTAATAAAGATGTAATCGAGAACAAAAAATAAATATGTACATCTCAGCTGGGATGAGCTGCTGGTACTTAAAAGGTAGAGCAGTTGCTGAGTTGGAACTTGTAACTGTATTCACTTTCAAGTAAGGCTGAAATGTCCTGTTATGAAAGACGGCTTCTGCTTTACTTCCAGTTTTCTGGAATTTGTAAAAGAAGTATGCTTTTTTGAAACCTGAATACCAGCATTTTCTTTAGTCTGCTATAATGACACATTTTATTACCTAATGTTAATATTTAACTATTAATATTTAGAATATTTAGAATTCAAAAGTGTATTCCAGGGGCATCTGATCTGAAAGTAAAGAAGCAATACACAATCACCTCCACAGAACATTTTCTCAAGGAAAAGTCTACAAAACAGTCAAAAACCTTGAACACGTTCTTGCATTGAGTTCATTCCCTGTAATGTAATATAAACTACAAGGGATAAAATCATGACTGGTTTTATTAATGTAAAAGATGTGTCCGGTATATGTCTCCTTATTTAACTCATTTCAGTGCCAGTTATTTTAAACAATTGTAAATTTGGTGTCATAGTGACTTTAGGACCAGTGAAGTGAAGTTAAATACAACTGCCATGAAGAAACAGCAAGATGATTTAATGCTTTAATAATTTATTATTGAATGAATAGGAAAAATCTAATCCAAATGAATGAGAGGCATAAAAAGACCTTTTACAAGAGTAAAGGTTTAGACTTGATGGAGGGACCACATCAGTTCCTGGGACAGTAGAAAATATGCTGCTATTTCAATTTGAATTTGTATATACTGAATTTTAAATTTGGCCACAGAACCAAAATCCTGATTTCCTGTTGAGAGATGAAAAGCTAGGGCTTGCTTTTATCTGCCACAATATTTTTGCTTATTCAAATTGCTTCTTAAATTCATCTTTGCTGTTCCAGGTTCATGGTGGTATTTGTATTGTGCCTTTTTGGTTTAAGGTTTTCTGAAAGATGCTCCAAGATATAAAAAAATGTTCTAAGTTTATAACTTCTTTAAATATGTGACCTTTATGGGACAAGTACAGTTGTGTCTGAATAATTTTGATAGGAAAATGAATAAGAAAGTGTTTAAGGTGCCATGGGAAGAGCTGTACACTCTTGGAGGGAGATAAGGGGTATGATCTGAAGCAATTTGTGTCCAGCACCATTCTATTTCTGTCCTGGTATGTCTGTGCGTTGTCATGTCCCAGGTGCTGCAGCCTCCTGTCACAGACGTGTCAGCTCACATTGCTCTAATAGCTCTGGCAGAGCAATATTGCTGTAATGACTTCACCAGAAATAGATTTAGGTAGCTGCTGGGAAACATTATTTGTAATGGTGTCTGGAATTTGGATTGCTAGTGATTATATTAAAAACATTTCTATTTCTCAGGTGATACTGTTTTTTATAATTGGTATTGATACTGGGAAATATGGCATGACCTTTCTCTGTTTTAAATGGGCTTCATCTCTTACTTTTGCTTTGTTTTCCCATCCCATATTACAGTTTTCCTGGAAAAATAAGAAAACAGCCTGAAGCACTGGGACCTTAGTGCCTTTCCTCTTCATTACTGTGAATTGAGTGGCACTCTCAGAGAGGAAGAGGCTCAGTGTTTTGTTTGCTTGCTTTAAATTGGATGTCCTTGAGTTGTATCATCTCCAGAAAAAAAGTTTGTGTTCTTGAAATTAACAACAAGGTTCCTACTGGCTATGGCAATATTTTTGTAGGAAATGAGAGAGGAACAAGAAAATCTATTAGTGGATCATAGGGTGACTGAGAGAGACAAATTTATTACCTTTTCAGCAGGGGATTTCACCAGGAATGAAGCACAATTGCACAAAGAGTTGGTGAGAATTTGTCTTGGGATACTGTGTCTATCTCCATTTGCTCAAGATTAAGCAAAGTGAATTAAAAAAGGTGGAGTGTAAAGTGCCGTTCCTTTGAGGTTAACATGGAATATACCACAGGGAGGATGCGGGAATGGGAAATGCCAGAAGGAGGGCGACTTAGAGTTTTGAGCAGCACTGAAGTGTAAATTGTGTTGTGTCTCTCATTGAAAATTAAAAGCAGGAGTCTCTTCTGAAAGGAAAAAAACAACACTGTTATATGATATCCACACAGTATGTTGTGATTGAAATATTATGAAATGAATTTCCTAGATTTAAAAACTTGAGCCAGAATTAATTATTATTATTAACATGAAATTTTCTGCTCATGAATCTGTGAAGTGACTTCGGCTTTTGAGAATATGTTTATACTCTTATATATTTGATAATGTTTTGAATAAATAGTATTTAATTTGTTAATTTGATAACGAGCTCTTTGATTTTCTCACATGTTATTAATTATTTTGCAGTGTGTAATTGGTTACTTAAGTAATATGTTATGGCTTTTCACAAGATTGAAAGTTTGGAGATACTCTTTAAAATAGCATTGAGCATAGTAAAAAATGAAAATTAGTATATTTACTGAATATTTGAGTATAGCCAATAACCAGTATTTCTGTCTGCAGCTATGTGTTTTGGACAATATTAATGTGTTTTGCTTGAAGCGTAACTTTCTTCTCATCATTAGTGCTACTAGAATAATCCTTTGAGCTTTTTTTAAATACATAAATTCTGTCCATCTGTATTGATCAAAAGAAAAAAAAAAATCAAGGTCTTCATTAATTTCAGAGAGCTCAAGGTCTAAGAGCTCAGTTCCTATAAATGCTGTTAAAAATTAGTAGCCTGGAAGTGGAACGATTCTATAACTAAATACAGCTGGATAGCTCTAAGGGACCTGCAGTTTGCAAATGTTGTGAGGCATAGCAGCTCCCTCTCCCAAAGATTACTGCAGGAATATGCTGCTCTTGGCAGCCTGGATCCATGAGGCCTTTCACATGAGTAGGAAATTCTGGAGAGCCCATGAGAAGAGAGCTGTTGTGAACAGAGGCAGCACAGTGCAAAAGATCAGCTATAAATGGCTGTGAAAGGTTAGGACATGCATTTTCACTAAGGGTGGTGTTCCTTTGTTCTGCTAAAGTATGATATTGGAACTCCTGCATGCTAGATAGTATAAAACACATACTGAGGATTTAATCCCTGTCCAAAGGAGTTTATATTTCCAATGTTAGAATAATACCACAACATACAAGATACATAATGTGAGCTACAGTTAATGCAGTACGAGATTTAAATGCAAAGCATGAATCAATGCGAACAGGGTCAAATTGTAAACAAGGTCAGGCTACAAAACTGCAAATTCCCAGAGGAAAAAGACAAAACTTGCTGCTCCCCCATATTTATTATATCAAGGAAATTATTTCTCTCAAGAATAGAATCAGGTTAATAGAGCTGTGTTTCTTAACAGGAAATTAAGAATCAGAGGATCCTAAATGTGCCTGTAGTGAAGAATTGCTCCATGCTCCCCCACTTGCAAGCAGGACAACGAGGCACTAGAACCTGTCCAGAGAAGAGCAATGGAGCTGGGGAAGAGTATGGAGCACAAGTCCTGTGAGGAATGGCTGAGGGAGTTGGAAGGGATCAGCCAGGAGAAAAGGAGGCTCAGGGGAGAGTTTTGTCATTCTCTACAGCCACCTGAAAGGATGGTGTAGCCGGTTAGGGTTAGGGTTAGGAAAATTGATTTGTATCAAAGATATCGATCTCAGCTTTTCCAAACAGGGAACCCTTTAGTTGTGTCCTCTTGACACACCTATTAAAGTTAATAAATTCAGGAACCTCAGTGCTTTGGCAGCAATCAGAAGACAGGCTTGGGCTCTCAGCTGCAGACTGGATTGAGGGAATTCACTACATTCATCCTTCCAAATTAGCCTAATAGTGTCAGACTTGGCATGCGTCTGTGCGAAAGGAGAAGTGTAACAGAACTCTGTGAACAAGTATTACTATGAAAGTTGTAATTTCTCTGTATCCATGGTGCTAAAAGTAAGTTCCAAGCAAAGCAGGAGCTGGAGGACGAGAGAAGCCAGAAGTGAACATATTGCTCTATTTTAGGGGAATAGGATCACCTCTTGTTTGGTTATTGAGGGACTACTAGCCAAAAATTCAGCACAACTTCCCTCACAAATCCTATGATTCCACTTGGTGTTGTGGTCAGTGCTGTCAGCTCAGTCTCTTCAGAGGTGTTTCACATGAGAAATAAATTGTTGTAGCACATTTGGTTGAAAACCAGCAGATGCACAGCTCTGAATTAATTTTGTTTTTAGATGCCCTTTTTGGTGCAGTCTATTATCAAATAATGTTGTGAATATTCTTAAGGAACTAAGCAAGAAGACAGTTTGCTGTGTAAGCCAGGGTCACTGTACTCTAAGTCATAATCTCTAGGCAATAAATATTGTATTTTAAATTACTGTTATGTAAAGTCTCAGTGCTCTGAAGTTACTGTTCAAGAACCCTGTTCTAGTTGCAGACATGCACTAGTGTGTCAGTGATAGCTTATGATCTAGTATTGCTCATGGGAGTTAACAGCAGTGCAAACATTTGTTCCTAGGCCAGAAAACTCCAAAAGGTGTTTGTGTGTTATGCTAAATTTCTAGTAATTACTTTGACTAATGCTTGGGCTTCTCTCAGCCTGCTTCTTTGGTGCATTAATTTGTGGGAGAACATGGTTTTACAATAAAGAGAATGAATGTGATTTGGCAAAATAAGAAGTCATTTGGCAAATATCATTCTCAGCAACCCAACACTCATATGCATACCTTTTAGACAGGGTGCAAATGCAACCAATAAAAGGTATTTCTAATGTTAGTTTTGTTCTTGACTTATTTGAAACACATAAAAGAAGGAAATTTGTCCAGTGATTGTTAAACAAATCACCTCATTTAGAATAGGTCCAAGATGACTGTTTGCTGTGGGATGGTGAGCAACAAACATTGCTTGGTTTGTATACGAATCAGAAAAAGAAACTTTAGGAGCAAACTGCTTAGCAGAATACAGGAGCTCATAAAGCCTTTCAATACAATCAGATCCAAAAGAAAATCAAGTACTTCTGTGCTTGAATTACTATACGCATAAGAAAATCTGTTGCCTGTGTACACCCAAATTGTGGTGGCACATAAAACGGCCTTGTTATCAGGAGCAGTATTTGCAGGAAGAGCCTGTGGAAGGCTGAACTTTCCCCAGTGTTGGCCTGTGTTTTCTTCCAGGAAGAAAAGACCTGGGAACACTGGCATCAAACTAGCTGGAGCTTCTCTAATGAGACACAGGAAAAATAGAATAATTTTCTTGGCCTGATGTGGATATAATCATCTTTCCTATTTAGGCGTAGCTTTATTTTATAAAAGCTACCCTTGTAGCTCTAAGAAATTTGTTAAATCTTTCAAAATGTATGAATTGCTGGGAAAATATGGGGTGGGTGTCTGCTACAGAGGTAGTTGATAGTGGACTGAGAGTCATTGCTGCTATTCACTGGGTGGTGGGCATGTTTGTGCCATGGAAAACTATGTTTTCCTGCATTTAAGCTATTAATCATCTACTTCTTATGCTGATTGTCAGTATTTGTTGGATTCTATAACTGTATTAAACACATACAAATATTTCAGAATGAGGAAAGAAGCGTTCTGTATTTAACTTGGCCTTTCAACTCCTGGCATTTTCTTATTTGACATTCTAATAGAGCTGGATTCACTGGAACTGCCTATTGCTACAGTGTAGCTAATGTGGGAAACTTCCTAAACTCTGCAGAACTGATCAGAAAGCAACTGCAGCTCAGCAGCCACACGCCTTATCTCTGCTTTGACTAACTTTCCCTCTCCTATTTCCTCTTATTCCTCTTTTCCACCAGCTGAGAAAAGAGCTGAGCAACATAAATGCCTTCTTGAGCTAAGCCGATTTTTGTCACCCACAAAATCCACAACTGCTTGAATTTGATTTTTTTTTTTTGTGAAATAAGACCAGCATAAGTATTTTAATGCACATTTGAAACTATCCAAACTGCTGAAAAAATGAGAGGGAATACACTCGGCATTCCTGCATTTAGAAGTGTTTTTTAAGAAGTTTTGAGGCTTGGCAATTAAAAAAACCCAATAAATTAAAATGAGCCTTAAGTGGTGGGTAATTTTACACAAGTTATGCTAAATCAGAGTTGAAACCCACCAATTGCAAAATAAAATATTTAATGAGGAACTATGCATATATGTGACTGGAAAATAACTGGCAAACTTTTTTAGCAGTCCAGAGGAACTTGGGTAATTTCTATTGGTAAAAACAGGGAACATTTGCCATTAACTGGCAGTTTAATCTTGTGAAAGTAAATATTCACGTGCATCTCTGTTTTAAAAGAAAACAATTTCATTGCTTTATTTTCAAGTATTAGTGGTTTTATCCATTCACTAAACAGTAGGTTCTGCCCATGCTCTGGTTTTTTCCAGTTATTAGTGCATTCATATAATATCTTAGTCCTTGCTGAGCTCTGTGTGATTTCTGGCTGATCAGAAAAGTGTGTATTTATGCATTTTGAGTACAGTGCAATTTCCTTATATGTGTCTCTAAATGCCCACTTTAACATTTGTTGTAGAGAGCATTTTCAAGGAGAGATGCAAGCCTTTTAGAAAAGCTTAAAATTCAAGGTATAGATTTGACATTTTAGTAGATTTCTAATACAAGATATGTTGGAATAATTATTTATGTTTGTACTGTGCTTACAAAGTATTGTGAATTTTAACACAATGGTTTTAATGTGAATGCAGGGGATATTATGAGGGTTTTTTCTTTACTACATGTAGGGATTTATATTGTTGGTGGATTAATTAAAGAAAAGGGGGGGGGGTGGAAAGACCAGGCCTATTTTGAGGATTTTGTCCTTCTACTAAAATCTTATGTTTACAGCCTTACATACTTTCCTACATCTAGTTAATAGTATGAATGAGGTAAAAGCAGCTTCCTGTGCCCAACATTTATTCTCAAGCCTGAATTACTCAGCAGGAGTAATAATTCCTGAATTCTCAAGCAGGAAAAGATAAGCTTATGAGGTGGAAAGCCTAAGGTTTTAATGGGATGGCTCAGAGGTAGATTGGCAATTTTCAGGAGTGTAGAATAAACATTAAGTAAATGGAAATCTCAGCAGTTTCTGGGGAGAGAGGAGCTCTTCAGAGGAGAATTAAATGACTTGGGAGAAAATTCATTCATCTGTAGTGGTACCACTCTCACCTAAACCAAGCACCTTTGTCCTCCAAAATCATTAGGATTTGGCATTCAAAGTTCTTCCTTTTTTATAAGAATGCCAAGTAATAAATGTATTCAATCCTTAATATTCATTAAATATCATTAATATTGTAGAATATTAGTGTGACTCTGAAAATCCTCATTTCTGTAATAAAAAAGAAAAATTTCCAGATATATTTTTTGTCTTTCTAATCTCAGCATTTTTTAAAATATCCAGTTCAAGGTATTTAGAGACTTAAAAAAACCTGTCATTTATGATCTGCTACATGGACATCTTTGTTAGCAGGCAATAAGTTCTGAGTAATGAACGTACACTCCCAGGCAGGATTCAAATTTCATTTTGCAGCCACATCTGTGCTTAAATGTGTACACAAAATAATTATATTTGTGGCAGAAACTCTGCAAAGCTTTTTCTTCATGTTTTTCTGTTTGACTGCTTAAGTGATGGTCCTGATTCTTGGGGGTAAAAACAGTGAGTGCGTAGACATTTGTGACTTTTTATTACAAAAATCAGGACATTTGGAGATTTTATTGTAAAAGTCTTACACAGAAGGTAGATTTCTAGTCTAATTTTACTGGGGATATTCTTAATAATTTTAATGTGACACATGATGCAAAATCTTTCTCAAATATCTGGTTGCAAATCTGCATGTAGGCTATAGAAATACTTGAACGGAGTTGTTAAAATATACTAGTTTATCATTTAATACTGATCTTGCTGCTTGTAGTAAGAAACAGAAGCAAAAGAAAAGGAGATTGAGAACATTGAAGGACTGAAGTATTTTGAGAACTGGAGGACTAAAATGTAATGCTCTTCTCTTGTATTTTGTCATGTTGCTTATATATTTTAACTCTAATCTGAGAAAAATTACAATGTACTTCAGTTAAAGATCAAGTTTTATCCAGTCAGGCCATCCATTTAGGCAATATCCATCTACCCAGCTTAAATGATATAGATTGTACATGCAGATTTCTCCTTCATTAACAAAAGAACCCCAAAACACTTTTTATTGGTTATGTTTTTTTGGGAATGAAATTAACAGCTGTTTCACTGTGCATGTGGATTTTTTTGTGGTGTGGTGTGGTGTTTCTGTTTACTTGGTTTTCCCCTTTTATGTGAGTGCCATTTATTTTTACAGGTGTGGAGAAGTACAGCTCAGGTGGATGCTGTCTCCAGGAAACAGCACTTTGCTCGAGGTATGTGCTGGGCACAGATTTTAAGCAGTGAGGGTTTTTTTATGAAATGGGACACAAACAGCAAAACAGGAGTGTTCCAGAGTAGCCCAAGACTGAAGTCTACTAAATGTGAGTTGTGTTTAATTTTATTCAAAGTGTAAAGTGCATTGCACCTGATAAGAAATGGCAGAGAGAAAAGTGAGGTTTCTCTGACATCACATATTTATTGCAAAAGCACATCAGTTAGGATCTGGAATGGGATGGAAATGACAAAATTCTGTTGGGTTTCCTGGAAGTCCTATAGTGGTGAAGTCCTAGCTTCCATGATATACAGCCTCAATAAAGTTTTATTTGCATTGAGACCTTTAGCATGGGTTATTATTTTCTTTATTTATAATGTACTTTTTGTTCTAGATAAAATGTATTTTTTTCCTAATTTTCAAAATCTCTACAGTAAACTCTCTTTTGCATCACTGCTGCAATATGGGGCCAGCACATTGTCAGCAATGACTGTAATAGTGTAATAAGGGGAAATAAATAGGTTAAACTGTGCAAAGTGTTAAAGGAAGTGAAGAGAAATAGCCCTCATGAGGAGCGTTATTGGAAGAAAAATATTCTTTTCAAAGGAGTTATCTCTGGCTCATTGCAGATAACCTTTTACTTTGAAAATATGTAAGGAGCATTGTGTCCCACAGACAGCACTGTGTTCTGAAAGATTTCTGAGCTCAGAGGCTGTTGAGATTCTCTCAATACTCAAGTTAATGATATTTTTTGTTTAGACTGGATTGGAGGGACAAGGTAGAAAACTCTTATCAAGGGTTTCAAGGAGAAGCATGCAAGACCAGGGAAACTCCCCTTCAGTGTGTGCTCCTAGTGGTATTGATGGAATTATTTTTGTCTTTTCTTTTATATCCCTTTTACACAGTTCTATGTATCCACAAATATTAGTATGCATACTTGTAACCTTTTACTTAGTTTAGTGCTTAGTGTTTTGTAAGTGTTCTGCAGGCCCTGAGACTAAACACCCCAGAACTATAAAGCCAGGGAGATCAAACATTCCTACTACCTCAGGAAACCAAGGTCTCCGAGCAGGACAGATTCTGTAAACTAGAGGTTAGCCCACCTGTAGCGGTGGTTCAAGCTCAGAGAATGACATATCCCCTGAAGAATTTCTGGGAGCCTAGAAAGTGAGGCCCCTCTGAAGGTAGAGTTAAGTTTGGCCTTGGAAAGGGACTCGAACTCCCCCCGCCTGCCCCTCAGTTAACAATAGTATCTTGTGTCTCACTCTTTCCTCCCTTCCTCCTTCCTGACTGCATCCTGACCTTCGACCCTTCTCCGTGTCCTCCCCTGTACCGTTATGAGATAAGTTGTAACCCTCAGAATAAAAGTCTGAATGTTGGGCTATTCCGGGGTCTTTTGCCCCTGAGCCCAAGCAGAACAGACCCTCGTGTCTTGTGTCTGATTTGGGCTCCGGGCAAAGGAACACTCTCTCTCTCAGCAGCTCTCCGGTTTTTAGGACAGCGGCCACCATCCCAGGGAAGCCCGGCTCGCGGCGAGGGGAAAAGAAGTCCC
The DNA here is from genome assembly GCA_025920805.1 of Petroica traversi. NCBI lineage: Eukaryota > Metazoa > Chordata > Aves > Passeriformes > Petroicidae > Petroica > Petroica traversi. The sequence goes on along the minus strand of JAHLSL010000008.1, from coordinate 22,916,979 downwards.
TAGCTGAAGTTGACTTAACGAAAAGGAAACTCTCAGAACAAGCCGCCAAGCCACCGGCTGTCCCTGTGGTCAGCTGTCCGGCCCACGCCACCGGCCGCACCCACCCCGGCCCCATTATTGGGCCCCCTTGTTAGATATGCTAATGCTAATGTGTAAAGTCTATAACTGGTGTGTATGATTGACGGGGGTTGTGCATTTTGCTGTCACCTGGGTGAAGTGGATGCATCACACAGGATCCTGATTAAAATACTGAGGTAAAGACCCCAAACCTTTTTAACCATGTCTAGCTTCTTTTCATAACACCAGGAAAAGGGCATCAGTATCACCTAAGGAAGCAGTTATGCCTTGGCTTTAACTTTCCAGCATTTCTACAGAAAAAGCCCATTTAAAATGCCAGTGATATGGACAAAGTAAAAAGCTGGAAATCTCCCTACCTGGCAATTACTTTGTCTGCTATTGATTTATATGTGTGGCACATTTGACCTATAGACTTCAGTTTCTTGTGCTGTCTACGGAGGGCAAATGAACATTCCTATAAAAAGCCCTTGAATTCATAGGTCCTATTAATAATAAGTAATTTTGATAATAGAGCATTATGATGACCTTTGCTCAGCTTATCAGCTCCCTTGCCTTGGAAAAGGCTCTGTATAATTCTTTCTGTCCCTTGTATCACTGGAATATTGAATTCCAAATTGATTAGTGTCAAAATTCATCTCACTCAGAATCCTGCTTTCTGGGACTGTATATTCTGCTTAGATATCTTCTGGTTTTCTAGCAAGCACCTTTTTGGTGTCAGCTGGAGTAAGGCTGTTGCAGTGTTTGAGGCTGAAACAGGAGCAACTGTGGAGCCTAAGGGTCCCAAGGAGATAGGAACCTGATGGTGGGACAGCTCTTAAGTTTGAAATCTCCCCTAGACTGGCAAAGTGTTTTCTCCCCTGCATTACCTCACCCTGTTATGTTAATCTGCCCTTATTAGTTGGCCTGATGGCCTCCCTGCCCCTTTTAAATCTGACAAAAATGTGTTCTGGCAAGTTCTCCCGTCTTCGATGCCCCATTGGCCCCTGGTTCTCTTACCTGTCCCCTCTCCTCTCCTATTGGCTACTGCAATGTCACCCCACCTTGTCTCCACCCCTTGACTCTCAGCTGATTAGTTGTTAGTGTTTTCCTCGCCCTTTGTTGTACCCAGTATAAAACCGTGGACCCTCCTTTTTTCTTGGTTCATTGTCCCTGGGACCCATCAAGTGTGGACCTAATAAACCCCTCGGAGTCCTATACAAAGAACCCCTCCTGCCTCTTTATCTCCGGAGATGTTACAAGACTTTGTGTGTGAGTGGCTGCTTGCATCCACCTGCAAGGGTGTGACTTAGTGTTTGTGTGGGTGCTTGTGTGACACCATCGGAGTGACTCCACGAAGGACACTTTGGGAAGAATGTGACACTCGGTCCATTGATCACCCCACACCACGTTATAAGGCTCCATTAGGAAGTTGAAAGCAATCTTATCTGTGACTCTCTGGACTGCAAAATTCTTGGCTCTGCATTAGCCATTGAAACTACACCTTCTGAACTGCAGCACAAGCTGGTTTGCAGATTGTTTGTTTTTTAAGTCCCATGACTGTGTTTGGAGGGAAAAAAAGAAGTATGACAAAAACTATAGTTTTCAGTGACTTTTTAGCTGGAAAAAGGGTGAAACTGTTCTCTGACCAAGCAGCTGGTCTGAATGCTGCTCTTGCCTTCTTACATATTCATGGGACTAAGGTTTGTACCTCCCCTTAATGTCATCAGTGTTAAGAAAGGAGACAACTGATGCTGTGTACAGCTCTGAAATCACACATTTTTCACCTCACCAGCACTTGAATACTTTCTTTACTCCAAGATCTTATCTCCTAGTTCAGTGGTTCTACATTGTAAATAAGATATTGCCCATTATACTGAAGGTATAACTCGAACCCTCCAGCTAAACAATAAAAATGTGAAGATCAGCCTGAGTCCTAGGCTCACTAATACTCAACTCTAGTCTAGTCCTTGAGCAGCAACCTGAAAGCTGGCTTCTATTTAAAACAATTTTTGTCCTCTGCTTAGACAGAACCTGGGAGGAATCTTCTGGATTGCATCTCTATTCCTACCTAATGCGTGCTGACTTAGTTACATCCTACTCTGTGGTGAGACATGTAAGTATTTAACTTTAAAAAAAATATATCTGAGACTACTGTGTTTCAGTGTTGTTTCATTTCAGCTCTTGGGGTGTCACTGCACTGATTTCATAACCAAATTAAATGAATTGCTTTATGCATTATTTAAATGGAGGAAAAAAGGTGTTTATTTGATGTATATAAATGAACAAAGCAATATGAATAATCATTTGAATCCTAGTCATTATAAAAATAAAAGCTGGATTCCAGTAAGCACAAATTGCTTTCATAGATATTTAATTAGCTCAGGAAATCTGGCAATTTGGTCCTTGTCACACTTGTGAACATTTCAGAAGCACGAAGACAGAGTGCTGATGCTGGTGCCAAATGTGTTTGAGCTAAGCAAAGCTCAAATTCATGAGAGCTTTCCAAGATGCCCAACTTGTTCCTTTTCATATCCTTTGACATTTTTCTGGCTTGCCATTGTTTTTGCATGCAAGTTTTCTGTGCAGTCTTTAAAACTGTCAGTCTCACACCATTGGTAGTGTAAATGTGGTGCTTGCAGAGTTACAGTTCAATCAAAACATTTGGACAAATGGAAATCATGCCCTGACCTTGTGCAGCTTCTCTGCAGAAAGCTAAATTTTCTCCCAGAGGACGGAATAATAAACTAATATGGATCCTACTATGTAATGATTTGCAGCAGCTATGACTGGAACCCAGCAGGAGAAAATTATTATAAAAGGATTATTTTAATAATTTCCTTTTTTATGTACGAAGGTGCCATAGGAGAGGAGGGAATTACAAAGTTATGTACGTATAAATTGCAATAAATGGGTTTTTAAAGGAAGAATTCTTATTTAACATTTTAGAAATGTATCTATGCCATAGCTTTTATGCTTCCTGCAAGAGACCTGACACACCTGAGTTTGTAGTGGTGTTGTTGGTATGTCCCCTATTTTCTTTTAGCTTAACTTTAAAATTACTTTAATGTAATACTTGAAGTATTTTGCTTCCTTTTGTTGTTGGGGGGGTTTTTTTGTGTGTGTGTGGTTTTGGTTTGGTTTTGTTTTTTTTTTAACCTGGTGGTTTAATTTTTCAAATGGGAATTAGAAAAATAAACTTTAATTGAACTTTGGGGGTTTTTTGACATTGCCCCTAAATGAGTCCAAATGGTGCCATGAACAACATTGCAGATTTTCATCTTTGACCTGTTTTGTGGACAGGTATTAACAGAAAATGATCTTCAGGTACTATTTGGAAATGTGACATATGCGTGTAATAACCGCAATTCTTAAGCTGTTTAACATAAATGAGTGTCCTGGGTTTGCCCAGGAATAATCAGTTTTGGAAGTAACCTATGCAGTAGGAAATTATACAGTTTCCTTCCTGGAAGACAGAACCAGTAATGTTAAAAACGAGGTCCTTTTCTGTTAAAGTTTAAAGGTTTTTAATTAAAAAAACAGCAAGAAAAGACAAAGTAAAGGAATTACAGCGTCCTGGGATGCTGGGTGTACTGGCACAGAGCCAGAGCACACCTTTCTTGGAGAGAGACTTTCTTTATATACTTTTTTTACTGTAACAGCTTGTTGTATAATTCTAATGAAGTTCTTTTGAAGAATTCAGTTAATCTATCCATTTGTATAGTTGTTTGCCAATTCCCAGTAGAGGGGGGGTCTCTTATCCAAGAATATCTTGACAGAAGTAGATCACCTTTCTTGAGGGGTGGTTTGTGAGTGATATTTCACATAGTAATGTTAGTTATTTCTCAACTATTAAGCAAAACTAGAATGGCTACATTTCTACACAAACACTGCTTCTACAAGGATCAATATTATACACATAGCATTCATTATTTGCGAAAAACCAACACTATAATATGCATTTATAACAAGTAAGCAGCAAGTTTTGAGTACTGACAGGTATGCATACCAATTAAAAGTAGTTCTGCCTTCACCAGATAAATGTATTTTAGAGAGGGACACTGGGAAAAAGCTCTTTTTGTCCTGTTGCTGCCAGAGAAGCAGGTCCATGCTCTCTCTCTCTCCGGTAAGACTGGGCCCTTGACCTCCACCCCAGAGGGATGAGGGGGAAGGGGCGTTTGGAGCGGCAGTGCAGCTGGGCATGGGGGAGGACCCAGCCTGAGCTCTCTGGCTCAGATGCAGTCCAGCTGACATTCTAACCACAGTGAGCAGGGCTGGGCCCCTGCTCCATGCCAGGCAGGGGCCGGGCCAGCTCCATCCGACTCGGGCTGGGCCCTGCTCTGTCAGCCCCGCCCAGGCCAGCCTCACCAGGCCGGGCCAGCCTCACAGAGCAAGGCCACAGATTCTCTGACTGCTTCTGCCACCTGGCTCAAATTTTTAAAACAGCCCAACAGAGACCATGTGACTGTTGCAGAGGCCCAAGAGAGAGATTAACCCTTTTTAATGCTTGGATGAAGCTTTTACACATGGCATCCTCCCCTGCACAGAGAAAGAAAAGAGTGAAGATACCTACAAAAATACAGCATAGAGACACTAAAGTCAGTGAGGCAAGCAGATTTGGCGCCTAGATGGAGGAGCATGAGGAATGCTTCAGTGTGGAAGCTGAAAATTCTTTTGTGAAGCCATGGTTGAGACTAAGCTAAAATATTCCCTGTAATATATGAAGAAATGGTCCAAAAGGGCCCTGTGTAGAGATGAGTAGATATTGAAGTAATTGCAGCCTGATGATGAGCAGAGACAGAGAAGAAACTGTGACCCAGTCCCTCACTCCTGGGGATGGTAAAGAGGACTTTTGTTGCCAGTAATAGAAGAAGAGGATTTCTTTGCTGCTGTAGTAGAACCACTCATCTTTAAAAGAGTACCCCATGGACTGCCATAGCCCACTGTAGTAACTACAGTGGCTATAACAACAAGCAGATTTTCTCCTCCTGGGTTTGTGAGGCTGGAACCATATAAAACTGTATTTTCTTGTATAGAAGCCCATGGTATAAGCAAAAGAAAACTTCTCTCCCTAAATGAACTGAGAAAATTCTATTTTAGAGGCGATAAACTGACTGAAGGTTAAAGTTGTCTTTTTGTGTTGTCAGTGGGAAAGATATGGACAAGTGGAGAGATGAAGCATGTTTTGAAGTTTTTGTTCTGGGTTGGTTTGTTTGTTTTTAGATCTGTCAGTACACTTTCTTTCTATTCTTTACAGTTTGAGCCTGCTTTACCTACTCTTTATCCTTATTGAGTAAATTTTGGTAAGTGTGCTGGTGTTCAGCCAGATTGGCAAACTCAAACCACTGTCACAAATGGGTTTAGGAGTTAAATAAGTTCTTTCCTACTGCCCAGGTCTCTGGCAGCAGGTAGTAACCTTATTGAGACGACCAGCACCTCAAAACCCCCTCCCGTTCTTAAGTTCTTTTAATAATGACTGATTCTGTCTATTGTATAACAGATTATTTATTAATAGATGGGAAAACTATTGACTATAAGACTTAAAACTAATAATACTACACAGGAATAAAAACAAGAAGGATAACTAGTAGTAGATTACATACAGTGCACGATAAGGTACCATTGAGTTACAGCTAGCAAAGGAAAAGTATAAGCTTAAGATTCAATGTATCTTACCATCAAATTCTTGGTGCAGCACACATCGAGATCCTTTCTCTCGATCTCCGGAGAAGTAACCGCAAGCCCACGTCTGGACTAGGGGAGAAGTCCCTTACACATGATGAGTGTGTATGGAAGCTTCTGCTTCAGTAATAACTCGTGTATCTTCTATAGTATAAAATGGTGTCTCTTGAGTCATCAATTTTCTTTATCCCTTCCTACACTTGTTTTTCCAGATGTTTACCTTTACGGCCTGAGCCTCCTGGCGCCAGAGAGAATCCTGCTGAGTCCTCCGACTCCAGGGTATGCAGGAAGGAAAAAAAGAGGGGGGGGGGGGGGAGTGCCACTGCCACAACCACTACAATGAGGTTTTTAAACAGTGCTCCTATGGATAGTATTTATCTTAAAATACAAATCTGGGTTTGAGTTACTTACTAAGAAGCTCAAGTTAAAACATGATCATATATCTATATAAAATGACTGGCATATTCAGTAACTACCTAATATGGCTCTATTTTCCCCTGTGTCTGTTGTTAGTGCCTTCCAAAAAGTTAATAACAGTTCCTCAGTACTGAGGAATAGGATGCTATAGGACATTATTTGAAAGAGAAATTATTATTAGGGATGCTGATATGAGTCTTGGACTTCCAAAACATGAAAAGTCATCTGATCTCATCCTTGTTAGCCTGACTAAGCTCTTGGTAAATAACAAAATGTACCATTAAGGAAGCTTTTTAATTTTTGAGAACTTGGGCATTGTTCACCAGATGACTGAACTAGAGTTCACTGAATTTATTTTTACTCCCACATTTATGGTAGAAGCTTGTTGTTTTCTGTGGTTTTTGTCTTCTTAGACTATGAAGATATTTAACTAGATTTACTGCTTGGTTCTTGCTGTAATTCATCAACGTAGACCAACATCTTTGAAATTTTCCTCCCTTAAACTGAATTCCCAAGGCATCCTGTCATGTATCTTCATAAGTCCTTGGGTGTGACAAAATTTGCAATATGGGTTCCCAGAGCTGGAAGTCCCACTTTTGCTCTTGGAGAAATTGCTGGTTCTGTGTTAGAGACAGCCCAACTCGATACATGGCATCATTCGAACTGAATCTGTGAGGGGTATTCATTTAGTGAAGTGCAGGATGTGTCCCTAGCTGGACACACTCAGTCTGTAAATGTATCAGAAAAGCAGCTTTCATTGAAGCCTTAAAAGGGTGTTTCAGTGTTCTACCAGGACTTCAACATTTGTGCTGGAAGAAGCAATCACATGCAAAATTCATAGGAGCTTCTTGTCAAAAGTAGTGCTGTATAACCTGCTTTCTCAGCACAGATTTATTGTTGAAGCTGACTTTTAGATAACTGTAAATTCCAGTCTGAATAAATTACTTGCAAATAAGAGCTTTTATTTGCACGACATCCTCCCCCTGCACACTGTTGAGCATTGCCATCAGTGTTGCCCAGTTCCTTGTGCACAAGCAGCCAGTTGATCCTGGAAGATGAAGCACACACACCCTCAGCAGATACTTAGCTGGTTTTCCTTTCATTGGTCTGAACTTCCTCCCACTGAAAGTGCCATTCATTCCCTCTCTCTCCCACAACTATTTGATGGGGTTTTTTATCAATACAGAAAATTCGCAACTATGAGCTCCTAAAACTATAAGGTTTGAGGAGTTCTTTATAGCACATCAGATATAGGAACAGCGGAAAACAGTAAAAAACAAAACTAAGAGCTTATTATATGTCACACTTTTAATTAATTGCTTAAAAAACAAAGCAACTGAAGTGAATAATTTATATTTTGATATCAGATTAGACTAAAACAAATCAATAGAAAGTTTATATCTTTCTGTAATAAAGATTGATTATTTTCCTCTGGCACTTTCAGAGAGGCAGTATTTTGGGAAAAATCTTAACTGAGGAAAATGAGAAGTAATGCAGATCTGAATTTTAATACAGCAGTTCAGAACTACCTCCTCTTTCATGTTATAGTGGAGCAATTTTAAACTTCTGATGTTCTATTCAATTAAAAGTCACAAAGAATGCAGGAAGGGAAAAAAAAAGAGGAATATTTGTTTAATGCAGGATTGTGTAAAAAACCCCTACATTTTATAAAGCCCTACGACACCTTGTTGGGGTTTAGGTTTTCTTTCCTTTTGTTGCTTTTTACTTAGGGAATTTTCTCCCATAAGTTACTCAGAAACTCTAATGATTGGGTACTTAAGAGAACGAAAAAAGGTGGCCAAATTCAGGGGTGGAGGTGGGGGGGATTGCATTTCTCTTATCTGAGAGTTTCTCTCATACGGCAGAGATATCACGAGAATTGGGCTGATAAAAGCCAGGACTGGGGCAGCTCCCCACCCCCTCTCTCTTGGGTCCAGAGGAGGAGGGTCAGAGCTGCTGCTTGAGAAAGGAAATTCACTGTCACCGCCAGAGCCCAGCCCAGAGCTGCTTCTGCTGTGAGTGCCTGGGGTCCTCCCTCTGTGCCCTGCCGGGAGCTGAGCTGCCACTGCCCCATTCCTCTCCGCTTCTTCAGCACAGCTTTGAGTTTTTGCTATGCTGTAGCCTCACACCACCTGCCTGCTGAGGCATCCTGCTGTGCCAGCTCACTGTTTTCGAGGGTCCTGCTGGGGCACCAGCGTCGGTTGCCCTGAGGGTGTGTGAAGCAAAGCCTCTCGTCAATCCCTCCCTGCCCTGGGCACAGCCGCCATTACCACGTGTCACCTGGGCTTGTGCTGGAGTGCCCCCTGCAGCCGCGGGGGAATCATTGTACCCGCTCTGCCCACAGGGAGCCATCAGCACCTCTGCCAGCTGTAACTATCACCGTAGCAAAGGGGAGAAGCTGAGAAGGCTGATACTGGCTTTCTGGTTCTGTTTGTGGTTAACACCATAGTTGTTGTTGTTTGCTTGCTTTATTATACATATTAATAAAGAACTGTTATTCCTATTCTCATATCGTTGCCTGAGAGCCCCTTGATTTCAAAATTATAATAGCTCGGAGGGAAGGGGTTTACATTTTCAATTCCAAGGGAGGCTTCTGCCTTCCTTAGCTGACAGCTATCTTTCAAACAAAGACACACCTATTAACTTGAAGTCTCAATGATTATTTAGAAGGATTTTTGTTGAATGTTTCGGGGGAAAAAAGCCGTTCAGTTTATTGATAATTAATCTCAGATAACAGAGATTTAATCTGGAAAACTCCACTTTTGCTTATTTTCTGAAGATGTCAGAAATTTCTGTAATTATCTTGATTTTAAAATTGCTTTAATGTAAGTATTTCCTGTTGTTGATTTCTATTCTGGATGTGAAGGATGAGTGAAAATAATTTGAAAGAGCTTTTGATTAATTGCTGTGTAGTTGTGCTATGTACTTTGTAGAAATAGACTGTCTTGCTTCTCGAGCTCTTCAGACTTGAAATATGCCAGTCAAATAGTATTAAATTATATTTAATTATTAAATAATGTAATGTAATGATCAAAAATCCATGCAGAATGATTGATCTCTGGTAGATAAATTACTTGCTTTTACCTCACATTTCTTATGACTATTTTAAAGCAGTCTACAGTGATGATTCAGGAGTCAGAACTTATAGGAACATATTATTTTGTAAGGCTTGATTTGAATAAAAAAAAAAAATAGGGGTTTAAGGTGTAGTAATTCAACTTGACTCTAATGACAATGAATCTCCTGCTCCTTCTAAAGATTTAAACAGACATAATTTTGAGCACTATGATATGTTTTGGGTACAAATCTGCTTTTCCTATTGAGTCAATAAAGTCACTCAAAAACAGCATTAGTCAAGGAAATGCTCAGTATGCGGCAAGCGGGTTTTTTATTATTTAATCTGCTCTAGGACAAGTACGAAACAGACCCCACACCTTGCACAGCGTGGGGTGGGGTGGGCTGGAATGATCTGCTGCTGCAACAGGTGAGAGTGTGGAGGTGACCGAGTCCAGGCTGTTTCTAACCCAGTCTCCGGGTGAGGTGATTGTTGTGTTTGCTGTGGTAGCCTCAGCAGAGTGCTTGCAAGTTTCAGAATGGGCAGGAATTGCATAAGGAGCTAATCCTGGCATTCACAGAGCAGATGTGCAGGTCAGTCATGTAAACCACTCATTTATCATCATGAGATCTCAGGCAGTGCTGAGTGCACTTGAAGACAAGGCATAAAACTTAGTGGCCTTATATGGGCTTATAAATATGGGCTTATAAAATGGTCTTTTACTTTCTTAATCTGTTGTCCTCATGGGGCAAATCTGTCTATTTAGCCAGGCTTCTGTATGAAATGTGGCCAAGGTACACTTTGGGGATCATGTGTGTTATGTTTTGATAAATCACTGATTATATCTGTAGTGTTAAGGGTGTTTATTGTATGGATTTTTTTAACTCTTCCATTGTTAAGGCTGTGGCAGGTTCCATTTCTCTTTTCTACCTTGTGAGGATTTCAAGAATGAGAAATCTTGTGTTATTAGAACTCCTTATAAGCAATATGGATCATTGTCTAGTTTTGTTTTCTTTGCATAACACAACTTTCAGCAACTTCTCTGTGTGATTTTTTTTTTTTCTGGGGGCTGAATCTAATAATAATAAACTAGCAAATGTGTTCCAAAGCAAGCAGAATAGTTGTTCAAATTTTTTTTCCACATCAAATTTATACATTGTGAGTCTAGTTTTTATCCACTGGTGACTGTTCAAAGTGCATCAACTTGTTGATTCTTAGGAATTACTGCTTCTTTAACCAAAGTAGAAAAATAGAAAATCTGAGACAGATGTGGGGTAGTAGTTCATATGTTATTTTATACAGCCTTTTAAGCCCAGTGTTACAAAGTATACCTCTACAGAAAACTACAGAATGGAATCCAGTATGGAATTTGGCACAGTACAATGAAAGCAGTGTGGATTCCTGAACAGGTTATGTGACTGTTCCAAACACATGAAATCTTGGCAGCATCCTGCAGTTAGGATACAAATTGTAAGGGGGGGCCACTTGAGTGGAACTGCTGAGATGAAAACCAAAGCCTGTGAGATTGTAATTATGGAAAGTGGCAAACTGTGTGATGAGAAGTAAGCTACTTTGATTCCCCAGTATCCGTGGAAGGGGAATGGTTTAGAAAAACATACTTTGGAAAAACTTGAGTGTTATTTTAAAACAACCTCTTGAATCTGAAAAATTTATTTTACATATGGAAGCACTGAACCAAAGCATGTGGGGAGATGCCGCACCTGAAGTTCTTGTTCTGTTACTTCACTTGAAGATAGAAAGTTCTCTTGAGCTTCTGAGCAGTGCCAAAAAATAAGGTACCAGAAGTCTGATGCTGCATTATGACTCTGGTGACATCAGTCTCTGACAGTGCTTAATATCTGAAGGAGAGAGGGGCTGAGACTTCTATGACAAGACAAATAAGCAGTGAAATGAACATCTCATCTCCATGGTGCTTTGTGAAGTTCATGTAGGCATTTTTGGGGGCCAAAACCAGTTTTGTCTGAAGCCAATTCTGGCTCATCCATCTGAGCATTACATGGTGGCTGTTAGTCTATCCAACTTTGTTCAGATGGATGCTGCTTAGAGGTTGCCTGTGGGTAGCGTCATTCTTCCCTATAGTTGCAGTCCAGCTGCTGTTACCTTATTGGCTACGCAATTGTGTACGACTATGGCAGGCAATCACAGAAAATACTCTGCTGCTTCCCCCAAATCCGTACACCAGAGGGAATCTTTAGGTCCATAGCAAACAGAACAAGCCCACAGATAGACCTTTATTTGACAAAACCATGTTTCCAAAGGCAGGAGGAGAGGAGACCATCTTTTAGAGTGAAGTCATGGGGAGTTGTCTGTCCTGCTCTGGGCGAGGAGATTCGGCACCTCTCCAATTCTTTACTGAGCTGGGAAAACAAGGAAGAAACAGGTCATTGGTGCAGCGGAGGCTTATGTGAAAGCTGTGGCCTGCAGCAATCCTACTGAAATGTTTTAGGTTATTGTGGTGAAAAAGCACAGATGAACTGGTAACAATTTCACATCCTTTGTGACACATCTGGGGCATGAATTGAAAATGCACTGGTTGTCAGGCTGCTGACGGTGTAGAAAGACATAAAATATCAAACTATCCAGGAGCTGATAGGACTGACAAGGCCATGGACATATGGCCCCCACTTAAGCCACACCATCCAAACTCATGCTTCTGACACATCTGAGCCAGTAATAGAAATGCGTGGGCAGCCCTGGCCCACCAGCCAAGACCCAGGGATTCAGGCTGAGTCAGGAGTGGCTGGCTCCCATTGCTGTGGGTCAATGGTATGGTGGTTTAAACTGGGCTGGAGGGCTGGAACTTTTATTAATATGACTATAGTTTGTATGTTTTTGATAGAATAGAAATCACTGGCTGCTCCCACATTATCATGGCTATAATGACAATGATAATATAGTAATGGCATCAGTACAGCACTAATTGTTACTCAATTACTTGATTTGACTCTGGAGTTGCTTTTGTATATATTTTTAAAGATACATTTTCAATATAATCATATGCTGTTTACCTTTTTCATGTGAAAAGAGCAGGATAATGGGCCAGATGACCTGCAAAAGTCTCTTTCAACTTCATTGATTCTGATTTATTTTGGTACAGTTTTTTCTTTTTGTATATATTCATTTGAACTTCCAATAGTATGGCGAGTGTATATTATTTTGCAAACAACAGACCTCATGCTTTGTGAAGGCCTCTAAAAGAAATTACAGTAATTGAACTTACTATGAAAAGGATTAAAGGTGGATTGATTTTTGCTGGGTTTTTATATACATTTTAGTGCTGCTAGCATGAGAATGATGGTTGCTTCTAGTAACTATCAAGGGCCCAGGCTCTGTTAGAGTTACTTTGAGAGGCTCCGTTTGACCTCCAAGACTGAAACTCCCAAGGAAGAAAAAAAATGTAATTTGGCCTTCAGTTTTATACTAATTAGCCAAGAGTGAATCCTCCCAAAGCAAGATAATGAAACAACTTAATTTGCCATCAAGATGCTTCAGTTTGCATTTTTCTCAGTTGGATTCGGTCTCAATAAAATTGGATCATTATTTATTACTAATTTTAATTCTTAAACTAAGTTGTTTACCAGAAGGAATTTTTACTGTCTCTCTCTCCAACAACAATCTATTAAGCACAGCGTAAACACTGAAAATAAATCAAAAGTAAATTGAGGCTCTTGCTAGCTTTTTGAACTTTTGGTTTTTCCATATAGCTCTTCTTATGCAAGGCAAAGAGACTCAATTATTTGCAGTTAATTGTATGCCACTGAAAGAATTTAACATCCAATGAGTACCAAAGTGGGGAGACACTATATGTGGAGGACTCGTACCTGGTGGGACAGTGAGATTTGGCTCATTTTAACAGGTTGTACATAATAATCTAAAGGCAAGGAAAACAGAGATGGTTCAGATACCTGGACTGAGAAGGGAAAAAAATGAATGGGATGGCACAATGGATTTTGAGTTGACTATGAAAGTGGTAGGGATAACTCCTTTCCTGCTTTTACTTGTCCTCTGTCCTATGCAACTGCATGCTTTGTCTAAGTCCAGTCATTTCTGGACTTGTAACTTAGTGCTAAGCCCTCTCTGTCTTACTCTAGTTTTATTCCTGCTGAATTTTTTCCCTGAATGTTTGACTAGATAAAACTGTAGCTGATAAGGAATATGTAGGCTGTTTTCTCAATCTATTGCTACTCTGTGATTATGTGTGTGAAACACTAAACATGCCAAAATTCAGGGAACTGCTCTGCAGTGAAAATTTTTTAACTATGCAGCTGCAACTGTATATTTTTTCTCCTGACAGTGGATATGGTACAAGGAAAAAGGGCTTGTGGTAGCCAGTTCCAGAATGTAAATACTGGTTTAATGTAAATCACTGATGTAGCTCGCTGGGCACAATAGAGATGTGTTTATTATGTGTGTCAGAGTGGGGTGCTTTACATATCCACAGTAGATGTTCCATTCGTAAAGGTGGGATTCCCAGAATACAGCAGTAGAGGAACTAGTACTTTAGGATAATGCTTGGTAGATACCAACCTCAGGGTAAAATGCACGGGGTTAAAATGTTAGAGTGCAGAGCAATAGTAAATCTACATATCTTTAATCAACCGCCCAAGACAATTGTATTGCTACGAAATAAAATATATTTAGGAAAAGGGATGGGGGAGATGAAGTTTGTATCTTGCTGGTGTTGGAAGTCTGTTTCTGAAGTCTTATAATGCCTTCTGTGTAATTGATAGGTTAGACTGTCAGAGCCTTAATGGGATATGATCACTGCTGTTTTAGCTACATTGAATTGTCTTTTCAAAATACAGCTGAAGCGAATAAATATAGATAAGTGCTAAGAAATGTTTTATAGCAGTAGAATTCATGTATTCTGGAAAATTTTATCATTTTCATTAGTCAAGTTAGATGCACTATTTTAGCACAGTATTATAACTAAGGATATATAAACAGATTTATTTGTTGCAGATGAGTGTTTAAACATACTGGTGATCCATATGCCTAAAAACCTGCATTAATAAAAACAAGCACTCAGCTATTACTAAACTAAATGTTCTTAATATAAAAAGTAAACTGAATCCTAAAAACATTAGAAATAGATATGAAAAATGATATGCATGTTTTATAATCAAATTCACTCATTGATTTTAAAAAACCTATTTTGTACACTTGCATTGTCTTTGTAATTTCTCTGGCTCTCAGTATTTATCTTCTGGATGCAAACTAGTTGACAGAAAAAAGCAAACAACTGCAAAACAAATGTTTCAAGTCTGGAGAAAATGGAAACATTGAAATCAAAGCTCTGTTTATACTATTTTGTTTTAGACATGGGGACAAAGAGAGAGCAAAGAGCTCTTGAAGGCTTTTAAAGTGAACTGTAAGTTAGAATAGGAGTTCAGTATAAACCATAATTCTTCTGCAAATGCAAAGCACATAAAGTTTTTGAGCTGCAGCTGTTCATTCCTTTGGAAATTTCTTTCTCTCAATTCACAAAAAATGGTTATAGTCCATGAAGGAGTACATTATCCTAATGGATGATTGATTTTAAGCAGAACTTAAAAAAAATGAAAGAAATAGGTTCTTATGCTGAATATGAAGCAGGGGATTATTTATACTTTGTTGCTTCAGTTCAAGTGTTGAGTATAGTATTTTTGATAAATATTTGGTCATAAATTCCTTCTTCTAATTCCCACCTCAAACCTAAGCAGAATTTGGGTTCAATTTTGCAAGTGATGATTCAAGGAGACATCAATGCCCAGAAATCAGAAGTTCATTGATGTTAATTTTTGAAAATAAAGGTATTCCATAATAGCTAACAATGAGAATGGCTGAATCGAATCTTATAGGGAAGGGAATTTCAGCAGAGGGATAGAAGGAGAAGTTATTCAATCCAAGGAGCAAGTAAATCACAATATAGTCTGAGAATATATTTTTGGTCGCACTACTGGTGTCTAAAAAACTAGTCAGTCTGATCATTTCAAAATAGAAAACTCAAACTATTAGGACAACTCCCTGGCTGAAAATTAGAGGGGGATGGTTTTTGTTTCAGAGTTAAGAATTCTGTAGGTGGTGTCACAGAGCTCTTAACTGTTAGCAGAGATAATTTTAGTGCCTAGTCGTAAATCCCTTTTCTTTTAGCTCGATCTTTTCACCAGTTTTGTGAAAAAACTTTTTCAAAGGCCTACTCGGAAAGCTTCAGGGCATACTCTGAACGAAACCTGCATAAAATACTTATAAAATTTATTTTGAAACTTTGTGGTTTCTGAGATCTATCATTAGCAATGTTTGGTTTTTTCATCAATGGAAATTTCTCATTTAAATCTGAAAACTTAGTATTTTAATAATTGATTTCTAGAGTTAAAGACACTTAAGTTTCATGATATTTTCACAGTTTTTTTCCTTTGTATTTAGTTATTAACAGGAGAATTCAGCAGTTCACACATAATCTGTAGATCTGTATGTCAGTTTGTGCTTTCAACATGAATTAAGAAATTAGGAACACAAGTTTGAGGATTTTTGATTGATTCTGTTCAACAATTTTTTGAGACGTTCAGTTTTTCCAAATGTTAGCTTTATATTGAGGCTTTTGTTTCTGTGCTTTACCCAACACCACCAACCCTGTTCAGTAGTCAGGTCACTTGTAGTCAGGATCAATAATGATGAGGTGCAAATGCATGGGCAGTGAAAAATGTGTGTTAGTGTAGTGCACTGTGCAGGTCAGTGGATCGCCCATGCAACACAGGCTTTATTAAAAGAATGTGCAATTCCACAGGGAATAGGTACTAGTAAATAATTGCACCCATTAGCATGAAGGAGTTGGCTTTATCTCCTTCTCATGCATTTTCTTGGAGAGGAAAAATTATTATCTCATAACTACCTGACTTGCATTGTCATATCTTATTACTTGACCAATTTAACAACATGCAAGGCAGATACACTACAAAGCCAAAGCTCTCAATGTTAATTAGTGAGAATATGAAAATAAAATTTTAAAGCTGAAATAATTTCTGTCTTAGAAGGGAGGCACCATTCTACAGAAACAGAATATTTCTTCTTTAGGAAGCATTTGTAAAATCTCTGCATTACAGAAAGAAATATTGACTTTTCACTGACTGTGCAGGCATTTATATTTCCTCCAGCTCCTTAAAATCTCTAATAATAATTTCTGTGGCAAGATCCATTTTTTCTTCATTGCAACTGCCTCTGGTAATGATGAGGTACTTAATGGTAGTGATAAGCACTGTGAAAAAGAATGTACGTGAGTACACTAACATGCTTTTTGTTTTTGTCTATGACTATTGTAATCTATTTTAAAATACCTAAATAAAGTACTAAATTAGGACATAGTGCTAAAAGAATTTTTGCTGTTCTAAAGAAAAAGTTACTTCTAGTTAGTGATAAAGGTAACTTAACATTAGCCTTTTTTTCAAGAGTTCAAGAGTCTACATAGTGTTTCTTGAATCTGTTATTATTATGCATATTTTTCAGGGCTTGATTTTTACCTGAAATAGAACTAATCTATCTACGAGTAATCTGGATTTGAAACAAAGAAATTACTGGTTTTTTGTTGGAGTTTTGTTTGTTTGTTTTTTAATCTGGTGCATAAACAGAATTATTTGATAAGCTCCTAAACCAAAACTGTATTCATATTTTCTTTTTTATTTAAGTGAATTATATACCTTTCTGATGTTGAGTTTGCATACTGTTATTATTCATCTTTCATGTTTTGATGCCTTGGTTCAATCGGTGGTTTAGGGGAAGGTTTTTTGATTCACTCTGGGCGATGCGCAAGGAGAAACAACTAAATTCTCAGGAGGAACAATAAAAAACTTCCTGAATGTTAAAAGAAACTAAAGTGCTAAAGTGCTGTCATTCTTAACTTGTGGTACATGTTACATCAATACAAGCAATTTTTCCTATCAGGACTTTAAAATCAAGGAGGTCATGCATAATTGAATGAGGCCTTGTACAAACTGTCCCAGGATCTGCTGAAACAAGGATGAATGCTCCTAGTTTAAAAGAAAAATATATTGGAAACTAGAATAGAGGCACTATGAACCTCAACAATTTATCAGTGGACTTTCACATGAGTCAAATGGACTTTCACATGTGGTAAATAAGCTGTCAGATATTCTAAAATAAAGAATTGTTCAGCTTTGCAAAGGAGTGGTTAAATAGGTGCAGAGGGAAAATAAAGCAACAAAAAACTGTCAAGAAAGTTTTTATGATTGCAAACTAGGTATTTGTGAAAGCATAAGAATAAAATCAGTTAATTTAGCTACTAAAAATCTGTTAGTGGGAATATCTTGTAGGGGTTACTGTGATGACTTGAAAACTTAGATCTCAGTTTCAGCATTATTTGTTCAACAAAAATGTCATCCTTTTAATATGAAATTAATATCTTCATGTGAATATTTAAATTTACATCATTAAAGTAGCAGAAGCAGAGACATCTATAAACATTTTATAAACATACTTAAGATTTCCAAGAGCAAGGAATTTAGAGTACATATTATATTTGTAAGAGACTGTGAATTAATCTTCTGCTGTGAAAAGGTGGTGATAATTAAGCCAAGTGTGCCATGGCCATCCAAAGATCATGTGAAGTGGAGCGACAACCAAATATCTCTTGTACTTTTCTAAGAGGGGGAGTTTAGGGTATATGATGTATCATCGGTTTTAAAGCATTTCATATCACAGGACCATATGACTGTTAGAAAACAAAGAGTTAGACCTAAGATTAGAGAAATCAGGCAAACTATTTTTCAAAGCACTAAAAGAATGGAAATGCTTTTCAAGCAAGATTTTGAGGTTCTATTTTACTTCTCTGAATTTCATAAATACAGTGAAATACCCTGTGTCATAATCTCAGTCCAACTCAATTAGTTTGGAACCACTGAGCTTAATGAAGCTATTGTAATACTTACAACAACTATTCCTGGGATTCCCTTCCAGTTAAACAGCTAGATATCCATGCTATGCCAAATGACGAGTGTTTTTTTATACAAGCTATGAGTGATCCATTTTCACATGTCATGTAAATGGTGCACACTTTTCTCATCTTCCTGAATACCAGTATCTAATATGTTGGTGTATATTTAATAACTTTAAAAACAATTTAATCTCGTGCTCTTGTTTTCCTTACTGATCTCCTGGGTTGGCCATATGATTCTTCTTTTGTATCCCCAATCATCCCTCCTGCTTATGCTGGATATTAAGCTCTACAGCTTTAAGTTAGGCCCAGGGAGACAGAGAGAGTGAGAGCAGAGAAAAAAACACGCACCATTTGTCTACAGGTGTTACACCTTACTCCCCCAGAAAATTCTTGAGAGGCTGTGTTCCGGCAGGACAGCGATATCTCGCTCTCACTCTCTGGCTGTGTGCTGGGAAAAGCTCACAGCAGAGGGTTCGGATCTTTCTTGGCTTTTTGCAGGGAAAGACTTTGTTTCTTTTGCTGTTTATTTTTTTTTGTTTGTTTGTTTGTTTGTTTTTTTCCTCCTCCTGGGACTGGTTGGCATCACGTTGGCCCAAGACACCAGGGAACCCCCGAGGAATCCCCTCCCCCACTGGAGAACTGAACCAGAGCCAGATGGACTCTGAATGTACCATCTTTTCAGAGGAGGGAGAGGTTTCATTGTTTTCATATTATCCAAATTTTCTATGCTTGTGAATATTCTATTTGTTAAATAAATAGTTTTTTCCACTTTTCTCTAAGGAAATTTTTCCCTACCCTGTGTGGGGGAGGGGTGATTGGAATCAGCTTTTCCTAGAGGAGAACCTCCCCCCCCCCCCCCCCCCAGAGGTTTCCTCCTAAAATTTGCCCTAGACCAGGACAGCTGATTCTTAATGTAGAGACATATGACTAAACACAGCTTTGGAAGAATATATTTTCTGTCAAAGATAATTTAGAAGTGCTTTTACAAGATTGAAAGAATGCTGGATAATAGAATGAGTATGTGGCATTAGACAGAGGATTGTTTCTCTCTTGCACTCAATTTTAATACCTGTAGCCAAAGCATATCTTGTTAGATTCGGATTTCTAGCTCTGGCATATTTTTATGGCATATTTTATTTAGCACTGGCTAAATTATTATGACACTCTTGAGGTACTGACTGGAGTTGTTTCAGAGTGGAAAGACAGGCCAGGGGTTTTTTCCAAAGTCTTCAGTAATATCAGGTCTTAGGTCCAGACTTGGAAGTTTTCTTACTTGCTGAGACAAAGTACTGCCATGCATTCCCATGGGATGACTTGTCAGAGTAGGAATAGGTTTTCAACATTCATTTTTAGAAGGGTGAATTATTGAACTCAACTCTAAGTGAAGCAAATACTCCTGGGAAAAAAATACTATTGATTTAGACTTTTATCTTACTTAACCAAAACATATTTTATCAACATCTTTTCCACATGAAAGCCAATGTTAGTGCCTTGAACTGGCTACCTAGAACAGAGGCTAGACAGACTTAGGAGGACTTAGTGGGCATTTATTAAAGGCCTTCCATAGATACACCCTGGGCAGCCAGAAACCTCCCAGAGGCTACACCCAAGATGGACGATGGTCACGAGTTTTTCGGACAGATATAAGTTTGGTTTATTTGCATATCAAGTGGTTGTCTTCCAATTAGGGCTTCAGGAAATGAAGCCATATTGCCCCAGTTTGCTGCCCCTCAATTCACTTTTGTTTATACTTTTCGGGGCCTGAGGCACAGTTGTCCTTGGTTTTCAAGCCTGGAAGGATTATTTTGTCAGACCAAGCTGTGAAGAGAGCTTACTAGCACTGGAGTTCAGAGTTATTCACTAATGCAGTACAGGTTTTGAAAAATATAAAAGCTAAAACTTAAGGAATCAATGTGTAAATCAACTGACTTCAGTATGAGTATTAATATTAGTAATTATTATTGTTAGAAGGAGGTGATAAGTTTAGTTTCCTCTGACTCTGAGGTTTGCCAAGAAAGTAAAAGTATTGATACTTGGGAGGAGTGCGTGCAATTAATGAAATTCTATGCTGTTAAATTAATTGGAGAATTACTAATGGCTACAACAGAGTTTAGGAATTCATTGTACATAATGAAGCACTGATTAAAAGTGGTGGAGAAATAAGGTGTTCCCTTGTGGCTTTAGCTTTTTGCTGCAGAGCTGCATTGCAAACCATCTTCAACTATAAAATAATCCATATCATAATGCAAGTAAAAAGATATAGTCGATTCCTTGAATTTTTAAATCTTGGTAAGATCTTTAAGTATTTTGATTAAGTAGCTCTAGACTATAAATATAGACTTCTGATATAGAAGACATTTAATCAGTCAAATTGCTTCTAGATAGCTGCTCTTCCATTTTTTTTCTTTAAAGCAAAAGCAAAAAGTGGGTTTTTACAGGATTTCGTAACTGCACTGCTTGAATAATCAGTAATTAGATTCATAGAATCGTTTAGGTTGGAAAAGACCTCGAAGACCAATGAGTCCAACTTGTAACCTAGCTAAACTAAATCTGAGACATGTTTCCAAGCACATCTACTGGTCTTCTAAACACCTCCAGGATGGTGACCCAATCACTTCCTTGGACAATCTGTTCCAGTACTCGAAAATCCTTTCAGGAAAGAGCTATCCCTCAAATCTTATCTAAACTGCCCCTGCTGCAGCTTGAGGCCATTTCCTCTCATCCTGTCATTACCTGGAAAAAAAGACTGACCCCCATCTTTCTACAGCCTACTTTCAGGGAGCTGTAGAGATCTGTGAGGTCTCCCCTGAGCCTCCTTTTCTCCAGGCCAAACACCCCCAGCTCCCTCATCAGACTCATGCTCCAAATCAGTCCCTGGCTCCATTGCCATTCTCTCAACTCATTCCAGTGCCTCAGTGTCTTCCTGGGAACCCAGTACCACTAACTAGAAAAGTTGTGAAGATTGTGCTTACATTTCGGGTCAGAACAAGCTAAAAATCAAAATCTGCTTTGCCTGCAGATCTGTTGGGGTACGAAAAGATCTAGCAGAATTAAACATTGATGTTCTAAAGTAGTAAATTCTCAGAGTTGTATCAAGGCTAAAGGAGATTGTCTCAACCTTAACTGTGAAAGCAGATGAGTGTGAGAGTCTCCAGGGGTAATTTTATTTCTCTAGATGACAGAAGTTAGCCTTTTATCTAAGCTGTGTGTGTAGTCCTGGTGTGCTTGAGAAAAGGTACAGAAAATATTGAACAGTCCAAAAAAGCTGCATCTGAAATTATTTTCTAGATGGATAGAATGCCTTATGTGAGACTTGCCTTTCAGACACTATCTTTTCTTTTCTTGCAGCAGCAGAGCAAGAGGTATGGAAAAAACCCTGTAAGTCTGTCTACAAGAAAATGTCACAATTCTCAGTACTTGAAGTGAAAAAAAAAAGCCATACAAGATTTCTGTGTTACTGTTTTCTGTAATGGTGTTGGTGACTAGCCTTTGGAAAAATTCCTTAAGGGCATTGCTATCTTCTCTTTTAGTTAAAATTTAAATTTCTTATCTTTGGATGATTGCTTTCCTTTAGGAAGAAGTTGATAATCTGAATACAAGTAAATGAATTAAATATAGTAGTTTTTCATGTGCAGTGGGTTAGACTTTCATGTGCAGTAATTACTTCTTGATTTGCACTTTTAATTTAAATGCAATTGCCTAATTCAGTGGATATAAATTGTTAAAGAACACAAGTCTAACAGGAGTAAAATATTTTGAAAATATAGATACCCTAGATACTGTATTTATGACAGAGGGAATGTTTAGTTAAAGGAAGATGCTAAATATATAACCAATTAAAGAAATAGGAGAAACATTTTACCAAATCTATCTGAAATGTCATGAAGATATTACTAGGCAATGTAACTAATGGCCTATTATACTCCTAAAACTGTTAGGATAGTTGAAAAGCTGTATTCCTTGATAAAAGAGAGGCAAGATAGATGGTAATAGCAGATAATGGGCTAAAACAAAAAAAAACCCCAAGAGTCTGGGTTTTGAATAAAATGTTTAAAATTCATGGAGAAAAGCAGTAATTGAAAGAAAACCCATTTACAAATTAGACATTTGAATACTGGAATAAAATTATGCTAATCTATTATATCGGCATTATTGTGCTTTTCTGTTCATTATGCTGCACGCATGAGATGGTTATTATTTCTTTGATAACAGTCCTTTCTTATCTGCTTCAAATTGGTGTTCTCTTTCTGAGGACAGCAAATGCTGCCTTTTGAAGAGTATTGTTTACGAAATGAGTTTTTGCTGTTCGTTATATTGTTTTTTAGTTTTGTTTACATAATGTAAAATTTATTGCACCTGATATTTACTAAATTGTATAATGGGTTATTTCATGCCTATGTATTTCTGGATACCTCCCATATCATGTCTGGAGGATTTCATATCCATTTCCTAAGAATTATTCTACAGAATAAGAGATGGTCGTGACTGGCATCCTCTCTCTTGTCGCTAGGCAATACTGGGCACTCCGAGAAGCAAGCTGTGCTCAAAGCACATCTAATTATGGCTCTGGGAGATAATTGCTTTGGAACTGCAAGTAGGGATCATTTCATGTAAGTGGTATTAGTGCTGCTGAGATTTTCCCATTATTTATCACTGTGACTAGTATTAGTTTTTTGTGGTAGGATTGTGTTTTCCTGTTAATAATGTACTACTTCAGAGCACTGTCTGAGTGTTCAGCATTTTTCTACATGCGTTAAATACAGGGCACACTATGAGACATGACTTGGTAATTGCAGTGAGTTCCAGAAGCCTCCCAAAGTATTTATTGTGACATGTTTTATGCCCTGAATTTAAAAATCGCCTCATCAGTCTAATGCTGAGCTCTTGTTAGGTCTGGCCTTAAAGCGCTGTTTTGATCATGTATCAATGTAACACAGACCTAAAAAATAGCAATTCTGTAAAGCTTAAATTGTCCTCTCTGACAGGATCATGGAATTGTTTATGTTGGAAAAGACCTTTAAGACAGTCCAGCTGTTACCCTACTACTGCCAAGTCTGCCCCTAAACCATGTTGCTAAGTACCACACCTACTTTTAAATACCACCAGGGACAATGGCTCAGCCCCTTCCATGGGCAGCCTGTTGCACTGCTTAGCAATCCTTCTGGTGCTATTCAGCCAGAGAATTTAAAGTAAGGTCACTTTTTAAATTTTATTAGGCTACAGTTGGATAAGTTAACAAAAATGTTGCCCTAGTGCTTTCATCACGTCTCCTTTTTCAAACCTTTTATTAGTTTTTATATGTTTCTGTACCTGCTGTAATACCTCTTCTTGCAGAGTTTGGGCATGATGGCCAGAGAAAGCCTTTCTATGCATCTCATGTTAAATTAGCCCCAAGATGTTTGGTCAAAGTCCTCACCAGAAAGACAGAAATCTGAGCATCCTTGGGCAAAATGTAGGTAGGCACTTTGATGACTCTTTCCGAAGTTTACTAGAAAACCCAAACTATTATACAAGAAGTTTGGGTTTTGTTTGTCTGAGGGTTTTTATCTTTTTTAAAGAGAATTGAATTTGTCTGATTGTGTAGGTGTGATCTACTTACACTCTGAACAGGAGTAGTAGGTGAATGTTTATCAGCTTAAGGCAGAAAATTGGCACTGAAATCATGCATGAAACTTGCCAGAACTGAGTTTCTCTGTGCATTTCAAAAATTAAATTTTCAGACCTGGAGGGATATTAAAAGACTGTAAAAAAATCAGCACACATGTATTTTAAGAATGACTAGGGTAGACAAATGACTGGGGACAAAATGACAAGGGTTCACTTTCTCTATTTTCAAGGTGTGCCTAGAAGTTCATTTTAATCACCAAAGAAAATTTTGTGTGAGAACAAGACTTCGTATCCATCGTTGGATTTCTGCCAAAATTTAGGTTTGTACAGAAGTTAGTCCTTGGGGTTTGTGACTTATTTTAGATTTAGGACATCTAAAATCTTCTGAAAACAGATGTTAGGCAATCTAAAGATCCACGCTTTATGTGCCATCCTCAGTACTTTGCTAAAGCTAAACCATAATTATTTCATGCATGATTTCAGAGGCACTAATGCTTTCTCACAGATGCCACATGACCATTTTTATTCTTTAAAACCCAATCAAATTCTGCCCTGAAAGTGTAGCTGGAAATTTGGCAACCATTCTTGGAGCTATAGTTTATTAAACGAATTCTACAGCTGCAAAGTTGTAGTGATTTTTATTTTAAATTTATATCAAAAGCTTTGCACTGTGTAAATGTGCATTAAAGCCTTGTTTAAATGTGATCAGTGATGCATAACCCAGATTTAATTGTGGCTGGCTGTCTGCTGTGCCAAAATCCATTGCTCAGTGGGGATGAGTGCTGAATTAGACACCGCTTAGAGCCCTCTTCTGCAAAGTACAGATCAGTCTTAGAATGGTGTGAGAATCTTCTCCTTTAATCTAAAAAAGACACTGCAAGCATGGAGCTTTTTACAGTGTTGGTTTGGCACATTCTGAAAAACAGTAGACCCAGATTCCTTCACAGGTGAGTTGTGTTTGGTTTTAGAGAAATGGAACCTTCATATTCACCTGTTCTGTAACTTACTATCTCTTGCACCTTTTAAGATGTCTTAGTGCATTATGGTAAGTGTACAGCCATCAATATGCATAGTTTAAGGTCAAGTATCCAAGATCTTCTCTTAACATTTATTTTATTTTATTTACTTTTTTACACTTCTGTTGTATTTGATGGAGGAAAAAAACAGCTTAAAATTTGAAGTACTTTGTTGGAAAAATCTTTTAATTGGAAGAAAGCAATAAGAATGGACTCATGGATGATTTCAAACAAATCTGATTTTCAATCCAGTACGGTCTCAGCTTATGCTGGATATATTTTTTTAAAGCTGTATTCCACAGATTTTCCAAACCCATTTTCAATTACTTCAACTTTGACATATAATTAACTGAGAAAGATGGTCCTAAAATAAGGTAGGCTTAAATAATCCATTTGTATTTAGCAGTCTTATTTGTAGGATGAGTTATCCTTAATTATTTATTTTGCTTTTTAATAAGGCACATAAAAAAGGTAATACAGTGAATATTCTACTCATTGGGTCAGCTGTGATCCTTCCAAGTGCTTTTCTGGGCAGAAAAAAAGCAAGAGATTTCAGTGGCACTAACAAGATTCAGGCATGTATTTTTTTCAGATTACAGGTTTTGACTTGACAAGAGGAACAATTTATGTCATCCACATATTTAGGCCACCTGTGAGAACTAAGGACTTGGAATTGGAACATCATGCCATGAATACAGAGGAGCCATGAGTGTTTTCAAGAAGAAAACACTGTGTTTGCTAATTTGCCAGGATGCACTTCCTGAAGAGTCTCTTGAATTTCTAGCTTGAGCAATAGCAAAGGAATAGAAGATGCAAAAATTAAAGGTTTCATTTATAAAAGATGGAAATGTTGAGACAAATCTGATATATCCACCCAAGCTGTTTTGCTTGAAGATATGTATTTTCAAAAAGTTCTGGTGCATAAAAAGTAACCTCCCTGACATATTCACAGGCAGTTATTAATTCACTGTCTTGGAAGAATGTTAAGAGCAAATAAAATTTGTCTTTACATTTTTTATGCTCTCATAGTAATAAATTCCTATCTCTGTTTCTCATAAAATGTCTGAAAGTACCTTTTATTCAGAAAACATGAACATAAATAGGAGGAGTGGTGGTTTACTTTACCTTCTGTTGGTTAAATTAATACCTTTTCTGTGTCAGAAATACATATAAGCAACAACAAAATGAAGTTACTAGACTTGTTTACGCCTCTTGAGTTTTTAAAAATCATCATGACAGGCTAATAGCAGTTAATTTCTGGTTTATTACTGCTTAAAACTTTCAGGGTGTGTGTGCAAGACATATGCATTAGGTTAAACTTATTTATATTTAAAGTGTGCTAACTGGGGCTTTGTTTTGATTTGTACATTTACCTAAGCAAAAGTGCATGGAGATATTTATAAACTCTCCCATTGCATCCAGTGACTTTAAATCAGAGTAAATATCTCAATATTTGATTGAAGCAAGAATTTTATGGAAATATCAAATATTCTAAATTGTGAAAGAAGTTTTGAGTCTAGTGACACTAACATCTCTTAGCTTGGTCCCAAAGAATACTACATGAGCAATCAACAAGAAATTTAATGAAAATGCATATCTATTAAAATATTAATTGTACTATTTTTAATTCAGTTTTACTTTGGTTTAGGAAAGGAGCTGAAAGAGATATTGATGACTGTTGTTTGGGTAGGTGAAGAGAGGAAATATGCTTCTAGTCCCTTCCACTTTTAGTTCTTAGTATTTTTAAAAACATCACCAGCTATTGTTGGATAGCAAACAGACCAGCCAAGGATGGCTGTTTCCATCACTATTTATGGATGTGATTTTTCAAAAGGGCCAGAAATCCTCATCTCTCTATCCATTAGCTCTGCAGTCATGTTTGGTAAATAACTGCAGGAGGAAGGAATAAGTGATTTACTTATCTATGAATTGTAAACCTGAACGTATATGCCAAGATCTTTGGTGATTTTTCTCCCAGTATTTCCACTGGATTATGGTTTCTTAGAGCAAATATATTGATATGAATCAGAAACATCCTGTTGTATACAACTGCTTAACAGTGAATGCTACATGTGTAGAGCTGTTACTCTGACAGGAAGGTCTGTTAGAACTTTTTCCATGAAGTATGCCTGAACTCAGCCTCACCAGGATGGAATTAACTCAAACTGAATTTATATAAATTTCAGGGGTTTTCTGTTGTCTATTCCAATTGGATAATAGAGCACACATCACTGTGGGTGTGAAGTGTGTTATTTTTGTGTGGCTTTTCCAGTTCTGAAAACTGGGGTTTGCAACTGAGGTTTAACAAATTATTCTGACTCAGAAATTTTTGTTGGATAGTCTTGTCACACCTCAGCTTGACTTGTAGGACTTTATGCACCTACTCATTTACTTATCTATTCAAATTAGTTAGGTTTTCCTCATTACTTTTATATTTTTGGTAGAAAAATAAACAAGAAAAGGAGACTATCAACACTTAAGCCGTTAATATGCTAACATCCAGCCAGATGAGTTTTATGAGTTAATACTGCATTGAGATGAAAGAAATAATATATACTTTGCCACATGACTGTTTCAAGCTGTCTGCAGCCTTAGGCAGACATGCTATACATGCCACATTTAAAAGGTTAGCTCTGTATCTGGAATAATGTTTAGAGCCTCAGGCAGCAATTTGACTATGTTTTGCGTGATATCTACAATTGAAAAGATATAAAGCAGCTATATACCTGTCCAACCAACCTGTTAATCCCAGTTTATAGCTCTTCTGCAGGTGTGGAATGATGTGAAGTAGTGGGAATAAGGGAAAAGAATCTGACTCTCTGTTTTAGTTGCAAAAGGAGGTTTGTAGATTTTCAAAGCACAATTATGAGAAATTGAAAGATAATCTGTGATTTATGCGGCAGTCTTCATTTGTGCGTAGTAAAATTATACAGCAAACCCTACTTTCAATTTCCTTTGAAAATATTCAGCAGGTGCCCAATCCACTCTTCTCTTATAGACAGATGCAAAGGTCCATTTTGGTGCCATAAACTGTTGTAAACTATCTATTGTGTAGTTCTTGTAATACTTTCTAGTCTAAATGTTTGAGTAAAGGAACCTGTTGATTAAAGAAAAGTATAAATTTGCATGTCTGAAATATTGATTTCACTTTTCAAAAGCATATTAAATTTATAAGAATGGATATAGGATACATATTTATACTGACTTAAAAACGTCCTCCAGTGAGGTTTAATCTAAAATACATTCCAATGTATTCTAGTTATATGCTAGGTTGATAAAACACTTTATCTGAGTCAAGAATGCTTTTTCATTTCATTATGCTAGAATTTTCAACAGAATTCTCTAATTGCATCTAGTTTTAAGCTCTTATTTTCGTATTTCCAGGTAAGAGGAGATTCTAGAAAGGAATAATTTACTAGGTGTAATAAGACTAAAAAGAAAACCCAAGTCAGAATTGTAGGTCAGTGTCTTACTCAGAATACTGTATGAGGAATATTGTGATACTTTTTGGGTCATGGATCCAGTAATTCTTTTTTTCTATTAAAATAGCAGAAACCTTAAATCATTAAATCAGAGTTATTCTTGAGGGGCTTGGGGAGATCAGTTCTTCATTACTGAAGGAGTAATGGCAAAATAAATGAGACCTCTTGGATTGGAAGTGGATGAGGATGTTTTTGCAGGCAGTGTGTTGTGTTCTCAAGTGTGTGCATTTCTCAACAAACCTTAGATTCTTTGAAACAGTCAAAATCCATTGTGATGATAGATGGATTGCCCCACTGTCAGGTAATTCTGTCTTTTTGCCTGAACCTTAAGGTTCATTAATCACTCATGTTCACTGAAGTCAATGGGACTATAAGTCAGATTTTTGAAAGAGAACTTGAGGAATTTTGTACCCTAATAAGCTGACCTTGGAATAGTCTTGGACAGCTCACTATTACTGGGAAAATCTAAAGTGAAAGTGGAATCTGACTCCTCAAATTCTGACTAGTCTCCCATTACAGCCAATTGAAAACTGAAAGTGATGATTCATCCCAAATATCTTGGATACCTGTTCTCGCCTAGAGTTGCATCAAATACATTAATGATTTTCTTGAATAATTTCTGCACAAATACTAATAAGGGAAGTTCTTTTGGAGGCATGCAGCTTGTATTCAGGCAAGGATGTGCATAGCTGTAGCATTTCTGGTTGTGGATTCTTTATATAATAGAAGTAAATACTGTATAAGGTCTAGATATTGCCTATAAAACAGGTTATATTTATGCTGTTAAGGATATCGACTTTTTTTAAATG
The DNA here is from genome assembly GCA_025920805.1 of Petroica traversi. Taxonomy (NCBI): domain Eukaryota; kingdom Metazoa; phylum Chordata; class Aves; order Passeriformes; family Petroicidae; genus Petroica; species Petroica traversi. The sequence continues at coordinate 22,887,907 of JAHLSL010000008.1, read as the reverse complement.
CTTATCTCCCTGGATTATAGTTCTTCATTTTGACATTAGCTAGAGTATATTTTCAATAACCATCACTTGAAGAAGTAAAAATACTGTGGCAGTGAGAGATTGTTTTACCCATTTGAGTATATTCTTTAAATCCAGCAAGTATGAACTGCCAAGAGTATTTCTAGGTGCTTTAAGTTAATATAAATTGTTCACCAAGATGAAAGCCTCCACTTAGGATGCTAGGTACTTTCACAAATAAAATAAAATATAGGAAGAGCTTTTAAAATTCCTATTTCACCCTTTTTCTGGTCAGTCATGGTATATGGCTTTACCTGGAATGAATGATACGATATTTTGTATTACCATGTACAGGCTGTGGGAATCTTATGTTAACAGCATACAATGCCATTAGTGTTTTTATTGAAAATAATGTGAATGTAATATTAGCTTCCAAGGGAATTTCACTGTTATTTGGCATTAATTAACTTGACATAAAAATCATTTGTTACAATTCCCATGTAAAGTAGAAATATTTATCTTATGTGGCAAATTATGCTTGGCTCTTTTGATTTTCATGTTGATGTAATTTTATTCCACTGTATCTAATTTAGCAGTAATTAATGTCCAGATTAGCATTTCAGTGCTACTACATCAACATTGGGAATTACCAGGTTTTTCCTTTCACACAATTTAGTTGGGACTTGGGGAACACTGTTTCTTATTGGAAAGTGATGGAAGTTCCTCTCTGTCATACTTTGTCCTGAATGACAAATGGATGGGTTCCTCCATGGTCCGTTGGTGTGCGGGAAAGCAGTTGGGCGTCTTCTCCTCTTTCTTGAATGAAACTTGAATGAATACAAATGTGTGATCCTTTGCTAAGACCCTTCAAAAATTCAGTATTCACTAAACATATAAGTGCTAGTACACAGCCAGTCATTCTGTCTTGATATTTCCACTAAGCCTAGTGATTGTATGTAAAGATTTTTATTCATGAAGGAAGTGTTTCTGTAGACTTGTTCAATTGAAAAGTAGCTATTTGGGGACTTGCATTAACATAGACAATAGAAAAGTGATAGAGGAAATGATGTGTTCTACTACTCAAACTCTTTAACCATTTAACGTCTTTTGTGTTATGGACTAAGATATCTAAAATGTATAAATAAACATTAACTTAACTCAGGAAAATTTTATTAGATGTTGTCCTGGGTTGGCCATATGACCTGTTTGTATCCCCAATCGTCCTCTTGCTTATGCTGGACATTAAGCTCTACAGCTTTAAGGTAGGCCCAGAGAGACAGAGAGAGTGAAAGTGGAGGAAAAAAAATAACCAAACCACTCACTGTTTGTCTGCAGGAGTCCCATCCTATCACTTAGGCCTTGAGAGAGCAGAGAGGCTACATTCCAGCAGGACTGTGTTTTTGGTTTTTTTTATTCTCCTGTGTGGGTGCTGGAACAGCTCACCGTGGAGGGTTTCCTCGGATTTTTCTCGGCTTTTTTGCAGGGAGAGACTTTGTTGCTTTTGCTGGGTATTTTTTCCTTTTTCCTCTTCCTGGGACTGGTTGGCATCACGTGTGCCCGGGACACCAGGGAACACCCTCGCCGACTTTTACAGCCGGGCCCGGCAATCGGCCCTCCCCCCCCAGAGAACTGAACCGGACTCAGACGGACTCTGAAGATACCATCTCTTCAGAGGAAGGAGAGGTTTCATTGTTTTCATATTATCCAAATTTTTCCTATGCTTGTGAATATTCTATTTGTTAAATAGATAGGTTTTTCCACTTTTCTCTAAGGAAATTCTTCCCGGACCTGTAGGGGGAGGGGTGATTGGAATCGGCTCTTCTTAGAGGAGACCCCCCCCAGAGGTTTCCTCCTAAATATTTGCCCTAAACCAGGACAGATGTATACCCTGATTGTGCACCTTCAAGCAATGCAATGCTTTTGCAATGACTTTGCAAAACCAAACTGGACATAGTATGGATGTGGTCTTAGCTGCAGAGAATGTAATTCTCATTTTCTTACATCAGGCCAGTTCTGGGCTTATTTTTTTCAGTTTGCATTTTGTTTCATGATAAAGCAAGTTCAGGCCCCTTGAGTACCCAAGGCATTGACCATGGGTTCTTATGCTAGTACAGAAAATATTTTATTTATTGGTGAAATAACGAAAACAATCTCCACACAGGCCTTTTGTTGCACAGCTGCTTGAAAAAGCTGTGGTGCCCAGTTTTCTGTGGTGCCCTAGTTGAGATGACCCTTTGTCTTGGCTAAGAAAAGCCTGTGAGCTGCTTTGGAGGCCATGTTTGCTATTCAGTTAACTTTTATGCATTCAGGGGTTTCTTACCTTTACACTGTATGCTGCTCGTTCAAGAAATTACTTAGGGTCTAGATAAATTCCTCTGGAACTTTACGTCTTGATTCAAAACATAGGAATGAAGAAAGCGATATGAAAGCTCACATATTCCTTATTTCTAATACAGATCCATAGGTAAGGTCCTAATCTATGAAGTAAAAATTGGTTTCCATTCTTACATAGATGGCTACCTGAAATAAAAGGAAATCTGAGGCTAGAATATCACAAAGGGGGGTGATGGCAAAGGGACTCATGTTCTAAAGGGGTAGAAATCTCCTGTTGGTTTCAAGTGTTCACTTTAGGAATATTTCATATTTTTCATAAAATTGAGTCATATGAATCTCTCTCTGATCTCTATCTGCAGGTCTCTATTACTGTTTAATTTTTCCTAGCCTTTTAAATTTGAAGCCTTTGTTTTTGTCAGTGGTATTCATGCATTGGGTGAGCAGTGATTCAGCATGTCCTGGGCAGCGCCTCTCCCTGCTGTCATTAGAAGGATACCCCTCTAACTGCAGTCCCAAAAATCCAGCCAACATCTTGGGAGCAATTACAGTGAGTTCATGGATGCAGTGCTGCAGAATTCCACTCTATAAACTATCACAGAGTTCTTTAGAGCTGGTTAACCACAGTATCACTTGGTGGGAATTAAATGGGAGTCAGACCCTGGATGTCTGAGGAAGAGGTAGAAAATTAGAGTGTCCCTGCAAGTCAAATAACAGCAGTCTGGAACTTACAGACCAAACAAAGTCTCTGGGCAAAAAGAAGTTTTACAAAGAACAATGCAGAGCAAAAGAGACCATAAAAGAAGAAAACAGAAGATTTCTTTGTGAAATCTTTAAAGATAAGCTATTGAAAAAATATTCAGAAGAGAAAGGCACATAAGGGATGGCTGTCACTCATAACTTGATTTAAACCTAGAAGTTAGTAATGATACTTCAGTCTGAAACTATTTCTCCTGAGTACAGAATGTCACTGTCTTAAATAAAATGTGTTCCACTTAAAATGTGACCCAAATGGGAGTTTTCCACTCATCTCTGAATAATAGGGTTTTCTTTGCATTTATTACCTAGTACTCCTCCTAAATAATCAGAGGAATTTAGGAAAAATATGCTCTTATAAATTACTTTTACATCTTTTTTTTATTACTCCGATGATGCCAAATATTGAAATGGCCGCAGAGACCCAGGATTTGCCAAAACTGTAACACAGTTTGAAATCAGTGAAACTGTGACTTTGTTTACATGAGGCATTTCATAGCAGTATAGTAAGTACATCGATGCAGTTATTGCTGGGAGTATGCATGTCTTTATTATATGTGATACAAGTGTTTATTCTGATTGCTCTCAGCCCTGTCCCACTGCCACCACATGAACATATGGCTTGAGGGTTTCTGAATGGAAAAGGCATTAGCTACACAGTGGCTGACTTAATGCTAGTCAGCCATATACTGGGATGCTTTAAAGGAAATTTGCTGGTTTAGTCCCCTTCAGAAGGAATCCAATTGCATGCTCCCAGGGAGCCATGAAATCTGAACATGTCACATGGAGACATTCAGGGAATCTTCTATCTCCTGTGTGTGGGAGACTTTGAGAACTACAGTACGTCCCCAACTCCCTAAGACTGGCAAAAGCTGCATATTCCTACTGCCAATGATGTTGTGCTGTTAGCCCAGCACCCAACTGTGTGTTGGCATTTTCACTGGGACCAGCTGAGGAGCAGCCAAGTTGGTAAGTAGCACCCTTGTGCTTTGCCCTTTTACCAAGAGCTGAATGCCAAAAATTTGTGACAGAATTTTAAGCTGCTGAGGGAGGAATCCGGCTTTTTGAAGCTGCATGCATCCCATGAGTTTGCTCCACTGGGATATAACTGCTGCTACTCATTGTTCTCATCCCTCCTCTCAAGTACTGCACAAGCACTGGAGGAGTCGCTCCTCCCAGCCAGGGGGATGCAAATGGGATTTCCATGACATTCCAAAACCAGTAGCAAAAGGAAGAAATAAATTAAAGACTCCTATTTCTCATCACAGCCTCAATCAATAGCTATTCCATCCAGACTTTTCCTGCAATGCTATATATCTTCTGTTATAAAGCTGTTACACAAATGTTTTTTGATAGTCAGACCTTTTGTCAGCCTGTGCAGCAGAACAGCTCTGGATGAACCCATGTGAATGTTCTGCCTTGAAAGTTGTGTTGTATCATATGTTAATTATATTTCTGCCATTGCTAGACACCTTGAGGAAGAAGTAGCTTTGTCTTTGTTCAATGTAATAAACTGTATAAAGAAGTAAACAGCCCATGCAAGCTATCATTCTGTGACAACTTGAAAGCTTTGACCTGCAGCAAGGTAAATTGCATAGCAGACTAAAAGCCAGACCTGCTAAATGGGCCTTTATTTACCTTGAAATAGAATCTATTGGAAACACAAGCTGTTTCAAGTAATCGGTGTTTAGCCCTCTGTATGCTTTGGTTTTGTCTCTTTGTACAAAAGCGTTACTTTGTACCATGAGAGATGCAACTTTGTGTGATAATGCAAATAAAAAGTACAAAACCAGCTTAGTTTATTTTAAATAAAATGGAATACATTAGTAGAACACATTTAAATTCCTCTAAAACAAGTAGGGCAAGCCAGAAAATGCTAGGGAATTCAACGTGAAAATTTGATTCAGATCACGTGGATAATTCATGCTTCACAATCCTTTTCTTTCTAGTTCATTATGAAAGTCATGCTAAAATTCTAATCAGGACTACAGTGTGTTATGAATGGGTTTGGGAGTTAAATAAGTCCTTTTCTACTGCCCAGGCCTCTGGCAGCATGTAGTAACCTTATTGAGACGACCAGCACCTCAAAACCCCATCCAATTCGCAAGTTCTTTTAATAATGACTGATTCCGTCTATTATTGAACAAATTATTTATTAGTAGACGGGAAAACTATTGACTGTAAGACTTAAAACAAAACTAATTATACACAGGTATAAAAACAAAAAGAAAAAACTACTAGTAGATTTTATACAGTGCATGATAAGGTACCTTTGAGTAACAGCCAGCGAAGAAATAGTATAAGCTTAGGGTTCAATGTATCTTACCATCCAATTGTTGGTGTAGTACACATTGAGATCCTTTCTCTCGATCTCCAGAGAAGTAACCACGAGCCTGCGTCCAGGACTCAGGGAGAAGTCCCTTACGCATGGTGTGCATATGGAAGCTTCTGTTTCAGTGATAACTCATGTGTCTTTTATAGGGTAAAACAGTGTCTCTCAGTCATCAATATTTTCCTTTATCTCTTCCTGTATCTCTTCTCAAGACTAGGATGTTTATTCTTAAGGTCTGAGCCTCTTTGGTGCCAGAGATGACTCCTGCTGAGTCCTTTGACTCCTAGGTTATCTCTGATGTACCCATTATCTCTGGTATGTGGAGGGGGGGGGGGGTGTTTCCACTGCCACACTATGAATTACTGAATTCAGTTCCCTCTTACTAGAAATAGTTTTGTGTTTCTCTGTACCATATCCTTTACCTGTAACTATCTTTCCACAAGGACATTTTTTAAACTGTTAAAACCTCCCTTGTGCCGCTCAGCTGTTGTGCTGTTCTTGTATTGGTTTTCAGAATTTTCATGTTGTTATCTTCCCTTAAAAATATCAGTATGGTAACTTTTTTCATCCAAGTCTTCTGTCATCCCTGAGGCTTTCCCATCTTCCTTAAGGCTTGGTCCAAAGTGCTTTGGAGTCAATGGGAACATTGGAACGAACCCATTTTCCCCACAGGTAGTTTTTGGAAGAGTTGTTAGATTTCAGTGCACTCTGTATAACTGGAAAACTCTTGTTGTCTTGAGGAGCAGGTCTGGTCTCTGCCCTTGAATATTTATTTAATTTGAAAAAAGTGAATTTACTCTCCTTGAAGTTGAATAATTCACTTCACATCAGTGTTTTCTCTCTTCTCCACAGCAATAGCTTGTTTTAGAAAGAAGGATGTGACTTTTACACAGTGTTGTATATGAATATGGGGCGCTGAAATGAAGCTCAAAAGGTGGGAATTGTATGAATTTGAATACTTATTAATTATCCTTAAAAAGGTCCTGTAAATCCTTTGGTCTACCCACTCCAACAGGATGTTCTGGTAATCCACAGAATATCTTTTGTGGAATATCTTGCATACCTACAATCTTAAACAACCAGACAATTTATTTCCCAGATGACATTATATCTGCAAATATCAGTTCTCCTTCCTCATAATTTCAATGCTGCATACACTGGTCTAGTATACAACTGGTATGTGGATTTGAAGGCACTTTCTGCCCTCAAATTGCTTCAAACTAATTCAGTCTTTGAAATAAAATTAATTGCATAGCCTCCTAGCCTAGCCTAGCCTAGCCTAGCCTAGCCTAGCCTAGCCTAGCCTAGCCTAGCCTAGCCTATCCTATCCATGATATAATATCATTCTTGTTCAACACCTTCACACAAACTCAATCCAGAAAATATATAGCACATGCAGTAAAAAGTAGACTTATCTATAAAAACACCTGGAAAATGAACCTTGCAACACTTCTTCAATATCACTTTTGAGTAAATTATTATTGTACAGCATGATTTAAAATGTATTGTCTTGCTTTGCACAGTTCTTTCTTTTTTCTGTAGCTGTGCACTATTAACCTAACTCTTCTTTGTTTATTCCTTTCAATTATGCTTTATGCTCTAGAAGAAGTAAAATTTTAGGGTTGCTGATAAATTTTTAATAGAAAATATGGGATTTCTGTTCGTACTTATAAAATAGTCTTTATTTATAGCCTATACAGTGTTCAGGTTAATGTTGCTTTTTTGGCAGCACAAATTATTTTAAAACTTTCTTTTAATTTCTCCTACTGCATGCATCTTTCTTACTTTATGTAAGAAGGACGTCTTTGGAATATATAATTCAAATTCTAGGGTTTCCACAGAAGTTTACTTTGCTGGAATCTGTGGTATTGATCTGTGGGATTGGCTTTGCAGTCAGCCTCTAAGGTGTAGAACTGTATGAACCATGTCTTTGAACAAGGCTTGGCAGTGAACAATCAGAATTTGCTAGTTGCATGTATCTATCTAGAATATTGTGTATTGCTGGCTCAGTTTCCAGAGCACCATCTATCTCCTGTACTTGAAATATTAATATATTAAACATAGGATTGCTTCAAGCCAATATATATTTCTCTCTCAACAATAAGAAAGGACTGGCAGATTCTCTGACAAATTCAATCCATGCCAAAGTTACCCAAGAGGACTTAAATCAGTTTCATGGAGAAGATCTTTTGTAGACAGGTTATGCTTCAGCACCAAGGGACCCTGGAGAACTGCGTGATAGAGTGAAGTTGGTGGAACAAAAGGAAACATCTTCTAGTGAACTGCCTGGATTATCTGTACATTAAAAGCTATTTCTGACATGCATTCAAATTCAGTGTGAGCTTCACACACTGCCCAGTCTTAGGGCCATCCTGGTTTAACCCCAGCTGGAAACTTGGCCCCACAGAGCCTCTCTCTTACTCCATCCCTGTGGGGTGGGGGAGAGGGTCAGAGGAGCAAATGGGAGGACTAGTAGGTTAAGACAGCTTAGTAAGGAAAGCAAAAGCTGCACCCAGAAGTGAAGCAAATAGAGGAATCCTTTCACCACTTGCCATGGGCAGGCAGGTGTCCAGCCATCCCAAGGAAAGCAGGGCTCAATTACTCGTAATGGTGACTTGGGAGGATAAGTGCTAGGGCTCCATTACACGTAATGGTGACTTGGGAAGATAAGTGTCATTGCTGTGAATGTTCCTCCTCCTTCCTCCAGCTTTGTGCATTGAACATGATTCTATGTGTTGTGGAGTATCTCTTGGGTCAGTTGGGGTCTGCTGTGTCCACCCCCAATTTTTTTGGGCACCGCGAGCTTCTTGCTGCGTTGTTGCAGCTGTGTAAGAAGCAGAAAAGGCCATGACTCAGCAATGAATAAAAGGCCCCCAAATTATCCAAAACACAGCACCATACCACTACAAAAAAAAAAATTCTACCTCAGCCAAAACCTGCACTAGAATCCACCTAAAAAAATAGCGAGGTATGTTTTATGGTGACTGTACATCAGGTTTGTTTAAATCTATAAACCTACCTATGAAAAGAAGCACTGCTGAGGAAATGGGAGCAGGACTCACAAGGACCAAGGAGATATTTTTGGTTTGGCTTGAGCTGTTAGCAAATCCTCCTGTCTGTTTGCTTCTGCTTTAGTAAACCCATTTGAGGAAAGCTCTCACTTGTGTATGATACAAATATTGGGTTTGATGCTGTTGATAACAGTCACCTGTCAGATTTAGTAGTCACTATTGCTGCCTTGATCTCTATTTACTCCTCCATTAGGCTGACTGTCTTTAAAATGTCTTTTAAAATTGTATTGGAATATGTTTCTTATTTTGTGTACAGATATCCTTCAAATGGGCATGAAAATGAAGGAGGAATTGCTATGAATTTAGGGGTGTCTCTTGAAAACTGCTCACTATAAGAGAGCTATCACTTACTGTCAGTAACATAATGGGGTTTTGTATACAAATAGCAAGTCCTTGAAATATTGTTCATATTGTTCAATTGTGACTTCAGGAAATCATTATGATACTGATAGCTGACTTTCGAGAAGTGAAATATTACAATAGTTTTGCTCTAAGACCTAAGGACAAATCAAACACTTAAATTGCTGATTCTTTTAATCCCTGTAGAAATTTGTAAATGAAAACTCTTTCACCTTGGCCCCCCTTTTGTCTTCCCTGTCCTAAATAGATTGGCTTTTCAAAGAGATGTCAGCAATCATATCACACAAAATATTACAGAAAAAAAAAACCCAAACCAAACCCTTAAACAAAAACTCAGCAACATTTTCAAGGCTAAAGGTAAAATGCTGTTTGTATTTTATTCTATGTACACTACTCATCCAGGTTGCTTTTTGCTTAAGTCATTTGCTAAGAATTTTCCCTGAATTGTGTGGTATCTGTTGCCTTACTGGGGGTATTAAAGATGCTCAATGGAATAGTTTGTGTTAGTATTTCCCACAAACCTCCTGGAAACAGTGACTTTGGTTCTATAAACATGTAAGTAATGAAATAAAGGGTGGGGAAATTATCTGTACTAGTGCAGGGTTTGATACTTAATTCCTCTCCCATTTGATTGTTTGGAAGCCTATGTTCTTCATCTGGGGATGGAGTCGTCTTAAAATGACATGAAGTTTCATGGGTAAAACTCTCCTATGTTTCACAGTGTCCTGGGTTGGCCATATGACCTGTTTGTATCCCCAATCGTCCTCTTGCTTATGCTGGACATTAAGTTCTGCAGCTTTAAGTTGGTCCAAGGAAGACAGTGAAAGTGAAGGTGGAGGAAAAAAAAACACTCGCCGTTTGTCTGCAGGATACTACGAACCAAGGCCAAGAGAGCGGAGAGGCTGCATTCCAGCGGACAGCGTTATCTCTTTTTTTTTTTACTCTCTCTGGTGTGTTGGTGCTGGAGGAGCTCACAGCAGAGGGTTTTTCCTCGGATTTTTTTTCCCGGCTTTTTGCAGGGAGAGACTTTGTTGCTTTTGCTGGATTTTTTTTTTTTTTTCTCTTCCTGGGACTGGCTGGCATCGCGTGGGCCCAGGACACTAGGGAACCCCCGGGGGGCTTCCCCTCCTCCTCGCCGACTCCTACAGCCGGGCCCGGCAATCGGCCCCCCCACTGGAGAACTGAACCGGACTCAGACGGACTCTGAAGCTACCATCTCTTCAGAGGAAGGAGAGGTTTCATTATTTTCATATTATCCAAATTTTTCCTATACTTGTAAATATTCTATTTGTTAAATAAATAGTTTTTTCCACTTTTCTCTAAGGAAATTCTTCCCGGACCGGGAGGGGAAGGGGCGATTGGAATTGGCTCTTCCTAGAGGAGACCCCCCAGAGGTTTCCTCCTAAATATTTGCCCTAAACCAGGACACACAGTTAAAGTGTAATTTTAGAGTGAGGCTGGCTTCTCTTCATGTTTCATCCTGAAGTATTTTGCCATTGAGTGGTCCTGTTTTATCACCTTTCCATAGTTTAAGCCAGAAGCAGAGTTTGAAGCCTATTTCCTCATGTCCAACCTGCTGGGAAACACATTGAACAGCAGGAGAATATGGTTCTGGTTTCAGGTATTTTTCTCTGTTGTTTAGAAATAATAGGGCCCCTAGCAAACTCTGGAATATTTTCCACTGCTTAACATTTCTCTTCTTTAAAGCCTTTTAAAAACTCTCATTCTTGCCAGTATGTGCATCTGAAGCATCCTACATCTGCCTGGAGGCACAGCAAAATGAATATAGATGATTTCAAAATGCAGTGTGCAGCCATCTTTTTGCCAGGTTTATTTCCCAATCCAGGAACTTTATACAGGCAGCAGCACATATCAGTAAATGTTGCCAAAGTAAATTGCCAACCCTTTGGAGCTGGCAAACTAGCAATCAACTTTTTCAAGGAGTGTCCATTTTATATAATTGCCTACCATCATTTTAGTGGCAAGCTGCTACTTGGTGAAACTCTTTCTGCACTGCAGTTTCTTCTGTTCCCACTTGTACATAGTTTTACTTCTTTCCAATCAATTTATTGTAATGTGAGCATTTTTTAAAAATCTTGTATATAATTTCCTTTTACATGTATGAAGAGCTGTTTACAGCAAGATGTTCAACAAAGACAAAAACTGAGTTTTGGATATTTGACCATTCTGATGCAGTGCTGTGTCAGCAGGAGCCGTCTTTTTCAGTGTAGTTTGGATAATCTGAAGTTTCAAGATGGGAAACAGTCATAAGATGTCACTGCAATCTGCAACTGGAATGCAAGTATAAGAAGTGCTTAATCATCTGGTCAAGGATCACCAATTTCCCTCATCTCTTCAACATTTAGCAGTTTGTCCATATCCTTGTCCTAGGTGCTATGACAATTTAACTTTGTTTTAGTAGTAAAAATGTCATGAACTGCAGCTAGCAAACTGTCTAGGAGGAAGATCATGGCTAATTGCAGTGGTGAATAATTCCTCCTTTTGCTTTTCTTGTAAGCATTTAGAGTCTGTTCTTTTTAGGCAGTTAACTAGACAAGGAAATCCCATTCAGATTCCCCAAATAGCGGCATTCAATTTATGCTGGCAACTCTGAAAGTCACTTAATTTAAATGCCTGTAGTCACAGACAGTTCTGGGTGGTAATGCATTTTCTTTCTTCACAAGTAATTTTCAATAATTTTGAAATTCAAAATGTCTCCAAGTTATCCAGTCCTTGTACTGCTTGATTATTCCATCTGCTGTATTTATTATTGGGCAACCTTAATAATAACTAAGCATAATTCCTCAGCACAAAGTAGGTAATAAAAGCAGGATTGGCCACAAAGCTGATCAGTCAGAGAAAGCTGCCAGAGCAGTCTGGGTTCAGCATTTCAGAGTTCATTTTGCTTCTCCTCAGCCTGGGCAGGCTTGAATGACAGGTGCTGGTAGCTATGATTTGAAATGAGACACTTAAGTGCTTCCTGTGAGTCTGATTTCTGCTACTTTCTTTTTAATTTTTTCCAAATGCAGATAAGTTTCCAGGGAAAACATGAAATATGTTCTTAGCTCTATGTTCTTGCAGGTTTCCATGACATTACATAGCAATAAGAAATGAATTCTTATTTCTCCTCTAATTTGTAACTACTTGGAATAACTTCTTCAGAAATAGCCTGTTTTCCAAATCAAGGTTCAAAAAACGTAATTCTTCTCAAATAGACATTGTACTGTCTTGTGTTTTGTGACGTGACAGTCTTTTACCAGTTTTCAAATCATTAATCTGCATTTCCTAACAGGTTCATATGGTGCTGCCTACAGCAGATGACTTGGAAGCAATTCTTTAGATACGTTTTTCTGGATGACTTGATATCTACCATATTCCCAAGAATTTGCAAAATAATAATTTGAGGTACCAGTTCTTAATTTGGAATGGATTTAAAACAGGAAAATAAGTGATTCTCTCTTCAGCCAGGTTGCACATTTCAAATATTATGCAGGTGATAAAGCTTGGTGAAACTTTGGTCTCTGAAAGAAAAATGTATGATAGTTTAATAAATGGCATCTCTGGAAAACATTAAGTGACCAATGGCCATATGGATTTGCTGTCCTATGGCACTAACAGGCTGTTCTGGTTTAGGGCAAAATTTTAGGAGTAAACCTCTGGTGGGTGTCTCCTCTAGGAACAGCCGATTCCAACCACTCCTCCCCCACACAGGGTAGGGAAAAATTTCCTTAGAGAAAAGCGAAAAAAACTATTTATTTAACAAATAGAATATTCACAAGCATAGAAAATTTGAATAATATGAAAACAATGAAACCTCTCCTTCCTCTGAAGAGATGGTAGATTCAGAGTTCATCTGGCTCCGGTTCAGTTCTCCAGCGGGGGGGGAGGAGGAGGGGGGGGGGGATTGCCAGGCCCAGCTGTAGAAGTCAGGGGGTGCCCCCCAGGGATTACCCTGGTGCCTTGGGCCAACGAGGTATAGACCCGTCCCAGGAGGAAGAAAAAAAAAAACAGCAAAAGAAACAAATCTCTCCCTGCAAAAAGCTGAGAAAGATCAGAGGAAACCCTCCGCTGTGAGCTTTTCGAGAACACACCCAGAGAGTGAGAGTGAGACATCACTATCCTGCTGGAGCGCAATCTCTCAAGGTCTTTCCCGGGGAGTAAGGTGTAACTCCCGCAGACAAACAGAGTATGGTTTTTTTTTTCTCCGCTTTCATTCTCTCTGTCTCTCTGGGCCTAACTTAAAGCTGTAGAGCTTAATATCCAGCATAAGCAGGAGGGATGATTGGGGATACAAAAAAGTTATATGGCCAACCCAGGACATAGGCCATTTCATATCGCATGAACATACATGAATATATTTTCAATGTCAAGCATAGTGGTTTTGAAAGAGTCTTTCTTTCTTTTTCTACTTCTTACCCATGCATAGTATATTGCACGAATGACATATTCTTTTTACTTAAAGGCAGATATTAGGAGCTATATCTGAGAGTATCAAATCAACTTCAAAAATTACCGGAATGGCACTAAAATTGCAAAACCCAACACTGACCAAACTATTTAATAAGTCTCTATTATGTCTGGAAAATTATGGGTCTAGTGATGAAATTACAGCATAGATAATTATAGTTTCTGATTTTCCTGACGGAATTTATAGGTTCAGAGTTTAATTTCCCCCCTCAATTATAAAATGGCCACGATTATTTTAAAATTAGGATCCCCAAAATTAGAATTCTAAACAAAAAATTAGAATTCTACATTGAATATTGCCAAATGGAATTATAGATTAACACTTCATGGAGATTTTCCACAGGGAATAGTTAAGGTTGGGAAGTCTCTGTGACATTCACCTTGTCAAACTACAAAACCAGATCAGGTTAGCAGAGTTCTGCTTTTCCATGTTATGAGTGTCTCCAAGACCACTTGTCTCTGGGCAAATATTTATGGGAATTGACTGAGATCAATGTGAGCATGACTTCCTAGTTTTACATAGATTTGCCCACCCTACTTGATCCTTCAAGCTACCTGCAAAACATTTTTAGAGACACCATGATCTGTAACACCTTGTGCATTGGAGAGGGACATTTTGAACCAGGTCACATGTGGATGTTTCATTCCTGATACTTCACACTGGGATGGCTGGTTAGATGTGTACCAGGATAACTCCATAGTCCTAAAGAGTGCCTATTAACTTCTGATTCTCCAGCTGGTAGTTTCTTTACCAAGAATCCAAATCTGTGCTCAGGGAGCTCAAGGCTGCAAGAGCAGATTTTGGCTGTATAATATTTAAATTGAGAAGCTTATGCTTGTTTATGTAATTATTTAAATTAAAGGTGCTCTAAATGGCGAGAAGAACAAAAACATGGAGGATGAGGTTTTGTCCTCATTAAAATAAGTCATAATTCTCTATTGACATGCTTCTAGTGTTTTCTGGAATTTTAGCTGTAATACTGGCGTAAAGCACAATCTTGAGGCATAAAATCTAGTCTCTAAGTGTTTACCTTTGGGGTAAAGAAAAGTTAAATACAAAGTCAAGGATAATCAATGGTATGACTTTGTTAGTATTAAAAAGTAAGGAGATCCTTACGGAGAAGCAAGGACCATGATAATCAAAGGCAGGTTCTTTCCAAACTCCAGTGAGCCTTAGAGCCAGCCTCCTTTCCAGTTTAAGTGCACATTATGTGTAGACAAGGATTTCAGGAATATGCTTTGAATAAAACTTTAAGCCTCCTTTCTCCAAAAAGCATTAAGCACAAGGTATTAAGAAGAAAGTGCAATTCTAAAATGGAAAAAACTCTTTACAGACAGGTATCTTTCAAAAGAAAGTAAGTCCATGATTGTCCTGGTTTAGGGCAAATATTTAGGAGGAAACCTCTGGGGGGTCTCCTCTAGGAAGAGCCGATTCCAACCACCCCTCCCCCTACAGGTCCGGGAAGAATTTCCTTAGAGAAAAGTGGAAAAACCTATCTATTTAACAAAAAGAATATTCACAAGTATAGGAAAAATTTGGATAATATGAAAACAATGAAACCTCTCCTTCCTCTGAAGAGATGGTATCTTCAGAGTCCGTCTGAGTCCGGTTCAGTTCCCCAGTGGGGGGGCCGATTGCCGGGCCTGGCTGTAGAAGTCGATGGGGGGGGGGGCCCCCGGGGGTTCCCTGGTGTCCTGGGCCCATGCGATGCCAGCCAGTCCCAGGAACAGGAAAAAAGGAAAAAATACCCAGCAAAAGAAACAAAGTCTCTCCCTGCAAAAAGCTGGGAAAAATCCGAGGAAAAACCCTCCGCTGTGAGCTCTTCCAGCACCCACACCAGTGAGAGTAAAAAAAAAGAAAAAGAAAAGAGATAATGCTGTCCGCTGGAATGTAGCCTTGCTTCGTAGGAGTAAAGGTATCCTGCAGACAAACGGCGAGTGTTTTTTTTTTCCTCCACCTTCACTCTCTGTTTTTCTGGGACAACTTACAGCTGCAGAACTTAAGGTCCAGCATAAGCAAGAGGACGATTGGGGATACAAACAGGTCATATGGCCAACCCAGGACAATGATGAACTGGAAAATGAGTAGCAATTATTTATCTGAAAGTGTTTGTAATGTTATTAGAATGGCTTTGTAGAAAGGAAACTATTTTGAAATATGATTATGAGAAAGACAAAATTAAAAATGCAGGTCAGGTGTATTTTTTGGCTTGCACCTGTCATAATTTGAGCCACCCTGCAGCAATGTATATATAGAGTGAAATAGTTCATGAGACAATATTTTTGAATTTTAATGACAGCTTCAGGGGTTTCATGACCTATCTGCTCTGGAAATAATACTGCTGGTTTGTAAGAATTTTCAGTAAAAATCATATGACAATAACAGTGGTGGGCTCTCTGTAGAAAGAGAAGACTTATTAAAAAATTATGAAATGTTAACCACTGACCTTCATAAGGCTCAGGTTTTTGGCCCCAAATCAGGCAGATTTGAAGCATTTCAAAGCAATAACTGTTGGACAAATACAGTGTATTTTACAGCTGTAATTTAAAAGCAGCATGTGGCAGACTGGTGTAATTTATGCCAAAGTATATTTTTATTGCATAAGTAATTTCTCTTTCCAGTGGGAGCCAGTAATGTAACTTGCACAGATACTACAGAAAATCAAAATTGTTTGCTAACAATTGACTTAGGTACACAAATAACCATGCAGTCTAAGCCATTGGATGCTATTTTCTTGTGATAAGGAAAACACTGTTTTGTTTTGGAGCATTAGTGGATGTTAATGACAAAAATCAATGAGAATGGGTGAGGAGAGAATTTCCAGAAAAGTTTATGGCTGGTGTTTGGGTGATTTTCAAGTTGTCTGTGGTTTTTGTGGTTGTTGGTGTTATGTGGGGTTTTTGTGGTTTTTTTTTTCCTATAAGGAAACCAATAGAATAGAGCTCTCCGCTTTGAAAGATAAGATTTGATGTGGCAGACAATTATTTTCTGGAATTAATTGTTTAAAAAGCACTTGTCTTCAGAGAGGTAATGGATGCCAAGAGTGTTTTGAAATCAGTCCTAGATCACCACTGGCATTAGGTTAAAGAGTGAGATGGAGAAGTTAAACAATGGAATGGGCTTCCCAGGGAAGTGTTGGAGCCACTGTCCCTGGAGGTGGCACTCAGTGCCGTGCTTTAGGTGACAAGGTGGGTTGAAAGTTGAACTTGATCCTGCAGGTCTTTTCCAACCATTATGATTCTGTGGGTGAACCTGCACTTCTGGATCAATGGCAAAGTGTCAAATTACTTTGACAGAATGATGTTAGTTCTTTAAAATCATCATCTGACTTCTCTCAAGCAAGTTGCCCATTGGGCCTTATAAATTCTTCTGAGTTATCCTTTTTTTTTTTTTCTTTTCAATAGTGGAAGGAGATTTTGGCTCAACAAAAGTTGGTCTTGAATTGAACTGAATAGTCAAAATGTTTCTTTGCCAGTCACTAAAGTTTGTAGGTGTTTTTGTTTGAGAGACAGGTGCCTGCTAAGGAAGGTAGGAGCCTCCCTTGGAATGTAAAATGTAAACCCTTTCCCTCTGAATTAATATAAATTTGAAATCAAGGGGCTCTCAGGCAGAGGTATGAGGATAGGAATAACAGTTCTTTACTAATACGTAAAATAAAGCTAATAAATAACAAAAACTATGGCATTAACCACAAACAGAACCAGACACCCAGTACTAGCCTGCTCGGCCTCAGGCACTTTTCCCTGTGGTGCAGTTTCAGTCACAGCCGGCAGGGGCACTGGTGGCTCCCTGTGGGCAGGGCGGGCACGATGATTCCCCCGCGGCTGCAGGGGGCGCTCCGGTGCGAGCTCAGGTGACACGAGGTGATGGCGGCTGCGCCCAGGGCAGGGAGGGATGGAGGAGAGACTTTTCTTCACAATCCCTCAGAGCAACTGATGTGGTGCCATGGCAGGATCCCCGGGAACAGTGAGATGGGACAGCAGGAAGTCCCGGCAGGCGGGGGGGGGGAGGGGCGGGGGGCAGGGGTGGGGGGTGGGGGAGACTGTGAGGGTGCGGCGAGATGGAACTGCAGAAGGTCCCGGCAGGCAGGGGCTTGAGGCTACAACGTAGCAAAAGTCTCGGAGTCAGGCACCCCCTCTCCAGGGTAAGAGGGAGGGAGAAAACTCACAGCAGCGAGGAGAGCAGGTCCATGGTGGCAATGCGCTGGTGGTGCGTCCCTTTAGCAATCAACAGCTCTGACTGTTCTGCTCCGAGTTCCCCCAGAGAGCGGGAGAGCAACGGTTGTCTCGTCTTTCTTTTTTACTAACCCAAATCTCGTGTTATCTCTGCCCCCTTAGAAGAAGCTTGCCTCTCTCTGGATTGGCTGCCTTCTTTTGTTTTCCTAAATTCCCAACCATTAGTTCCTTAGTAACTTATGGGAGAAAAGAATTCCTTAAGAAAAACAAAGGGAAAAATTCCAAACCCCAACAGTATGTCATAGACGAAAAAAACCCAGTCTCTCTGGCAGATATAACCTTTCTCAGTAACCAAAAGCGGGAAACCGGGCTTTGCTAATTAGAAAGGTAACAAAACCACAGTTTTTTGCGCACTGCTGCCAAGAAACAGCTGCAGCTCATTGCATTGGTGTGTTCATTAATGCTCTACAACACATTTTCAAATAAAATCCAGTCAAGTCTCCCAATAGACTTCTCATGATATGTGAAATATCCAACAAAATATTTTCTCTCAGACGAATGAACAGACTTTAATTTACTTGAAAATCTGTATTTTGGTCAGCAGAAAAGAATGATCAGAGGTACTCTGCTTATGCTATATTATAAATTTAATTTATTTTGTAATTAATAGGGTCTTTGAACATAGTGATTTTAAAATAATGCTTTAGGTATTCAGTGGCAACAAAATACAACCCTGATTTTATGACAGCAGTCACTTTTGGAAGTGTAAATTAATATTTCCATGAAACTGGGACTTAATATAGAACAATTTATTTGATTCACACATTCAGTAAATAGGGAAGTTAATGGAAAAATTTAGCGTTGAACCTAGATTCAGGACAATGTATTAATTAATTACCTGGTAGTTTCTTGAAGCCTCTTTGTGCATTGGTCCTGAATTTGGGATAAAAGAGTTCTGATGATCATTCACAGGGAATCAGTCCAATTTCCTTTCCCCAGTCTTGTCACCATCCTGTAACGAATGGACTCTTCTCCTTTGAGCTCCAATTGATCAGTGCAACTTTATAGGTGTTTGGATGCAATTTGCAAACCCAAAAAAGAGGTGAAAAAGGAACAGATGAAAAAAGTTGGAGCTATGTGGAAAAAAACCCAAAGCTGTCTGTTAAAAGGTAATTGAGTAATTGTCTGTTTTTTAGCTGTCTTTCATCAAAAATTCTGAAAGTGTGCTTTCCAGTATTTGCTGGCTTTTCTCAAAAAATTTATCAAGGTACATCCTTCAAAGATTCCTTTTCTCTGGTGTATACTTTGCTGTCTAGAATCCAGAGAAATATTCGGGGTTGTTAAAACACTGTTTCAAGGCAAAAGGCTTCCACTGCCATGGCCTTAAGTTTAATCTAATGTAGGTACTGCATGTGAAAATCTATTGTAAATAAGAACTTTTAAAGAAACTGAAAGAGTAAACTGGGAAACTATTGGACCTTAAATTTTGAGATACGGTGTAGTAGATATTGTTTCCTGTCACCAGATAACAAAATGGCTCCGTGGTGCCTGATACTCGCAAAATGTTAATTCACCATAGTTCTTATCCCCCAGGGGCTTCTAATCAGCTTGTCAGTGCAGCAGCCATGAAGTCCTGGACAAAACTGAAGCACAATTCATGTGGGTTTAATAAGAGTTCTTAAATGGTGAGGTCCTATGAGCCCTGTTCTCTTCAGGTGCAGCAAGATCAATTAAATATCACTATGTACAATTCACTCCAGTGGGCTGCTTTGATCTACTCCACAAAACACATTTTTTCAGTCTCCTTTCTTTTCTGTGCAAGGCCTGTAGGCATTTTTCATATCTTTTCAAGGGAATCATGTTCATCAATGATGCAAGATCAAGAAATCAAACTATCAGTGCACAATTGGCCTAAATATTGTAAATTATTGTCTTGGTTTAGGGCAAAATTTAGGAGGAAACCTCTGGGAGGATCTGCTCTAGAAAAAGCCAATTCCAGCCACCCATCCTTGGTTCTTCCACCAGACCTTTGATTCTGCTGGTGTGGATCCATCCTCTTTCTCTGGTTCGGATCACAGTCTCAGTTGTCAGAAGTACCTGAAAGGGACTTTTTGCCTCTGTCACTTTCACAGTGTTATTACTGATATTACAACCTTTTGGAGTATTTACAATACACATTCTCTCTGTTCCAGTAGTCATGATAAATTCTAATACCTCTTCTTGGGGGCCTACTTTTAAGGTTAGCATGGGCTCTAGGTGGTACTTACCCCCAGGAGATAGAGCCCATGACCTCCCTATTCTACTTCAGGGTGTATCTCCTTGAATCTCTTTAGGTTTCTTTTTTTAGATGTGGACAGACTCTTTTATAGTGTCCCTTTTCTTCACAGTAAAAGTAGACATTATTTGTTTGCTTCTGAGGTTTTAATTGTGCAGAGGTTTTGTTTCTTCCCCACCCTTTGCCCCTAAAACTTGAATATTTGGGGGTGGTATCTGGAGGCTTCAAATTCTGTTGGAAATTGCTTTCTCTCATAGTGGCTATCATGATTTTTGTATCTCAGTGTATCTTTTTCTGTTCTTTGGTTTGTTCTGCCTCTGGGGCTCTTGATATTTTAAAAAATTTTTGCCTCCAGAGTTTCTGTGCCCCCTGTCCAGTAGGAAGTATATTCTTCTTTTTCTGGATCTGGTGGCTCTTTGGAATTTACAAAAATATTTAAGGCCTGGCAAATCCAAGCCTCAGAAGATCCATATCCCGGCTAATTGATACGATCATATCTTATTTCCCTTTTTGTCTATTCTGTCATATAATATTGCATTATTTTTATTTTATCTTTCCGTTTTGTACTAGGGTCTGTATCCTAGTTAGCTAATTTAACTCCCAGGGGGCTGTCTTGGGGTATTTCTGGGAGTACTTTCTGTGTTCCTTTTTTGAAACCCTTCTTGCTGCTTTTCTGTCCCATTTTCCCAGGATTTTATCTGTTTGTCCCTGGCTTCCCCCCGCCCTCTTTTTCCACTCTTATGATAGTAATAAAAACCTATCACAGAAAATTCTCCTACTGTCCTTTTCTTTTCTAATATAATTCTCCCCTCCTCCAGACAATAAAATACCTTAAATCAATAATTTATATTATGTATTTTTCATTCATTCACACTCACTCATTTTTATTAATATGTCTCTCTCATTCTCATTCACAACAAAGTAATACACGCAACACAGGAAGGTACCTTTTCAAATCACAAGTTATCATTCATTTACCTGTATCGTTTTTAAAATTGGCCAACCCCAGATGCTCTTAGGTATAGAGTCTTCAGAGTACTCCCTCAGCCTTTTTAATTCTATATGTCCCATCTCCTAGGATATTTTTCTTATCCTCTGTTAATCTTGCACATCCCGTCTTGAGGAATTTTTTACCCTCTGTAGATTTCCACCCCTTCAACCTGGCAATGTTTGGGGACCTTCCGTCCCCTGTTTCCTAGTGGTTTATGCTAGGAAACCCCTGAAAAATCCCTTTTACTAAGGATTCTTCCCTTCCCTGGAACCCAGTCCCAGTTTTCCCTGGGGGATCTTTCGCTTGTTAACTCTTTTGCTTCGTTTCCTCGCTGACCGTGCTCCTCTTGGGGAAACGGAACTGCAGCACTCCGAAACCACCGCAATCGCTCCGCAAGTCTGGGATATCCAGCTCGCATCTCATACACACCATTCAATCCCCTGTATTTGCCCCCGCCCTGGCCAGATTTACCAATCTGCTGGCTCAGGATCCGTGCACAAAGATTTGTGGGGCTCGTTACAGCGGTTTTTCCTTCAGGGAATTCTTTTGCTTTCTCTGTCCCTTCTTGTTCACGGGTCTCGACCTGCAGGAACCGGTCCTCAGAAGAAACGAGTGGGGTCTGCCTGAGTTCAGGCGGCGGCGCCTCCAGTGAAAAATCAGGCCATAATTAAAGCTTGAAAAGCATTTCTCCTTAATGATCAGGACAAGAAAAATAGTAATTTTCTCAGAAAACTTCAACTTTTTGGCTAATTCCCAACAATGAAAATTGTTTTAACATTTTATTTCAGATATCTTGGGAAATCTGTACCTGCCCTTTAATTTTTTCTTAATGTGTGACAAATCTACAGAATTACTTTTATATCAGTACATTAAGTATGGATGTGTCTTACGTTCTGTATTCCATTGAGTTGGAGTGGGGGCTCTTAGGATATTTGCAGCTTACACTGAAAACAGAGACAGTGTTTTTCTGGGACTTTACCATAAATATTTAGGTGTACTGTACTTTAACTATCCTGACATTGGCATTTTTTGGGAGGCTAGCTGTTCCTGAAGTGATTTAATTATTGGTAAGAAAGATTATGAAAAAGTCTCTGCTTTCCAAGTGATCAGCTAAGGTGATCTATCTCTGAGAAATGCATGACAAAGATTTTACAGAGCTCTATCTGTTAGTGCAAGAATTAGGAGACTGCAAACTCCACAGCTGAACCGGCTTAGAGCAATTTTCTTAAACAGAAACCAGAACCTCATGCTGATTACAAGGACAAATAATATGCAGAGCACATAAAAAGGCAGTGCAGGGCAAGCTGCACTGGCACGGCCGAATAGCAGCTCTGCAAACAGCAGGATTTGGCAAAGCTCCCTGACACCTGCCAGCATCTCCGTGCTTCTTTCCAGAGCCTTTTCCTGTCACTCCCAAACCCGCGGTGCCCTGCCTTATTCCCCAGCCTTTGCCATTGGCTCCAGGCTCCCTACAAGCCCTGGAAGCCGCCGTGCCGCGGGTGTTTCCCGACCCTTCCCCGCTGGCTCCAGCTCCCGGTCCCGCGGTGCTTGCCGCCGCCCTCTGACGGACACATCCCGCGCTGCGGGTGAGTGAGCATCCTTTCATCGCTTGTATTTTAAATTTTGTGGACAGCAGATAACTGAAGCGATGTTTAAGGTGTTGTTCAAGGTCACATTAAAGCCAAAATCTCACTGTTCTCACTCCTGTCCTCAAAGTCAACCTGTTCTTGTTCCTGTCTGAAAACAGTGATGTCTGGGCCATTGAAATCATGCCAACTTCTGTCCAAGGGAGCATGTTCATCTAGAACTTAATTTCATATAAATTGAAGAGTATTCTTAATAATATTGATAAATTGTAGTTAACATTGAATATTAATCCTAAGATTAATTTTATTTACTTACTACAGGTTTTAGGTCTTATCAGGATGACAGATATGTACAATAAGGCACAAAATTTACATTAATTTCAAAGCAACATGACATTTGTAGTAACTCCAGATTTCATTTTCAACAGGAAGTGCCCTAACAAATACACACTTATTAAAATTGTAGCACTTTGTTTTAATCTGTCTATATTGTAAAGTATGACGAAATTCTTGTAGAGAAAGAGTGCACAGGATGTGTTTGCCTTAGAAGAGGCATTGCTCATTTTGAGGTCTCTGTTCTGAATTTCTGACTTGCTTTAGATCATGTGCCAAGAAGAGAAAAACAGATGCCCACTGTGCATCAGAAGTTGTTTATTACTTTTTTTAATGGAAGAAAAACTTGAAAATTTATCAAGAGCAATTCTGAGAGGGCTTTGTTATAACGTTTCCATCACTATTTTGTAGGGTGATACAGTTTCCTTCTAATTAGTGAAAAATGTATTGATTGATCAGCTTTGTTTAGAAAGTCCTTTACATTGTCCTCTCTGTGGCTTTGAATATGTATTCTATTTTTCTGATCTTTCTGAATTGGAGAAAAGCCAAAGTAATAACAAAAACTTGCATTAGATTGTTTTTCCTCTTATAATGTGCATGCCAGCTGGTCACTGCATTTCTAAACAGACTGCTTAAGTAAGCAGAAAAGGAAGACAAACAGTCCTAGAGCTGACAGTATCAAACCCCTCAAAACAAAATTGAAATACTTGTCCTGTTCTGCTTAATGCTGAATTCAGAACAGAACGTTACTGCTGGTGGGTTTAAATCACACCAATGGACTGATCTGACCATCTCAGTGTCTGTAAATAACACATTTCCAGAACATTAATAGGAATTTGAAGTCCTGAGCTGAAGGAGCAAATATCTTCAGACCCTACAATGAACTTAATGTCCTTCATTCATAATCCAGATTTAGTCTGGATTCACCTGCCCTACAGTCATGAGTGCCCTCCCTATCAAATCATAGATATGTATTGGTCAAAAATGGGATGGGGAAAGATGTCTACAGGAAAGATCATGGCTGTAAGACCTTTTTATAGCTTCTAAGATAAATAATTCAGCCTTCAATTTGTATCTGGTCCTAACTCTGAGAAAGAGCACCTTTGGGAATGAACTCCACGAGTCACTGCAGCACCTGTGAGCATTCATATCTCCCTGTGCTCTCCAGAGCTGGGCACTATCTGAGCCTATTCAGAAAAAGAATGATGAAAGGCAGCCTGATAGCCCAAGGTTTAGGATCCTGTGTATTCCAGATTCACCAAATTTTTCAGGTCTTCCACTGAAATGTGCTTTGTTTATTGGCTCTCTAGATATCATATGTCCTGAAACTTTTGAAAAACACAAACAAGAGTGTGTTGCAGTCACAGGCATTGAAGCATGATCTGTTCCAGTATTATACAATATCTTATGAATCTTTCCATGATTTCAGAGCAAGCTATTGCCTGCTGGTGGAGAGAATAATAAGAACTGTGCCATAAGGCTTTCCAGCACATCCTTATGGCTAGACACTATCCTCCCTGCACAGTATTTTTTTTGCAAGCCCAGTTTGCAGGGATCTAATTTCCTCTCCATTGTCCTGAGCATAGGGGTGTAGCAAGAGACCTTCAGAAGTCATCATTCCACAAACTTTCCTCTGTTTTGTGGAGAGCTCTTAAGTACTGCAACCCTTTTTGAAGGCCCTTAGGTGCCCTGGCAGTCAGTGGAACTAAGACTAGGCACATGAGCAGTTTTTAAAGTGGGTTTAGTATTGTGGTTTGCATAAACATTTTATAATCTTATTTGTTAACTCATTTTCTACACACTATTTTGAATATAGCTTGCCTTGGTACCTCTAAGCTGTGTTGTAGACTGTGTGTTTGTATCACTAGAACTCCCTAATACCATACAAGGGATTTTTCATTTTTTTTTCTAAGTTTTTTTTTTTTTTTTTGCATGTATATTGTAGGGTCAATATAAACTAAGATAAAATGTACATATAATAGACAAAGTCCTTACCTGTCTGATTGACACACCTCCACGAGAGTCAGTGGCTCTTTGCCAGCTTCCTGAGGGGGGAATAGCAAGGCAAGGCAAGGTTAGTGAACTCTTCCTGTTGATTGTCCCCTTAATCCTCTTATCTTTCAATTTATTTTGTCGTTGTTGGGATTTTTGGCTGAAGGCATTTATATTTTCTATCTTATATAATAGTGGAAAAATCCACTAGAAGTAATCTAGCTATTTTTATCATCTTTGTTTCCAGCAAAATCCTAAGCCAAACTCTAAAGAACTGCCTTCTGGTAATAAGAGTTTATGGAAGCATAGACATGCAAACCTTGAATGTCTTTTACATTTTGCTACTTACCAACCAAGAAGGAAACAGAAGAAAACCAGCAGTCACCAAGTTGGAAAAACACTTCCCTTAGAACATCAGCACAGGTGTAATAATGGACTGTGTTTGCACTGTGAAAATGATCCTGAAAATGCTTTTTTATGTAAAGCTCAAATTGGTAGGAGAATCCATCACCTTGGTCACACTGAATGGGGAGCAAAAGTTTATGCATTTTAACAAGAATATGATTGGAACACATAGAAAGACTGAAGTCCCCACTTTCTAGGTATACAGCTCAGTCTGTGTACAAAGGCAGTGTATGTACTGGGTATCTCAACCAGCCAGGCTCACGATCTTTTTTAAAAAAATATGCACCGTGATGGAAAGGGAAGAAAATTAATAACAAACATGACATTTTCATTTTGTTTTTTAATAGACTATTTTCAGGAAAACTGAAATAAAGATGATTGAACAGCAGCATTGTTCGCAGTTTAAATCCGCCTTAAGATGAAGGAGATGCCAGAGATACAAAAGACAGATGAAATATTTTGAACATAAAATGCAGTGAATAATGACATCTGTAAATGGAAACATGATAACACATGACATTTTGCTGTCCATATAATCTTTAGCTTTTCTGTCAATATGATTGTGCTGCACTGATTTCAGAAATGGCATTAAACAGTGTCAGAATGAAACCCATGTTTTAATAATAAAGCAATTATTATCTACTTTTTGTGTAGGAATATAATTGGATTTTAATATATTGAATCAAATGCTATCTGCTTCAATAAAAATGTTGCTAAAACTTTCATCACAATTTATTAGGAATGGTACAAAATTTGACACCAGGAATGTAAACTAAGACCTGTAACAAACTTTTGTTATGAAGATACACAGATATCCAGCAAATTATTGCTGAAGGGTCCAAGTATCAGCATCAACCTAAGATTTGATGTGTATTTTATTTTTAAGATGAAAGCAAGCCAAACTTTTAGATTAATGAAAAATAATTGGTCAGACTGCAGCAGCAGAAACCACAAACTTAGTCGTTGCATAAGAGACATTATTTAAGCAAAATTCTGTTCAACAATATCTGTTCTACTTAGAAAAGAACTTGTGATATAATTTCCAAACACAAGGCATGGTCTCTGAATAATTAAACAAAATCTTTCCAAGGCTGAGTAATTTTGTCTTGTAATTTTCCTTTTTTAAAATCTTAGCTTCCAATTTCTAATTTGTGTGCCAGTTTGTGAAAGGATGTTAAATATTTTTGAACTTGTAGGCCCAACTTTGCCTAAGCAAATGCTTGTGTCTACACCGTTTAATATTCAGGAATATATGACTTTTCATGCCTGCAACTGTGTATTGTGCAGCTTGTCTGATCTGTTTTGAAAGTTTTACTAAGAAATGTGGAAAACAGTGGGGGAAATAATTATTTCTTGCCATTTTAAGAAAACTTGCTCTGTGTTGCTGACGTCTCAGTCAAAATATGCTAGTAATACAAAGTGTTATTTAAAGGACTGACTGCAATAATTAGAGGAGTCAGGAATTTTGAAAGCTGTGTATTTGTACAGAGCAAACTTCAACTTTGGTGTAAAACCAGCAATGTTGCATTTTGTGTTGATTAAGCTATTGAGACACAACATAATTCTTCTGGAAAATAAAGATTCAGACTCTGCAGTGACATGAATCCTGTGTGCTGCAGAAAAGCCAGACCAATTTCTGCTTCTTGCTTCCAGCCTGGTTTTATAAAAGGGCAGAATATTAAGGCATTATTTTCAATAAATGCCCATTTTATATTGGTTTTCAGCATTGAGGAATATACTAAACAAATGATCAAGCAGACTTTAGAGTAGCACTCCAAAAGTAAAGATAAAATCATAACAGAAGACCTTCTCTTGCTCTAATTGCAAGAGGATGGTGTAAAAAGCAGTGGCAGAAAATTACTACAAGGGTTTGCACTTTCTATCAGGGATGTTTTTTTTACATTGCAGGATAAGATACAGTGACCTTGTTAAGTTCCCCTCTCATTCCTGCTGTTTATTTTAACATGATGGACAGAAACGGAGTTTGCAAAGACACAGAGTAAGTTCTGATTTTGTCATCTAAGCTGTGCAGATACAAGAATGTATCTGTGTCAGGGCAGATCATTTCCCAAAATGAAACTCTCTGATAAAACATCTGAGAGTGTTTGCACTGTAATGTACTGGAGAAGGAACTAAGCTAGTGTTAAATTAGTTTCTAATGAGAAATAGTCCAGCTGTGGCAGGATAGTAAATCATCCTCACTCAGAGCTGGGCTATTACAAATAGGTTTCTACTCCCGAACCCAACCACTGCGCAAAGTGCAGGAGGCCTCAGTGCTGCATCTGAGCTTGGGTCAGCTCCACAATGGAAAAACATCTTGTTCTGTCCTCTACCTCCCTATAGTCAGATTTTCTGAGCCAGAGCTTTAGACTTATCTATATTTAGGCACTATATGAAGTACATATCTTGTTGAAAGCTTAGTCCCTCTGAGTTTGTTTTAGCTAGGCTTGAAAAGTGTAATTGTTTTGATTCAGCTTTTTTTACAAAATTGATGCAACTTGCTATTTTGTGAAGCAGTTTGGAAGATTAGGAAAGTACTTACGAGAGATTCTTCAGTGCTCATTAAGTTCCAATTATTCATCCTTGTCATTAACAATCTCCTTGTAGAAAGTGTCCTTTCCTGCTTCTGAGCCTTGGGTCCAAGAGTGTCCTGATGCCACCAGCCATGATTGTAATTCATGAACCAATTCAAATGTGCAAAATGAATTTTCAACTTGAACCAGCAGCTGGAGTTCAAATCTGCAAAAACAGATGCTGCAAGGGCAAAGGAGTAAAAACAATTTTCCAGGATCATACATTAAAAAATATTTATCATCAATAAGTTGATTTCAGAAAATCTATTTGTCCTCTTATATAATGAGATATCTTTGAGGAATTTTAGTACAGTCAAATTTAGTAGGTTGGAATTGACTGAGCACTGATTATGCCTCAGAATGAAAAGATAATGAACCAAATCTTTAGTACACAATTACCAATATTAAATGGAAACATTTCAGAAGATGTATGAGTAATGCTTTCATTAACCTGTTAGTCACAACGCAAATGGAATTTAAACCTGTGTAACAAGATTGTTGTGATAATTTATTTTGCTATTTCTTGAAGGAGGTGTTTTGTTAAAATCAGGTAAGAGTATTTGCAATAGAATTTATTTTTGCAAGTTGCTATGATAGAATCTGCAATAAAACTGCTAGTGCTGGCCTTTAACCTGACCTCATGAGCATCATAAAGGTGTGTACTCTCTTTAGTGCACCAAACATAGCTTGGTCTTAATCTGGACAAATGCTGCTAGGAGTAATCTCCAATAGCCAGCTGAGCTTTAGCTCTAGGGACAATTTTTGTAATTGTCCCTGATTGATTTATTTACACCTTAAGAAAATTTCTTGCTAGTCCATGCAATAAGCCTTTAAAATCTCTGAACATCCTGTTTTTTAAAGAAAACACTTCCTAGCTCCTTTCTTCTTCCCATTGACTTCTTTGCCTCTGGAACATGCCAAGTAGAAATTACAGGGCTCTAAACATTCCCAATCCTTTATAAAATACTGAAACGTTAAAAAATTCAGGCTTGCAGCCTCCTTAAGCCAGCAGCCACCATAGCTTATAGCATCACAAAGTCCAAGAATTCACAGCAATACCCTTCCATAGACTAGACTAGACTAGACTAGACTAGACTAGAATAGACTAGAATAGAATAGAGGAGATTCATATTCAGATGATTAAATGATTAAAGAGATGAGGAGAGTGTTCCAGAGGAAGGGTATTTAAAAGATTGAAAGTGCTTACTTGTATTTAAAAAATGCAGAGGATAAAAATATATATAAATTAAAAAGTAATGCTGGAGAGAAGGTAATTATGTTTTGTTATGTACCAGTGATCTCTACTGCCAGACTAGAATAAGGATTTAATTAACTTTAGAAAGGGACCTGCTTGAAATGATAAATGCAAATCCTTGTTCTTTTTTGAAAAAACTTCTAAGAATAGTTGATTTTAGGATTGTCATACACTTACTGTGTTCTATGCATAAATTGGTGTCAAAAAGCCTGCAAGGCTGAAATCTTTCACAAATGGGTTTGGTTTTTGTTTGGTCTAAACTGGGATATTCATCCTTGGATTTTAAGATAAAAACCATTTGTTGGCACAGGGTTTTTTTCCACTGAAGTTTTCCACTGGAGGCATATCACAGCATGTTGTTTTTGTTCTGGAAAAAATAATTGTTATGTTCCAAAGATATGCCTGTGATATCCCTGCCAAGGAATAATTTCTCTGTGCTATGACGCTTGTTTGGTTAGCACACGAGAGCAAAGTTACAAAGGTCAGGTTGCAGACCCTTTTCACCTCAAAATTTTCTCTTGTTCAAGTCCTTTTGATCCAGGCAACTTGAGCAATTTTTGCCTTATCTTGCTAATTGCTATACACCTCAGACCCAAGCACATGCACAATAAATCACTGCAGATGTTAACTGGAAGGTCAGCTGAAGGTGGAACTGCACATTGTAGGAGTTTTGGAGGTAGCACCTGAGTGGCAAAGACTTATGTCTGTAACAGAGTGTGTTTAAGGGCAATATCAATCAGAAAAAAAACTTCCAACTATTTCCAAGTGAGAGCTATAGCAATGGTAAACTTCAGCTTTAAACTTCGAGGTTTTTCCATTGTAGCGCTGTTAAAAAAACTCAACCCACAAAAATAAACCAAGGAGTAGAATATTATTATAAAGATAAAAATTTTTCCCAGCTCTAAGGCATGTTTATTTTTGGTTGAATGAATAAAGTATTTGCTTTCAAGTTCATACTGGTCATGGAAAATATTATGCCTTTTACTCAAAAGCTGAGGAAAGAGAAAATAAAAACAATATCTCAATTATAGTGTTTGCTGTTGCTCCTTCTATATTTAAATGTAGACCTTTGTGTGAAACAGAGCAATCTGATTAACATAAGAAGGCATATTAGTAAGAACTTAAATGACTCGGGCTTTAAAAATAAGTGGAGGTAGTGAAAATTTGAAATTTAATTAACTTTGACATTATTGCTATCTGCTATAATTCCATGTGTTAGCAAGAAAACCTTAAGGAACTTGGTACAGCCAGACTGAGAAGATGCTTCATATAATTGTGCTGTATGTTTAGTTAAAATAATCAGAATTTATGTTAGACATTGGAATGCTGTATCCTATAGCTGGAGAAGAGCAAAGCAAGACAAGAGAGCCCTTTTCTGCTTCAGAGTCAAAACTGGGTATCTTCCAGATGTGCCAGGTACTGCAGATATTCAGGATATGCCCAAGAAGGAGCCCATGCCTGGGATACACACTCTGCTCTCTCTACTGCCTGGGAGCCAGTAACTCATGATTCTGTATTCTGCCTTCTCTTCCTCTTGTGGGCAAATCTCAGCTTGATAAATAATTTTCTCCTCTGCCCTTAGTAAAGTAGTATTTGAAAAGAAAAAAAATGTTAGGCTTGAAATATCTCTGATAAACCTGCCAGGTGTTATGATACAGTTGGTAAAATGTTAGGATCCAGTTACTAAGGTTTTTATAAATACACTTGCCCGAATTAAGGTGCAAACGATACCATATGCTAGTGACAACAGTAAGGGTTTTATTTGATAGTAAATGTGTGTGAGAGAGAGGGAGAGAGAGAAAGAAAGAAATAGGAAATAGGTGGGGGGGTCAGAAAGAGAGTAAAAGGGACAGAATAAGGAAAATATCACCACTCCATGGATCCCAACGACAGTCTGTTTGTCCTTTGCAGCTGCTCTTCTTGGTGGAGAAGGTCCCTCTGAAAAGCCTGGAATCCCATGGCTTTATGTACCCTCAAGCCAGGTAGCAATGTCCAGGAATGGCCCCCTGGGGGAGGGGGAGGCAGTCTCTTACACCAGACTCTGGATTTGTTGCATAACATTGTTATAAATACATATTATAGTGTTGGTTTTTCGCAAATAATGAATGCTATGTATATAATATTGATCCTTGTAGAAGCAGTGTTTGTGTAGAAATATAGCCATTCTAGTTTTGCTCAATAGTTGAGAAATAACTAACATTACTATGTGAAATATCACTCACAAACCATCCCTCAAGCAAGGCGATTTACTCCTATCAAGATATTCCTGGATAAGAGACTCTTCTGTCAAATTGACAAACAACTATGCAAACTTCTACTTGTATCAAGATATTCCTGGATAAGAGACTCCTCTGCCAGGGATTAATAAAGGACTAACTGAATTCTTCAAAAGAACTTCATTAGAATTATACAACAAGATGTAAAAGTAAAAAAAGTATTTAAAGAAAGTCTCTCTCTCTAGGAGAAGTGTGCTCTGGCTCTGTGCCAGTACACCCGGCGCCCCGGGACGCCATAATTCCTTTGCTTTGTCTTTGTCTTTTCTTGTTGAGTTTTTATTAAAAACCTTTAAACTTTAACAGAAAATGACCTTGTTTTTAACAACATGCAGTCCTGTAGAGTAAGGCCTAGCATTCTGGGGGAGTCTTTGATGGATTGTGACTCCTCCTCAGCTGCCTCTCATGTGAAAGTCCTGTGAAAGTGGCCTGTGGGGTTGGGGATGCTCCAGCTGGGCCAGAGGATATGTGTTCATTACCTCTGACCAGTGGTTACGCCACACCTGAAACCTCCTCCCCCCTGCCCCCACCCTCGTTTAGGGGGGAGTCCATACAAACCTGGCTTCTGTGAGCTGTGCTCTCCCCCTACCCCAAACTGGGCCACAGCTGGTGCCTTTGCCCTTTTGTGGATGGGGACCTTCTCCTCAGCCTGAGATGATTGAACAACGAGCTTCCCTCTATCTAATCAGCAGTTTGGTTTCAGTCCAAAGTCTCAATCTTTGGGGAGACTTCTCTGGTTGTAGCTTCTTTATAGTGAGGAAAACTTTATATAAATGTTTGAGGCATGAACTGTTTCAGTCTCTGACACTAGGATGCAGTAGTGAATGGTCAGTAGAATAAAAAATGTGTTCAGTACTTGATTTTGGTACTTTCTGCAGCCTTAAGACAAACAAAAATTGGTTGCTACATCTGTTCCTTGAAAAGCTGCTATTTTGAAGTGTTTTCTTTCCAGAACAACCAATTCTCTTTTATCCAAAATTTCACTGTTGAAGAAAATAAATTTTAAGGGGTTTGAAATTCTTGAAAGTGATTGAATCCAGGAGTCCAAATTGTAAGGTTCCTGACTTGGCCATGAAGACCAGCTCTCAGACCTTGCAGACTGATAAAGCCAGCAAGATTTTATAGTCATGGCTGGGCAGAAAGATTAGCTTGGGAAGAATCTCGGTGCAATTCTGTAAAGCCAAGAATGTGAATCCTTGTGTAAAAAACGAGGTCCAGTCTCCTGTTAAAATTTAAAGGTTTAATAAAAGACAATAAGGAGCAAAATAGAGCAAAAGGTTACAATGCCCAGGATGCTGGCTACCCTTGGCACTGAGCCAAGAGCACGTTTTGTGTGGTCAGAGACTTTCTTTAGATACATTTCTTACTGCATCAGCCTGTTGCATATTCATAGAAGATTATGCATATTCAAACTTTTCCCCAAACTATTTTGCATGTTCCAGGAACTCATTAGCATGGCTCCTCCTTGGGTCCGCCTTTTTAGAGCATGCGTAGTTCTTTGTCCATCAGCTTCCAACAGATATTTGTTGTTGATAATGATGTCCTGTAGTCAGTGCTTGTCACGTTCATGGTTATCTAACTAAGCAGGTGGCTAATTGTACATTAGGCACATTTTAACACAGTTATTTTTCAACTGTATCTAAGTTAGAACAAAGAAAAAAGCATTTGGTAATCATTATGTTTTTATAACAAAAGCTACTTCTATAAGGATTAACATTATACACATGATATTCATTCTGACACTTGCAAAAAGCCAGTATTATACTATGTATTACACTTGGAATAGACGAGATCGTGGGACCTAATGAGCTCATGCCTGCACAGCAGGGCTGCTGCGAGGTAGGAGTTCCCTCCATGTTTTTCATGCTTTTAAATTCTTAAGTAAAGTTTCCAGGACTTCCAGGCAGCCTGAAAGTTTTGAAGGTCCATCAGCTGATTTTTGAACTCGAAATAGTTGGAGATAAAACTTTGTTTGAGTTTGAAAATTTAAATGGTAATTGTGTCCACATGATCCTCTTAATCCCCACCATAGCGAGCACTAGAGGCACTCTCTGGACCTGTAATGACTTCAGGGGTGTGAAACAGTCTTAAGATCAATATAAAAATGTTGTAATCTTCTTTGTAATTATCTCAAACAATGTAATTTAGTATTGTAAATGGCCTTATTCTGGAACACCCCTTTCTCCCTGGAGTCCCAAAATGGGGGCAGCATTAAATGGGGCTGGGAGCACCAGCAAGGACAGCTTTCCTCCCAGGGCAGCTGCAGTGCTCTCCTCAGCAGAATTCTCCCCTTTCTCCTTGTCCAAGACTTCCTCCTGGAACCTCACACCTCTCTGCAGACAAACCTTTGCTGCCCAGAGCCTGCAGCACCTGGAAGACAATACCATTTTCTGCTCAGTGTGGCTTCTTAGAAAGTGTTTGTTAATACTGCAATAATCTGTTATGAATCACTTTACGCAGTGTTCTAGATCTTTACTGTAGTTTTCTATTTATAGATTAATTCCTTCAAGGTTTCTAAAGACCTTTTTCATTCTAACACCAGTCATACACTTTAAAGAAGTACGTTTTTCTTTGTATTTCTGTTTGAAGAGGGTTCCATGCTAAAATACAGAACAACGAAGAATATTGAAAACTAATCTGATTAATGCTTTTCTGAATGGAAAAACCAGTTGATATAATATGTTACATTTTATCTTTCTGTTTTCTAGTCATATTCTTTTAGATGCAGTTTAAAAAAATCTCAAGAGGCTCCTTGGGAATTTGGCCTTTACCTGTTTTCCTGCCATTATTAACTCCTGCATGCTGGCAGCTCTTGCTTGAGAAGATATCACTAACATTCACTGTCATTGTTAGAAGACAACTTTAAACTGATTGGAGTATTTACCAAAAGGTGTTTCTGGCCCTCTCATCTGAACTATAAATCATCCTCTCTGACTTATGCTTTGTCACTCTCTGAAACCCAACCCTTATTTTCTTAATCCACAGAAGAAAATACATTAGAGAGGAGTGTATTGAAAGACCAATAAATTAGCTGAATGGTATTTAATAGACATGGCTGTCTGCAAAGAATGGGATAAATCTCAACAGCAAAAAAAACCACAGAGAAGTTTTGCTTGTGGAAGCTAAGGAAATAATTCTTTCAAATTATAATGTCTTGTTTCAAATATTATATTATTTAATCTACATAATTTTCTAAAGTGACTCAGGTTGTCCCCCCAGTAATCAATCTGATAATATTCCCAAATATACAAATTAGTTTTATGCCATTAGTTTTTCCATTGCAAGTAGGAAGACAGATTTGCATTCTTCCCCTGACTTTGTGCTATTCCACATAAATACAGAATTTGTTTGTGAAAAAGAGCACAAAAACTAGGAAAGTCAGAAATCTCTGATCCTGAATTAAATTAAATGAATGAATGAGAATTAAAATAGAAAAACTTTGAAACCTTTCTCATGTCTTTTTAAGACGCCTGAAATACATCCTCACTTCCTAAAGTAAACTTTATGGAAGTGGTGGATGGTTGTAGTAAAAAGTCTAAAATTTCATGGACTTGCAACAGTAACTGCATGTACATGTACTACAAGCCAGCATCTGCTGGCTTGCTCTGTTCGGTCATTCCATTGGGAAAAAAAATGGACATTGAAATGAAGGTAATTTAGGTTTCATCTTCTTAATATCCTCCCGTGAAATACCTCCTAAACCCTAATATAAAGCAACATAAAGGCAGAAAACTGGCATTTGTTTCAGCATGTGTATGACAAAAATCCCCCAGCTTAATCTGTAATGAACAATTGAACAAGAATATGTGAAATGTTTTTAGCTGCAGAACTGTGTTACTGGAATATAAAACAATACCAAAAAAAGCTAAAAATATTTTGTCGGATTATTCTCCTAAGTGGAATTGTGCCAGGCAGTGAAGTATAAAGCAATTATTCTGCCTGACATGCAGCCACACAACTGTTAAGTGCATAAGCTGTCTGGTTAAGAAGGCGTGCCTGTAAAATACAAGTAATTGCCTAGGTAATGGAGAGGATTAGGGAATGGGAGAGGCAGGAGTTGGTAAGCATGCCTGCAGGTAGGAAAAATGGGAGTGTGGATGCAAGCTGGAAGTTTAAACTTGTGCCTTTCAATTAAATAACTTGGTTTCTTTCAACCGAGTTAGAAACACACACAATCTGTTAGAACATCTCTGGTGAGAGCATAATATCATAAAGTGCAGTAATTTGATCATTTGTGGTCATCTGAACAGCACTAAGTTTATCCCTTGGGCAATTCTATTGACTTCCCTGGAACTACTCCAGGGAGCAGTTGAGCTATGTGCTCAGGGAAGTAACAAATGCCTCATTATGCAGGTTTGCTTACACCATGTTGGTAGCAGAACAGCTTTTATGTTGAAAAAACATCTTCTAAATATCTTCATCCCAATAATTTTCAGCTATTTACTTACCTGCTGATTTCAGAGGCACATTTGGAATATGCAGACTTAGAGTTCATGTACTACACAGTTAAAAACAGTGAAACAGCAGCTTCAGAAAATGCCCATGTTTTCAGCTGTCAACAATATTTCTTATCTTCTTTCATGTTTAATTTGGTTTAATTAGAATTCTCATGCTGGATGAAAACAATAATTTATAATAATTACTGTTGTCATCCAATAAAAGGCTCCTTTCACCAGCATAATTTGTGTAGCTGAGACCAGTTTTGGAAAAGTGAAGACTGCCCTAAGTTGTGCTGTGGAAGAGGCTGCTGGTGGGAAGCTGGGATGGCAGGGAGGGCAGTGCAGCAGGAACCACATTCCTCAGCAGCATGGTGGAACCTAGAGACCCTTTAGAGGACACCTCAGCAGGGTAGAACTGATAGCAAACACGTGCACTCTAAGGTTTACAGGCAGGTTTCTAGTGAACTTTAATTAACCCCAAATCTCTGAAAATATTATGACATTTAATTACTCTTTTGTAGTACAGGTATTCTAACCTTCCCCATCCAGTCATGTTTTTACTGAGACAAGAAAGAATCTCCTCAGACTTCTAAACTGCTGCCAAATTAAGAATAAACATGGTTCTTTGTAGTAGTAATAACTTTATCATAAGTAATACACAATGAGGCTGAACATTTTAAGATATAGCTACACCAAAACCTAAAACTCTAATCATGTAGCAGACATTTTAATTAAGAAATGAGTAAAACTGGCACAAAGTGCCCTGAGAGAAGAGTATGAAAGTACAATTTAACAAATTAGATCTGAGCAGTTAAACTGAATCTTTCCACCACATGAATAAAATATTTGAGCAGATACGCTGGCAGCTAATGCAGCATTTCCAGGGAACAGCTTTTGGAATCTGCTTAATTTCATCTAATTTATCAGATAAAACTTTTGATGTAGAAATAGCAGAAAGTTTTTTTCTCCTAAAAGACGGAAATTTTACTTTGGGTATATGGTATAAATACTGGATAGATTGAATTGTTTGGTCAGTGCCCAGTACACTTATTGGTGCAAACTTGGTGAGATGTTGAACTGCAGCTAAACAATTATTCAACACAAAACCAACCCTGATAAAAAGGAGCTGAAACAGCAATATCACTGCTTCAGAAAGGTTCCAGTGCACCTTAAAAAAATTCAGCAAGCAGCCTTTGATACGTTGTGTCAATGCAATTTTTTTTCTTTTAAAAATAATTCATAGAATCTAACAATAGTTAAGGTCCCTTTTTACACCCAGCATGAAGACAGCAGTATGTCAGTGTGAGAATACTGACTGTTTATGATGAAACATAAAAACAGAGTTTCAAAAGCAAGTCCATGTACAGAGCTTGATGCTGCAGACAGTGCTAGAGTCCTCTTCATCTTGAATTTCTGCTAACTTCAGTGGGAAAGCTGAAATTCACACAGATGAAAGCCAGACTGTACTGGAAATAGGGCTACATTTTTCTAAAAACCTGACTGTAGTAATTCACCAGGCAAAGTTCCCATGGCACATGGAGAAAATGGGAACCTGTGACTGCAATTTGTTCAGTTCAGAATTTGGTTCTGTTATATCCAACTAAACTCCTTAACTCTGGAAACTAATTATATTTAGGAACTGATGAAGACAATTCCAGTTCTTGGTTGCTATACAGCAGGAAGGATTCTACCCGTGAGATCTGAAAGACAAGGTGCACACAGATCCTTTAGCAGTTTGTCCTGGTTTAGGGCAAATATTTAGGAGGAAACCTCTGGGGGGGTCTCCTCTAGGAAGAGCCGATTCCAACCACCCCTCCCCAACAGGTCCGGGAAGAATTTCCTTGGAGAAAAGTGGAAAAAACTATTTATTTAGCAAATAGAATATTCACAAGCATAGAAAAATTCGGATAATATGAAAACAATGATCTCTCCTTCCTCTGAAGAGATGGTATCTTCAGAGTCCGTCTGAGTCCCGTTCAGTTCTCCAGTGGGAGGGGGGCGCAGGGGGGGCGGGCGATTGCCGGGCCCGGCTGTAGAAGTCGGGGGGGCCCCCCGGGGATTCCCTGGTGTCTTCGGCCCACGCGATGCCAACCAGTCCCAGGAGGAGGAAAAAGGAAAAAAATAAACAGCAAAAGAAACGAAGTCTCTCCCTGCAAAAAAGCCGAGAAAGATCCGAGAAGCCCCTCCGCTGTGTGCTTTTTCTGAGCACACCCGGACAGTGTGAGGGGGAGCCCTGTATCTCTGTCTTGCCGGAATGCTCAAGGCCTTTCTTTTGGGGGGGGGGGAAGATGTAACTCCTGCAGACAAACGGCAAGTGTTTTTTTCTCCGCTTTCACTCTCTCTGTCTCCCTGGGCCTAACTTAAAGATGTAGAGCTTAATGTCCAGCATAAGCAAGAGGACGATTGGGGGTACAAAAAGGTCATATAGCCAACCCAAGACACAGTTGCAGCCTGCTAAGTGTGTTAGTTAAAAACCTCTTTTGTACTCATGAAAACATGGATTTGTTAAGTAGAGCAAAATATGGCCCTATCTATTGAGATCACCCTCCCAGCTGGCTCTGTTAAGACATAAAGGAAGAGAGCAGTTATCCATGTTAAAAACAGAGAGGTTAAAAGTTCTCATGCCTAAAAAATAATTTGTTTGGTTTGTTCCTAAGGGAGCCAATTATAATGCAGTCTTGACATGAAGATACAGTGAATAGAACAAAGCAATCAGTTAAGCTGAAGTTCTGTAATGCAATAAAGGTCATTGTGGCATACCTGAGCAATTAAAAATAATAATTTGCAGAATGGAACCTAGAACTTCTATAAAGAGTACACCTCTAGACAGCACCACAGCTACAAGGAGCCACTGTGCAGCTTTGTTGGATTAGACAGCAAAATTGCTGTAAGAGATGCTTGAGAAAGTAAAATGATCCTGATTCCTGGTCCCATATTGCCATTGTTGCCCATGTGGTAGCTCAGTGGATGTGAGGCAGAGTAGAACTGGACTGTTTGGATCGGATCTGCAATATAAATATGTTGACAGAAGGGAGGGAAATGTGGACTGATCCTCAGGCAGGACCAGAGCATTTCCCAGAGAGATCCCTCCAAACAAAGCACTTGCAGGGGCAGCTGTAAAACGCCCATGACCAAGCAGCTGTAATGTGACAAAGCAATACCACTGTTCTGCACAGTTTGCTTCTTGTCTTCATAAGCATTACTCTTAGAATTTTACAGATGTCTTTTTAATGCACCAAGCACTACACTAAGTGGTTCAATTTTTATTTGATTCAGTGATAAGCAGCAACACATTTAGCATCTCCTGAAGGAGGTTGCTGAGCAAGTATTTAATTCTGTTCCCTTTGGATCTTCTAATCACTGATGTACCAAATGCAAAACCTATGTTTTTTCCATTTCCAGTCCATGAATCAGCCAGTCTTTTCTTGAATTCTCAGTCAAATATCACCAAATTCTTCCCAGTAGAAGTCATTTGCAAGAATGGATGTGGCAGCTTCTTAGATACCAGTTTTCTACTAATTCTATTGGTGGAAGTTCTGAGAAGCTCCATATTCCTTAATGACATTCTTAAATAATGAGGAGTGTTTCATATATGCTTTTGGTATCCACAGAATGAGTAAACACCAAAAGCTTCACAGAAAGGACACAAAATTAAGAAACCTTACATAAAGACTAGAAAAAGATAAGTTTTGAATCTGTTGTTTATTCTTTTGAAATATACTTTCTTCATTTATTGCAGCATACTTTTTATGTAAAAATCCCAACCTCCTTTAAACATTTCCTCTTAACATTCTCCTAATTTCTGTAGGTGTTGCAGCCCAATAGTGGTAAAATATAACCACTTTTAAACTTACGCCATTAGGAAAGTTAATTTATACATCCACATTTACTCCAAATTACTTTCAGATTACTTCAATGAAGGTCAGAGAGTCATAGACACATGAATAATTATAATAAACTCTTATAGTGATTACAACTGGAATGTGAAATAAAACAAATATTGGTCAATTCTCTGCTTTAGGGTGTTTGGGGCTGATCTGGCTGAGCTGTATGTAGTTAAACTGCTTCAGTTATTGAGCTATACGAAATTTTGTGCGCTGGGAGAAATCTTGTTGCCAAGGCAAAACCCAAGCTGTCTTCAAACTACAGTGGTTAAATTGCTTCGCCATGCAAGGGGAGACTGAATTTCCATTCTTTTGCCAGTGAATATTTATGCAAAGTGGAACAGAATCTCCAGAAATAAATTTAATACCTTTAATTTTGGGATATTTGTGTGTGTTTGCAGTCAAGTATGTTCCTACAGCATCCAAAGGGGGAAGACGGAAAGTCCAAGGCAGCAGTGACTCACACACCAAGTGACAAGCTCACATCTGTCTTAGTGAATATAAAATTAAGGATTTAGAAATTGGTGTCTTAGGTTTCTAGCTGGAGAACTTAGATGTCCAAATCCTGCTTACCTGAAAATGACATTCGGATCTCAGGAGATGAAGTGTCCTTAAAATGGTACTTACATTTATAAGTTACCTTATATTTGCGAAGTAGTTTGTCTCATGATAATTTACTTTAAAGTAAATTTATTGTCTAAGTGTGAGATTAGAAAAGATTCAAAGATGGTAATGATTTACTAAAATATGGATATTGATCTAATATCAGACCCAACTAGAGACGGACAAAGACTCTCTAACAGAATTGTTAGAAAGTGTATGTTTATTTCAGCGCCGGGCCACTGTGTGGAATAGTTCCCTAAGACGCAGAGCAAAGCACAGACCAATACACGGTCTATTTATTTGCAAACACACATTAATCACGTTAATACCTCCCATTCCCCGCTCTGTATGGTAATTAGCTGAATAGTTATTAAGCATGCGTGGCTTGTTTTTTGAATTGAGTTGGTGGCCGCATAATTTAAGGAGAGGGCGAGAATGATGAAAACTTGTCTTTCTCTCTTTGACCTTTCTGCCTTTCTGGCTTTTGACAAAAAAAAATGCTTTTGGGGTACCTTGAGTTCTTCCATTCATCCCTTGTTCAATGTTTTTTTCAATTAGAATGGTTAGTAATTGCCTACATTTTTTAGACGTATTGATCAATGTTTTCTGTTTCTCATTATAAGTACAGCTGAGCAAATATAAAATGACAAGCAACCAGTTACCTTCACCTTAAGACTTACTTCTAACTCAATTCTTTGGTTAAACATTAATTCTTTAATTAACTCTTGCTGGGTTTGCTTACTGAATCTACTCTACCTGGTTTCAGCTATTCTAACCTGTGCTTAAAATCCTAATTTTTAAAGATACATATTTCAGTAACTTAGAAGTCATGAGAATTGACATCTATTTAAACCATTTTAAGCTAAACTATATATGTCCTAAACTTAGATTTCCTCAAAATTTATTCACAATTACAAATCACAGCTGGAGGACACTGAATCTCTTCTATCAGTACTAAATCCCATAAAACATACAATAAGTTGTGAGTGTCTAGGTATTTATTTAGAAACGTTTTTCTTTATGTCATGCTAAGAAAGTCTATAAGGAGTGAGATAGAAGGCAGACTCACACACCCGTGGGTTCAACAGGCAATGCTATTGGCTGTAAAGGAGGAGAAAGTGAAATGTGATTGCCTATGAAATACTATCACCACTTCCTGTGAAGGATATACATTGATTCAGCAGTTCAGGAATTCAGCCACCAAATGGGACATGGGTGATCAGGGTTCAGTAGGCATTCCAGATGGTAAAGAAAAAGGTTAAAAGTTATTTTCAGTGGTGTTCAGGGCTACTATTTGTACCTTGCTTTTCCCTGGAGTAATACTCCAGTAGCATCTGGGGTAGTGGCACTATGGACTACACTATTATGAAATAAATACATTGAATTGTAAGGGAATTTTTCACTGCATGCTGTTTGCCAGAGGAAAAATTTTCTCAGTCGATGACCCAAAGTTTATTTCAGAAAAAATTGACATGTTGTTAGGTCTAAATGCAGTGAAGTATGATAAAGTTGCTTCATTTCATGAAGCATCAAATGGAGCACTGGAACTTTATTTTCAAACCATTAACCAGACAATCTCACTAACAATACATTTTCAGAAAAATGCCGTCAGTTTTGTTGTGTTTCTTTGCTTGTTTGTTTTCATTTGGTGTATTTTTTTCCTTTTTTCTTTTTTTTCTTTTATCTTTTTTTTCAGTACAAAATCAATCCTTTGTATTTCAGAACAAAAGAAACATTTGGTTTCCAGTTTTGAAATATACTGAGAAGTTCTAAGGCTTGTGTTGTTCCCTTAACACACTGCTGGGGGCTATTGTAGCTGTGTGAACACTGCATGTACTGAGGTACCAGAGCCTTCCTGGCTGGAGTCACAAAAGCTTCCCTTCTTCTTAAAGCTCAGGCCTTTGCCTGGAGGAGAAGGACTCGTTTTCTTCCCTTTGTCCAGTTAGCCAGGTCAGAAAATTCTCAAGAATTTGAAATTCTGAGTAAATCTAAGAGGAAGCTGAGCTGAGAACAATAAATGTAATGAGCAAGTGTGTCAGACAAGTTGTTTCTTACAAGGCTCTGAAGAGTTTGTTTCCTGCTTTTTCACTCTATGCTGGGGAAGTTGATGGCATTGCTGTTCAAAGTTATCACAGAGACTAAAATAAATGAGGAATAATGATTCATATTGAGAGCAATGGGCTTTTGGTGTCCTATAGGAATGAATTCCTCAGCTGACAATCAAGTGATCAATACTTGATTCAATCTCTACCACTGATTTATTATGGGACCATTTCTATTAGACATACAAAGAATATTTTGATGTGTCTTATAATTTATACTATTTAATTAAATAGAATGGCAGCAAAGATTGGTTCTTTGCCCATGTGGTGTCCAGTATCGTGGCCTTACAAAAAGATCCTATTAATAGAGTATATAAGAGAAATTAATGCTCTGTCCAAACATGCATGCAACATGTGAGGAAATTTTAATCAACCCACTTAAGGCTTTGTAAATTGTAAATTTGCTTGGGAAAAAGTCTTGAGTGAATCTAGTAGAGCTGAGAAACTTAGACTTTTGAAAAAGAGAAAGTAGGCCTCACAATGTGAATGATAATCAATGGTATATTAATATTTCAGAAGTACAATTTAAAATGTGAGGATTTATTTTATTTTCAGAGAGCAGTTTCATTGTTTTTTTAATCTGATTCTTTTGGATTTTACTTGTGATTTTTCTTCTTGACTTTTGGAATTGCTTATGACTTGTATGACTCAACAGTGAAAAGAAAAAGCTGGTAATCAATTTTAGAACATTACAGGTGGGAGACTCTCATCTGGTTTGGTTTATCATAACCACACTGATGTGAACTTATCTGAAATTACCTTTGAAGCACAGTGGGTAGGTCTCAGTATAAGTTATTTTTTCCTGTGTATTAAGGGGGTTTCATAAAGGCCAATGTCAACCTCCTCTCCCTTTCTCCCAGGTGGGCAGATCTGTTCCCCATCACCCAGTGTAGCTTGCACAGCTCTGCACAAACTTCTCCTCTGCCTCCAATCCTGTTATTCACACTGTGGCTGCACCTGTGCATGCATGGAAATCACTGAAAAGCTCAGAGCATTTTTAATGGCTTTTACCAAATAGTGATTTTGAAAATCATCTCAGTCTATCTGTATTTTGACAACAGACAACAGACAACTCGGTCAAAGAACAGTCTGAGCTCATCACGGAGTACTCTCACTGTCAGGTTCAGTGCTGATGATCAGGGCATGAGGAGAGGGTGAGAAATGACAGTGTCATGAACTTGCCAAATGATTCCTGCCAGCTCGCTGGGGGCCTGGCCAAAGCCCTCAGCGTGATGGACAACACAAGGACAGAGGAAGCCTTTGTCCTGTGGCAGCTAAAGAATGGCAGATGATGAATAGAAATTACTCCCAATGCAGTAGAGTACATTAGATCTTACAAAAACAGCTGAGCTTTCTCCAATTTACTTGTGGACTTGAATTACTTTCCTTTAAATAGGTGTTTCTAACATGCACACCATCAATGTTTGGTTGTTTTGAGGGTTTTTTCCCACTGTCTTCTACTTGCCAAATATGGAGATTCTCTGTTTGCTTTGATTGTTGTTGTCAGGTTTGGGGTTTTTCCCATACTCATTACCTCATTCTTTGAGGCAACTTCAGCTTTTAGTTTGAAAGGAATAAGGAATTCGTCTTCACAAAGAGAGCTGTGGGTCTTGCCAGTGATAAAATCAGCAGTAAGAGATAAAGGAAGCAATGAGAAGGATCCCACTGATTGATGAATGGAACAGGGAAATTTGCATTTACAAACAAACCAAAGGTCTGCAGAAACATAAAATTTAATATGGAGAAATGAGAGGAACATTGAGAAGATCCATAAATTCCATAAGGAATTCCACTGAATGATGCAAGGGAAGGACAACAGGGGAAGATTATGCCTTAGAGGGGGGTTTTAGGTATTAGGCGTTTTCGGAAATCCGTGCCTCTCAAATACCTCAGCCAGTGGGGAAAGAGAGAGGGAAATGCAGCCGGGAATTAGGATAAAAAGGAGACTGTGTCCTCCAAAATCTGAGAGACCCCAGGGGAAATGCCCCACGGCCTCTCCCTTTATTCGAATAAAGTGACAGGACTCCTCTGTCTCCTTTTTGGACATCAGCCTCTGGTGTTTGTGGATTAATTTTGCTCACAGGTTTTATAGGATTGTCTGTTTTCACAGTACATCATTTTTCACACATTTTTCTCTCTCTCTATTTTGCATAAAGAAAAAAATAAGGGTACACAGGCCATTTCAGGATACATTTATTGAGACCAAACAGTTCTAAAATTGAATCACAACATTTCAAAGGAAATCTGGTTCTCTTGTTATTATTGTCCATGGAAATAAACTCAG
This sequence comes from Petroica traversi, assembly GCA_025920805.1. Lineage (NCBI taxonomy): Eukaryota > Metazoa > Chordata > Aves > Passeriformes > Petroicidae > Petroica > Petroica traversi. The sequence continues at coordinate 22,843,422 of JAHLSL010000008.1, read as the reverse complement.
AAGAACAGAGGCATGCTACAGAATAACATTTCAGAACCTGTGGAGGGATAACTTTATAGTGCATTTTGAACTCCTTTTAACCAAAGTAATTCATTGGGGAAAATTTTGGACACATACTCCTGAGATTTTGTTTTAGAGAAAATAATTTAATAAAATGCTGAGATTAAAAATAGCTCTCTTAATCTAGGCATGAAATTTTTGTCAATATTAAATTGTATGTGCAGGAACTGAGGATTCCTCTATCCCATAGTGCATACTTGCTGTATTCAGAGTCAATCTTCTCACAAAGGATTTAATATTTCAGAATTATACATGGCTTGACTTTAGCAAATAATGCTGGATATCAATTGGGCATTATTTAGAAAGAAAAGTTACAAGAAGAGGTTGAGTAAATAAAATAGTCATTTTTGTAGGATCCCTGTTAGTTTCCTTCCTTGAGATATTCTCTAAACTTACATTAAATGGAAGAATCAGTTTATCCATGTTTTTTCTATTATTTCAGGAGTTAGATTTTTAATGTTGTCCTATTACTCTCCAGTACTGAAAATTCAGCAGATAATTCAGGTTCAGAAAGGATCTTTAGTGGCCTCTTGTCCAAGCCGTTGCTCAAACAAAGCAGGGTCAGCTGCTCAGACTCGTATTCCTGGGACCTTATCCAGACACATTTAGAACATTTCCAAGGATGGACGCTGTGACTGTGCACACGGAACTGTCCCCATGACAGGAACTTCAGTTTCATAAACAGATGCTCTGACTGCTCCAGACTCCTCAGTGGAGCTGAACGCTTGGAGCCACACTCTGGAAGGCTCTTGGGGAAGATCAGTTGGAGAGTGGATGATGTGGGCAGTGTGAATCACTGCCCACTTAGCTGCATCCTCTCAGCTAATGACCAGGGATGTGGCTGTGCTGAAATGAGAACTATTAGACCTCTCTCTTTCCCCTGAAGTTCAGGTCAATTAGCATGTGCATGGGCTTTTCAGTCACGACCTACATGCAATTTAGCAAAGCGCCAAGTGGTTGAATTGATTTGGTTTGGCACTTAAGCTTCCAGTAGGAAGAGACGATTTTCTTCTGTGCCTGATGAGGGCATATTATACTTGACAAGCAAATGTCAATACTATTAGAACTACCAAAACAATGCTTATACAGAAAATGTTTGTAAAATATATTTACATTAGTGCCAATAACAGTAAAAATGAGGAGAGTGATGAACACAAACTCCATCTGTAGCTGTGAAAGATATAGCTGTGAAAGATATAGCTGTAGCTATATAGACTGGCAGTAGTTCAGCCGTCTTCAGAAATTTTGGCTCTTTCATTAAGGATGCCAGAAGCAGACTCAATAGAAATATATTTTCATTTTTATTTCAGAGCAAGATAGCCTCCCTTTGGAGGTGCCTTTGTTCCCACTAAAGCATGAGGATCAGCAGAAGTTATTTAAACTTGGTTATTTCTAGATATTAAATACCTGATTATATTGGAGATATTTTAAACTCTTTTTAGGAAAAGTTCCCAAGATAGACATTCCATTACTGAGTTCTGCAAATCTTTGTATATCTTCATTCTCTTACTGCTTAACTCGATAGAGATCTGGGTCAAACATTTGTCTCATTTATGGTAATAGAGTTCACGACTGTTTGCTTTATGGGCAACTAGCAAAGCCCTGGTATAGTATCCCAAATGTACATTAAATAGCCAGAAATAACACCAAAGGAAAACACCTGCTCTGTGCTGCACTGCAAAGATACAGTACAGGGCTGTAGGGTTCTGACTGGATTATGAACAGCAGGTATACAGCACATTGTTACACTGCTCTTTGCAGCAACCATTGATTTTTTAATTTTGCTTTTTGTTGTATTGGAGACGTAGCACAATAAATGAATGTAAAGTAAATAAAATTATTGAATAGATTTTCTGTGAGGAGAAGAAAGCAAGAATGCTATCAGCGGTACCTGAAACACAAGCACTCTGTTTCTCAGCAGATGTTTTACTGAATAAAATGGTCAGGAATTAGCATTTTAGTATCCTCTAATAGCATATGACAGATGTGTCATGAATAATTAGATATTACTAACTACTGAACAGTGATTCATTAACTTACCTGCCAGTACATTTGCCCTTTCTATCTGTCAACTCAAGTTGAATAAATGCTACCTCAGGCTCTGAACCACCAGCTGTAGGGGGCAGAATGGTCAGCTTTTCACATCACAGAGTGAAAGTTTTTACACTGAATTGTAATGCAGCTCCTGAGTCTGAGCTATTTGGACAAGACCACCAGTGGTAGAACTGGTGCTGGACCTTGCTCCCTGATTGCATGGTGTGTTAGCGTATCATTTCTATGCTGCTCAGGCAAGATTTAATGTCAATCACCTAAGAAGATAGTTTCTTGAGATTATACATCCATACCTGTAACTGGAAACCAAGAAACCTCTTATTACTCCATGACAAATGAAATGGCCAGGTCCTCACCTAATGAGAACTTCATTTCACGGAAGAAACCCCTTGACTTACTGGACAGCATTGTTTGGAGGTGTGTACTGGTATTCAAATCTGTAGCTGTACATAATCCTATAAACTACCTTAAAAATATTGATGGGAATATAGTAGGTGTGTGTGGTTTTGAAGATTTTGCTGCATTAGTTTTAAGTTTGTAAGGCCAGGTTTATAATACTGTAGCGCTTAGAATATTCTTCTAACACATCTATAGGGCTACTCTAGCCAATAAAATCAAATTTACAGCTGGAATAAAATTGATTACCTTCGCCAATGTTGCCCACAATTTACATTTTAGGCAGGACATAACGTCATGCTAAGGGCCATGGCCCTGCTGGAAGTGCCACTGAAATCAGTGGAAACTTTCACACTGACTGCAGAATACTTAAAGGTCAGGCTCTGAAGTCCAGATTCTCCTGCTGGAAAGCTGCAGGGAAAGAGGCAGTGGGAAAAAAGACAGGGGAAGGTTTGGGTTTTTTTTTTTAAATGTAGAGATTAATGCAATTTAAAGAAAAAAATAAACCAAAAAACAACCCAATGATATAATGTGCTTGCTGTGATTAAAGAGAAAACTAGTAAAAAACCTTTTAGGAAAAAGAAGTAGCTGGTATGACTTAGTCTGCAGAAAGTCTGATTGTGTAATTCAAACTATGCTGAATTTCACGAATGAAAATAATGTTTCTAAACAGGAGGAAAAGTAAAAGATAAGTAAGTCCGCCACAAGAAGATCATCCCAGAGCTTTTGTGTTGACTTTTTGCATCTTCTACATCTGTGAAAGTCATTCCTGAAGTTAAACCTAACTTGAAGTGTAATAGAGATTAGGCAGTGTTGAAAGGTTCTGTGTCCTTTACGAAGCTCTGACAGACTTTGCTTCTCTCAGCATGAGCTATCTCATCTTTTTCATTGCTGCTGGGCAGAAACACTTGGTTTATGTGCTTGGAAGATGCATTTTCACAATGAAGTGGGACGGGACGGGACGGGACGGGACGGGACGGGACGGGACGGGACGGGACGGGACGGGACAGGACAGGACAGGGTGGGATGGGATGGGATGGGATGGGATGGGATGGGATGGGATGGGATGGGATGGGATGGGATGGGATGGGATGGGATGGGATGGGATGGGATGGGACGGGACGGGACGGGATGGGACGAGATGGGAGCTTTTGCCTCTAAACTGAGGAAATAGGAATGAAAAAGCATTTAAATGGGCTCTGAGCTTCCTTCCTGCTGCTGGGATCCTGTGCAGCTGTTTTTCTTCAGGGGACTAGAGCCACAGGAGAAGAAAGACTGGCTTTGCTGATTAATCTTTTTCTAATTGATATGAATGCACTTAGCATGCAAATATATTTATATAGATATTTATGTTATACAGCACAACTCGGACTGTGTTGGTCTTGATCCATAAAATAGAAATCCAGGGGGTTTGTTCCCATTCATTTGCTTACTGATTGTCTCAGAAGTATTTAAAAAATTGTAAAAAATCCCTTTTGTTTGGTCGTATTTTCTTAAGTCTGTGGGAGCCATCTACCCCAGGATTATATGGTACATATATTTTTGTTTGTTTGATATTGAGAAATTATTTATATTGTATATATATATTATAAGCGCCTGAAGTACAAAGACCAAATGTAGAAGGTATTTAATATCTTTTTATATTTTAAAAAATACTACAAAATTGTTATCTCAGAGGGTACAGTAATTCATAAAATGGTCTTGAAAATTCCTTGTTTTGAGTTTGTCTGTGAATACAGCGACAGGTTAATTATAAAGCATTTTAACTAGTTCACTGATTGTAAAATGATTTGATTAAGCAGAACTAAAAAGGAGCAAACATAAGTTTCAACATCACTCATGTGCCTATTGAATTGGTGAACTGGAATTCTACTTATCTGTTCAGTCAGTGCATTTCAGTGCTGAGTGCTATTTTTACAGTTAATGAATTTGCTATTTTATTTCTGAAAACGTTTACAGGAGTCTGGTCCAAACTGTGGTTGCTCAGCAATTTCATTATCGGTGTTATGTGGAATATAACTTTTAATACTTGTTTTAACCACATGACTCAAACAATGCAAAGTCCATCCAGTGACCATCACACTGGGTAGTTTCTGTGCATTGCTTGCTGGGTGCAGTACCAGATGGGCAAGTGCAGGTATGATCCTTTCCTCTGGATGCTTCCTGGTGACACTGCATGGACAGGGTCCTATCAGTTGAAGCTTAAGATCTACACCTGAGCTACTTATGGAAATTGCAGCTGGAAACATCTCTTGTTTCTTTCCAAACAGCCGCTGCTCTTTTCTGCTCTGGTGTGCATCTGCTGATCAATTTGCTGTGTTGATTTTCATATCTCTGATGATTTTGTAGGGTTTCATTTTCATTAGGATTTCCAGAATCCTCTGTCTCCCATAGGGAGTTAACAACATTAATATTTTCTCTTCACTGTGTAAAGATAGTGTTCCTTTTTTTTTTGCAGTGGGAAATGATAAAAGGGCTTTCAGACAGTCTGTATATTCAGTCTCATAAATTATTTAAACATGTTTGTCTGTTATTTTACCAGTCAAATACTGGGTTCTTATCATAAATATCATTGCATTTTTCAAAATTCTCTGACATATGTTGTAGTATCATTAAAACTTTTCAGCAGAATTGAAGGAACTCATGCCTGTGGCTAGATGAAAAAGTAATATAGTAATTTCTTTGCATTCACAATAGATTTTCTATCCTGTGCCCCCCCCCCAGACTCTTAGTATTGAGTGAAATGCACTCCTGAATCAGACATGAGACCACATTGTAATTGTAGATCTGCAGTGGAAAAAGGCCTGCAGAGTACTTGCAATATGAGTGGAATATGTTCCAAGCTGAACAGTTACTGCTCAGTGTTTAGATTAGCATGGAGTGGAGAGGTTTGATCTATATCTGCAGAATTCAGAAACTCAGACTTGGAATGGGAATCTTACTGTGGATTGTTCTTACAAGTCCTGAAACTAAGGCTTTCCTTTGATTACTTATGCATTACACACCATTTAAGGTGGCTGTCTCTTAAATGTGTCATATAAAATAGATGGTTTAGACCTCCAAACTTGAAGTTCCAATTATTGAGAAGTTTGGCTAATGAAATCCTCCAGTCACTAAGATGTCTTAGATAAACCATCTCTTCTGTAACATGGTCTGTGGAAATATGAGGAGTGTTTGGAGCTGGAATGAGATGAGTTTTGAGGAAGGATGGCTGTTAAGAAAACATTTTGTAATCTTCTGTGTTTGAGTGCTGCACAAGATTGTCTCTTAGCATCCTCCAGTGCTGCATGCGTGGAATATATTTTTTTAAAATCAGATGAACATTTGTTAGTAATCATTGCATTGTTCTACTAGGAATGTTAAAGTTATCAATACCTTGTTGTCTGAGAACAATGTACATCAAAACTACACCCTCAGAGCATGGGAATTGCAGTTTAAGGTAGATTCTGGAACACAGAATTGAACTGTAACATAAAATGTTCAAATTTTCTGTTCTCCAAACAGAAAATGTCTCACCCGATTTTATTCAGCACAGTAGTTAACCTCTGCACAAAGGGAACATGAGACACCTACAAAGCAGGCATCAGAAAAAACAATATCATTGCGCAACTAATCTGTTTTCCACACAGGAAAAATATGTGTATCATGACGAAATCTGGGCCTGGAGGAAGGAAGGAGGTTTCATCAGATTTCTATGCCAGGTTAAAATAGCTTAAAATCACAGACACACAACTATCTACCAAATAAATATTTGTTATGAATTTCCATTAATTATGAGGAACACAGAGGTTATGACTAGCCAGGTATTTAGGTGGTGGTAACTGTATGCAGTTTTACCAATGCCTTAAATACAAGCATGCAGTACCTATGAAAGTAAGAATAGGATTGGACCCAGTATTAAATTTCTGTAACTTTACCAATTGTCAGAGTTGTCCATACATACTTATTTTGAGGAAAGCCAAAATTCACAAGAACCGTTCTGATTTATATTCTTCTTCTATCTCAGACTTCACTTTTAGAGTAAGCAGTCTCAATTTGAATAGAATAACTAGTATCCCTTGAAAAAGAAAGCAGAGAAAGGGAATAGGAAAATATTAGCAAATGGAAATTGCCAGTGTTGGGAGAAGCACTTGATGAGTGCTAGGGAAAAATAAGAGAAAAATGAGAAGAAATAATTCCCCAGATCATGGCTTTGTGATGCTTTCTGAACTGAATAGTATTGCAGAAATACATCTCCTATGATTAGAAAGACTGAACTAAGATAGGGAGCATTTGGAGTCATAGCTGGTGCTGCTGAATATTGCTGACTAAATCTTTTCTCACAAAAATAAGAGCAGTAGGCACTGATGGTTTCCAAGAACTTGAAAAATAACCTTTTGTTTAATTAAATGGAGTAAGTTCCTTAGTGAAGTTTTCTTGTTTGAGCTGAGCTTTGCTGCAGTAGAACTGACTGTTCAAATCCCTGTCATTTTTCACAACTGTGAACAGTGGTAACCTACACAATCTTCAGCTTGCTGTGATCAGGAAAGTCTGAAAACTCTGGAAGTTCCTAACTCAGTATTTCTAATGTTTCTGGTTTATGTTTTTTCCTTAGTCCATATTCTTCTTTTGACTGTATTTCAAATTTCCAAATTACGACAAAAAGGTGGCATACCTATAATGATAGCCTACTGGTGCAGTAGTTTAAAATTGTTTTGTAGAGGAACATGAACTAACACCATGTGGTCTAAAATAATTGAAATTAATTGTCCATATTTCTTGGAAAGTAATTCTGCCATGTTATTCCCCAATCGCCCGTCCTGCTTATGCTGGATATTAAGCTGTACAGCTTTAAGTTAGGCCCAGAGAGAGTGAAAGCGGAGAAAAAAAACACACGCCGTTTGTCTGCAGGAGTTACACCTTCACCTTACTCCCCCTCAATATCCTTAGAGAGGCTGCATTCCGGCAGGACAGAGATATCTCGCTCTCACTCTCTGGTGTGTGCTCAGAAAAAGCACACAGCGGAGGGTTTCCTCGGATCTTTCTCGGCTTTTTTTGCAGGGAGAGACTTTGTTTCTTTTGCTGTTTATTTTTTTCCTTTTTCCTCCTCCTGGGGCTGGTTGGCATTGCATGGGCCCAGGACACCAGGGAATCCCCGCCCCGCCCCGGTGCCCTCCCCCCCCCCCCCCCCCCGTAGCAGTGGTTCAAGCTCAGAGAATGACATACCCCCTGAAGAATTTCTGGGGGCCTAGAAAGTGAGGCCCCTCTGAAGGTAGAGTTAAGTTTGGCCTTGGAAGGGGAGTCGAACTCCCCCCGCCTCCCCCTGAGTCAACAATAGTATCTTGTGTCTCACTCTTTCCTCCCTTCCTCCTTCGTGACTGCATCCTGACCTTCGACCCTTCTCCGTGTCCTCCCCTGTACTGTTATGAGATAAGTTGTAACCCTCAGAATAAAAGTCTGAATGTTGGGCTATTCCGGGTCTTTTGCCCCTGAGCCCCAAATCAGACACAAGACACGAGGGTCCGCTCTGCTTGGGCTCAGGGGC
>JAHLSL010000008.1:22753534-22834379 GCA_025920805.1 Petroica traversi | reverse complement strand
CAAATTTTCTATGCTTGTGAATATTCTATTTGTTAAATAAATAGTTTTTTCCACTTTTCTCTAAGGAAATTTTCCCCGACCCTGTGTGGGGGAGGGGTGGTTGGAATTGGCTTTTCCTAGAGGAGACCCCCCCCCCCAAAGGTTTCCTCCTAAATATTGCCCTAAACCAGGACACACCTGCAGAAGGCAATGATGCACTATACTGCTGTAGAAAATGAAGCAGCCCTGGGTAACACGGGCACTCCCAATGAAACACTGAACTGCTGCTTCCTGACCTGTTTCCTGCACCCCTTTCTTACCTGGAGTTTGTGTGAGTTTATAGTGACCTCTCTAACACTTGTAGTGGTCAAGCTCTGGCCTCACAATCTTGTCTGCCTTATTTCCTTTTTTACTCTTTAAAAGATGAGTGGCACCATTTATACTCTTCATACTTTTGTTCTGTACTCTCCTCACTCTGGAATTCCTGAATCTACAATAATCCAACAAAACCACTAATTGCATAAGCACATAGTTACCTCTGTCAATTATTATGTGTTTTGTATTTATTGATGCCAGATGAAATTTTGGACTAATATTTAAAATGTACGAAATAGGTGTATCAAGATAAGGGAGCAAATTGTGGCTGGCCTCTAAAGACGTGCATATATTGCAGTGAATATCGGTCAAAGAAACTTTAAATCTCTCTTGCTGAGATCAACAACAGTGAAAACCAAAAGCCATTAAACTCAAAAAGTGCTAATCTCTCACTGATCTTGAGGCACAGCAGGACACAGGCTTTCATTGGGTGTTCTGAATACTGGTAAAAGAGTTGGAAAAAGGAATGCTTCCTTATTTTATGGCAAATGCTGCCATAAAATGTGGGTTTGAGGCAAAGAATAGTTTGTGGAGCAAAACTAAATTTTAATTTTGTAGAATTCAAATAATTTGTGCTAACTCTGCAGACCTACAGCAGTAGGGATGTATGTGCCCTACAAGATCTCTAGTACAAACGTAGGGTGAATGCCAAAGACTGCAGCCTAACCAAAATCAGTGGTAACATAATCAAGTTGATTTGAAGCACTTTAAAGAAGTCCAGACCCCATGTTTATAGCAATAACAGTCCCAATCCCACAAGGAACCCTAATATCTCATTGTTGTTGTGCTTTCAATTTATTACTTTTACAGGATAAATCAATCAAGTTAACAGTCCACATAGAAGCACAAATGAAGAATAGATGTGTCTAGGCCCATTAGATAGATTTTAAAGATAAAATTTCTCTGTGTTAAATGTATTTCAGTTTCATGTACTGTGTTTTTATCCACAGCACATTGTGGTGTTACTTCATGCAGACATAATAATCGACTGGGCATGCATTGCAGCATTAAGGTCTGAGGAATTATCTGTAGATTTGACTGCTTTTCAAAACTTAAGACAATATAATCCAAATTTTAATTGGCTTGCGATGAAGCAGTTGTTTTGAATTCTTCCTTTTTAATAAATCTGTGGCAAAGCTCTCAGAGACTTAAGGAAAAGTATCTGGCCTTTTCCTTACCCCATGCATAGATACACGTCTTCACCAATTGTCTTGTCTACAGACTAATTATCTAATTTACTTTTTTTTTTCTTTCTGCTTAAGCTGCTCCATGGACAACCGTCAGATACAACAGGTTCAGGGACACAGACACACACATCCACATCCGCACCCACACCCACACCCACACCCACGTGTGTGCATTTTATTTTATTAATATTATTCAGAATTACATGGTACTTTTTATATTAAAATAGCATATTATGTAGTGCTTCACATAAGTTATTTTGTCAAAGATGAAACTCCCATAACTTAAAACATTCTAAAATTGAGGATTTTGTGTAATTTTCCGTGATCACCTCTTCCACCATCTGGTATTACTCCCCCTGCACTTTGAGTCTTTTGAGTAGGTGAACTCTTTCCTTTTTTCCTATTTAATTTAAGGGAACAAAAAGGTTCTTATACAGTTACATTTTGTAGCTTCCTTGCCATACAACTAAAAGATGCACTTAACTGATTAAATAGTGATCTGATGAGTACAAATATAGCAAATTCTCAGTTGTAGATTGGTCTGACTTAATTAAAGATATAATTGGGTCCTTTCATGGTCTTATGCTTAATAAGACTGTGTAGTTGGGGACTGCCTAAACTGATAAAATCCAGGGTGAATTTGGACCCTTAACACCACCTATCTGCCTAGTACAAGTCTTGTCTTAAAAAAAAAAATAGTGCTCTCTTGAGGTTACCAGCTAAGGCAGCGCATTGTGACTGTATTATCACAAGATTAAGCATCTTGGGACCATTTATTGCTTTCTCAGGCAACTTCAGGAAATCACATACTTCTAAATATATGGCAGGTGGAAACCTTGGTATTCTTCTCAGTGCAGATTGTGACTGCTCCACATTGTGCTCCCCAGGCTTTTGTTGAGTGAGTTACTTTCCACGTAGGGTACGGAAATGTCATGGGTCACTGATTGATGGCTGCTAGCCCACTTCCCTAAAAAGCAAGATTAATTTGCCACAGAATGAGCCAAATCAGCAACCTTGACAGGCAGGAAGTGTATGCTTTCAGCAGCTGAAGCCAACAGTTTTCCTGGTTAGTGCTGCCCTTTCAGTTCTGCTGAAATTGAAAATTTGGTATTGTTCCTTCGTTTGAGGGCAGATATTGCTGCTCTACCTCTGCTAAGCAGGAAGAAAAAATAGCAGAATATGGCCTGCAATAGACCTCAATAGAGGTGGCATGAGAACCTTTGGGGTCCTTTTTGGCTCTGAATTTTATATTTGATAGTTGTTTATATTTTACTGTTGATCCAAAAAAGTCATGTAATGATAAATTAGCAGAGAAATTTCTGAAGACCACCTGTCTGCATGCATTACTGTCCCTAAAAAGTCCAAAATATCCTAGCAGGTTCTAATAAGGAAAACTTAGATTAAAATAGAAGGTTGAAATCTATATGTACAGCTATGAAATCAATAGGCAGTCCCTGAAACCACTGCCCGTAAGAGATATATATTGTAGTGCATATTTGTCTGCAGCTCTGGAAAATGAATTCTGCCCAGAACAGCATCAGTCTGAATAATTTAGGTGATGAAAAAAACCCAAAAACTAAACCAAACAAGCACCTTCCCACAGCCCCCAAAAGAAAATTGGAAAACATTTTGAGCCAGGTAGCTCATCCAAATGTTGACAACTATTATTTTTTTTTTTCTCTTGTCATCACTCTCTAGTGTTTTGTACTGCCTGTTAGAAGAAAGAGGGCACTCAACTGCCTTTTATATTCAAGGCGTGTGCAATTTTAAGTATTTCTTAGTGCTTATTTACGGTTCCTTCACATTTGTCCTGGTTTGAGAGACAGGTGCTGCTAAGGAAGGTAGGAGCCTCCCTTGGAATGTAAAATGTAAACCCTTTCCCTCTGAATTAATATAAATTTGAAATCAAGAGGCTCTCAGGCAGAGGTATGAGGATAGGAATAACAGTTCTTTACTAATATGTAAAATAAAACTAATAAATAACAAAAACTATAGCATTGACCACAAACAGAACCAGGCACCCAGTACCAGCCTGCTCGGCCTCAGGCACTTTTCCCTGTAGTGCAGTTCCAGTCACAGCCGGCAGGGGCGCTGGTGGCTCCCTGTGGGCAGGGTGGGCACAATGATTCCCCCGCGGCTGCAGGGGGCGCTCCGGCACGAGCCCACGTGACACGAGGGAATGGCGGCTGAGCCCAGGGCAGGGAGGGATGGAGGAGAGACTTTTCTTCACAATCCCTCAGAGCAACTGATGTTGGTGCCGTGGCAGAATCCCCGGGAACAGTGAGATGGGACATCAGGAAGTCCCGGCAGGCAAGGGCTTGAGGCTACAACGTAGCAAAAGTCTCAGAGCAGGGAGCAGGGCCTGATAAGCAGGGAAGGACCAGGCAGCCCCTCGCCAGGGCAATGGAGTGGGAGAGAACTCACAGCAGAGGGGAGAGCAGGTCCGTGCTGGTGGTGCGCTGGTGGTGCATCCCTTTAGCAAGCAGCAGCTCTGATGGTTCTGCTCCAAGATCCCCCAGAGATTATGAGAGCAACGGTTGTCTTGCCTTTTACCAGCCCAAATATCGTGTTATCTCTGCATCCTTGAGAGAAGCTTGCCTCTCTCTGGCTTGGCTACCTTCTTTTGTTTTCTTAAGTACCCAACCATTAGTTCCTTAGCAACTTGTGGGAGAAAAGTATTCCTTAAGGAAAACAAAGTGAAGAAATCCAAACCTGAACAACATTCAGTAGCTTTTTCTCACACAAACCCCCAAACAAACCACAACCAAAAAAAAAACCCAAACCCCAACCACAAAAAATCCCAGTGCAAAAACACAATACTTCAAGTATTTCACAGCCATAAAATTAGAATCAGATAGTAAAATCATGAAATTATGTATAATAGCTCAGCTATTGAAATCAGTATGTTCACTCCCTTCCATGTGCAGAAGAGCATATATTATGCTCATCACCAACCAGCTGAAACTATAAATACATTAAACATAAAACCAGCTATTTATAATCTAGGGTATATATTTTTTTAACCCATATAGGGCTTTAATAGCTACAATGTGCTTGACTTACGGTGTTCACTGTATTTCAGCGATTCTGTTTTCTCCATCCACATTTTAACCTCGCTGTTGCCTTTTCAGACTCTGTGCTCAGGAATTTCTGTCAAGAAAGAAGAAAGTGTTGCAGGGACTAATGTTTCTGACTTTAAATGTCCTGTTTAATTACAGTTTCCTTGATATTTTTACTCTTCTATTTTTAAATCTGGCAGTTCAAAGGAAAAATAATTAATCTAGTAATAGCACTGAAAGCCATCTATTTTTACATCTAACTTCGGAGATTCAAACATATGGACCTGTAAAAAGCCCTTGCTGTTCTGAGAAATTCTTACCTATACCTTTTAATAGTTATTTTTCAGTTATAATAATTCTGCTTTCCATAGGGTATTTTATCCTTGTGGAGGGAGGATGTGCTTAACACATAATGTAAAGGGATTTCTGTTAGACAATGGGCACAGTTTATTTGACAGGACTGGACAATCCAAGCCTGCACACAGTGCATGTCCTGCACATAGCTCAAGGAGTAGGAGAAGCAGATGGGCCTCAGTATCCTTTGTTATATGTGTGGTTCAAATAAATTGACAAGAACCAGGCCAATTAATCGAACTGGTTTATTAAGCAAGCGGTAGCAAGCAAAACAGTGCTGGGCGGCCGGGGAGTCTCCGCTCCGCCAACGGCGCGCACTTTACTTCAGAAAGTCTCTGGTTATATACGCTTCTGTTCCCGGGCTCCATGGTGTACTCTGCGCCTGCGCAGACTGTTGTTATGGGGTTTTTTTCTGCTTTTCGGTGGTCGTGGCGCCGAAGGTCAATTGTCCTCTTACAATCGTGTTGTTCTGTGAGGTTTGATTTTAACCAAAAAAACATTCTGCAAGGTAAGTACATTGTTCCTTATCCTAAAGCACTGTTGCCTCCTGCAAGGTAAGCATATTACTCCTCGTCCTAAGGTCTTGTTTAATAAACAAGACATCCTGCAAAGCAAACACATTGTTCCCCGTCCTAAAGTTTGTTTAATGAACAAAGCACTTTTGCATTTTATCACATCCTTGAACAGGGAAAGAGTTATGAGAAGAATGCACAACACAGGTTACATAGCTAGATAGCAGAATCACAGATGTTAGCATACCCCACCACGAGCATTGTGTGTGATAACCAATTAGGCTTAGATATCGGTGCATGCATTTGAGCTATGCACCAATTGTGGAGATGCTTTTGCCGCATCATAGTCTCGTAAACATATAAAAGTGTGTTATTTTTAGGAATAAAGGGAGAATGTTACTCTGGCCCCTCTCCTGCAGGGGCCCTCTTCAACATAAGATATTTTAGACCTTATTATGTTCAAATCTTAAATGCAAATGTAAGTATTTTTTTAATGATCTGGCATTTCTCTGGACACTTCGAGAAACAAGCTAAGATTTCCCTCTGTAGTCCTAGGCATACTGGAAATTATATTCCTGAAATTGAAGGCTTCTAAACAACCAATCAATTCCTTTTCTTCTTTTTTCTTCAGTCAGAGGGTCAAATTCTCAGATCCTTAATGAATTCATTGATTATATTCAGATACAGTTTCCACTTAAATACATAAAACTAAGTTTAGATAGGGATGTTAAAATTTGGCCTAACACTCTCTGCCTGTCTCTTGAGAGAGTCAAACAATAAATACTTTTTATTTTTGTGAAAAAGCAAATGCAACATTACTTACCACTGATTTAGCTCTATATTCTTAAAAGTCAATAGTAAATTTTGTACAGATTTTAATGGGAATAATTAGGTCAATTCTGAAAGTCTGAGAATCTCAAGTGCCCAGCCTCTGTAATGCCCCTTTGTATCTTCCAAAATAAAAACAAAATGCATTTGTAATTGTTCCAAATGCAGTGATTCCCACAGCTGAATCCAGCCAGCTCTGGTTAATATTCAGCAATCCACAGCTTTGGAATTCGTGCAAGCTTGGAGTTCCCTGAACTGAATGTAGAGAATATAGGTTTAGATTAGTTCCTGAGCTGCTGTGCTCTGCTAGTTTGGAAGCAAATTATAATGACTCCTATTTTAAAAGTCCATATTCTTATCATTCTGAGCAATTGAGTAAAATTACATTGCCTGTAAGCAAAGCTGTCTAAAATAAGTGCTGGATAGCAAGTAACAATTACCCTAATAAAAATGCTTCACGTGAATATCATCTCACAAAAGCAAAATGTGGCATGGGGCTAATTTGTAAAACCACCTCATTAACTGAAATTATTTGTATCTTGTCAAATATTAAATTGCTCAAGTTGGTTTTTTGTAATTGAATTTCAAGGAAATTAACAGGCTGTTGTAGTAATAAATTTAGTAGATTGTGTATTTGATGTACTTTCTACAAATTTAAATTAAGTAAATATGTGGCTAAGACTTCACAAATTTTGATCTTTTTGATGTCTAAAAAAATCAAAAAGCTAACTTTCTTTTACTTCATTACACGCAACATTAACGTAAAGCTTAGAGAATATTTGAGAAAACCAGAATAATTAGAAACTAATTTTGTAAGGTGATGTGTATTGTCATAGTAATTTTGAAAACTAAATTACTCTGACAATAGTCTTCTGCTATTTGCTCAGTTTAAACTGTATTTATTTTTCCAGGCTTAAATGAATCAACCTGTTTTATTTTTTCCTGACATATAGAATTTTTTATAATAGAAAGACCATCCAATTTTATCACTGTCTTGGAAGAAAATGTTCAGTAAACTTCTTATAACTGCACAGAAAAATAGTGGCTGCTCATGTACAATGCCCTGTACAATGAAGATTTGCCTGTGTAGGGATTTTTTTCCAAGTGTAAATGTAACTATCCTATATTAGATAACTGTGTTGCAGTAACATGGTCCCCTATTACTGATAGGTTTTGTTAGCATTCATCACCACCATCATCATCATCATATCAGGAATAATGCCTGTTACTAAATGATTTATTATGTAATGGGGAGCTTTAGTCCTAAAATCTAATTTTGTTCAAGTGTGGCTATATATAGACAGCTATCAACACCACTAGACAGAAAGAAACCCCCATCTCTAAATGGATGTGAAATAAGAAAAGACAAAAGATGATTGAAATTGATGTTTCAGGCTGGAGTTAACCAACCATCCAGCACACACCGGGCACTCGGAGCTCCTTCCGAGAGCCTCCAACAGTATAGCAGGAACCACCAGGATACTGCTCTGGCCATAATTGCACCATAAGCAAAATTTGTGGTCTGGGAGTATTAAAAAACCCATTTACGCTATGTCTCTGTGAGTTCAAATCACCTGGGGAAGATCAATAGCACTGCTTTTACAACAGTCAGTTCAAATCTTTACTGTGGACCAGTGTGATTTAGAGTTCAGTTTTGGTTAATAGTGGTTGATGTTCTAGCCAGTGAATACAATTTACTTGCTCACCCAGCTGCAGCATTTCAAATAGTTAACTGGAACACTGTCAAGCTTTTGAAGCATTTGATAAAAGCTGTAGCCCCATATTTCTGGCAATATCTAATTGTATTCTCGAATCATTATCCACTAAAGTTTTAAATACCTGTGATTGTTCCTTCAAGTCACTAAAATGTGCATGAATGATATCTCTGAGTAGTAGAGGAGTGCAAATGTAACTGCTCTGTTACAGTACACAAACAAAAACATTTTGTTCCGGTGTACAACTGCTTAGTCAAAATATGGGACTTTTCTGCATTGTAAGAAAGTTGTGGTGTTTATTCCCAAGTGGTGAGTGCAGGTGCCTATTGTGAGAATCAGTGAGAAGGGAGGGCAGGGATTTGGAGTCCTCAGACAACATACCAAAGCAAATAGGAAAGCTTTGCTAAAACAAAAATATCCACTGCTGCTTCCAGCCCGTTTGGAAAAACTTTGCTGTCAGTGGGAGTAACTAATGATAAGAACAATGACATTCCTAAAGGGAGAAACCAAATGCTTTATAGCTTCATTTGTTTAAGTTGAAAATTCTAGAAGAGAAAGTGTTACACTGCAAACTGAAAAAATTTTATCAGAATAGGAACTGATATTAAATGAATGATTCGGTTTGCCTTTTTTGCCTGTGGAAAAAGAAATCTGGAGTGTATGATTTGAAGATAGCTATTCACTTACCTTACAGAATGTCTCATCTCCGATTCAGAAGAACTCAAATACATTTACTTACTGCGATTTTATATAATAGAAATTAGTGTGTAAAGGCATTATGTGCTAAGGTATGGTCACTTAGATTTAGGGAAACTGAAGTAGATGGCTTCTGATTAGACAAGAATTCTCTTCCATAAAATGCTTTTAACGCTTATTTTTATGGCAGTAATTCAACTGCTCTGTCAGGGCTCTGCAGTCTAAAAGGAGAAAAGCATAGATGGAGGTGCAGTCCTGAGTTTTGCTCCAATGAGACTGAGGTTTGACAGTGCCCTTCTGTTTTCAAACAATGTTCAAGAAATCTTAAAAAGCCCCGAAGACTACTACTGGCCCCCATTTCTGACTTCCCCTGTTAAAGGCTCATTTAAAAAACAGTAACCAGTGGGAATTTGTCATTGTTAGTCATAGGGAAGCAATTAAGGATTACAGTAAAACATGGAAAAACCCCCATACTCATCATACCAACACCACATGTTTATCAGCATTCTGCTAAAGAGTTGCAGACAGTTAAAGCCATCAAGTTTTGCTGAATGACGTTTGAACACTGAGCTAAATTCAGTCAAATCAATGTGGTAAATTTTCTTTCCTTTAAGAAAGTACATGATTCTGTTTTTTTCAAGTTTTTCCAAAGCGTGTTCTCTTTTTCAAATGCCTTAGTTAGAGACAGTAACAATGAATTTGCTTGTATTCATTAGCACAAATACACGGTTACTCCACTCTTAAGCTAATGAAGCACTGCATTAGAAGTGAAGAAATAATTTCTATAAATTTAAAAGTACTAAATTACAAAATATTGGTCTATAAATTCTGACAGCAGAAAATAAATTGATAAACATGCAAATGGATGGAAGAAAATTTGAAGCCTACTAGTGTCAAGTACCAAGAAATTCCTGAAACAAACAGTTCATTAAAATAGTGAATCCTTATACAAGTGCAGTGAGAAGTCAGACTTTTAAAGAATAATTTTGCAAAATTTTTAATAATTCTTATTTCTGGCTTGGGAACAGAACTTGTAATGGGCAACTGGAAGGAAACTCTTGACATCTTGAATTGGTTCTGAACCTGGAGGATGGTCTTATACCTGCAGAAAATAATGTACCTTCAAAGGAGCAAACAAGAATTGGTTTAGATTCACCACTTAATTTTTCTCAATGGCAAATTGAGGTCTTGAGGTGGAAAAACCTGCAGAGTGTTTCAAAGCCCACATGTAACAAGTTCCTCTATCACTACTTTAATATTTCCAGGAATCACTTCTATATGTGAATGCAAATTACAATTATTTTTGTGATCACATTTATTACCAAAGATGTGTTATTCTCAACATTATTTTCAATATCTCTGGCACTTCGTAACAGCGGGAATGAATTAAATTTCCTGTATATTAAACAAGAATGATAAGATACTTTAGACAAATGTGAATAATAAAATATGAAGTTGAACTATTCATTCCTACGTGCTCTGAAAATTTAATTGTGAAGCCTGCAAGTTATGACTTCTGTACTTTATTCCTTGCTTGGCTATGAAAGTGATACATGGTGCCAATAGCTGTAAAGTCTAATTCCAGAAAATGCCTTAAAGGGTTACTACGTTTAATGACACACTAAAGCATAGTGGTGAAGTGAAACTCAAAACTTTTATGTCTGCTAGACTTTTCATGTTTGGTAAAAAAGGCACCTTGAAACCACATAGTCTGAGATGATGGAAGAAGCTGGGGCTTGGCTTTTCTTATGCAAGTTCCATAAGAGAATGGATGTCTTTTACTACTCAGCATCAAAGCCTATTTTTAATAATAAACATAGTAATTACACAGCATGAAAAATGGTGGGATAGCTTTAAAATCTGGACAAAAATATTTTAAAACCCATTAGTTTAACTTCATTTTTATCTGGTGACTTCCTCACCGAACCGGGAGTCATTCAATGTGGTAAAATAATCCAATATAGAAAAAATTGCAATAAGGCACATGGAAATTTTGTGGAATTTCAGTGCAGCCGGCTAAAAGCACAGGATCGTTCCTGCTTTCTGCCAGATGGGCAGTGCTTATCAAAGCAGAAAATCTGGCACTGCCCTAGTAACCCTTATCAGGTAAATGTCTGCAGGTCAGCTATGATTTATATGGCTATTTGACAAAATAGGAGGTTGTAATAAATATGTTGTATAATATTGGCTTTTTGCAAGTATCAGAATGAATATCATGTATATAATGTCAATCCTTATAGAAGTAGCTTTTGTTATAAAAACATAATGATTACCAAATGCTTTTTTCTTTGTTCTAACTTAGATACAGTTGAAAAATAACTGTGTTAAAATGTGCCTAATGTACAATTAGCCACCTGCTTAGTTAGATAACCACGAATGTGACAAGCACTGACTACAGGACATCCCTATCAACAACAAACATCTGTTGGAAGCTGATGAACAAAGGAAGATACTGAACTCTCCAAAAGAACTATGCATGCTCTAAAAAGGCGGACCCAAGGAGGAGCCATGCTAATGAGTTCCTGGAACATGCAAAATAGTTTGGGAAAAAGTTTGAATATGCATAATCTTCTATGAATATGCAACAGGCTGATGCAGTAAGAAATGTATATAAAGAAAGTCTCTGACCACACAAAACATGCTCTTAGCTCAGTGCAAGAGTACCCAGAGTCCGGGGCGTTTTAACCTTCTCTCTGTTTTGTCCCTTATTGTCTTTTATTAAAAACCTTTAAATTTCAACAGGAAACTGGACCTTGTTTTTCGCAAGGTAATCTCCTGTCCATGAGAAACATCTCTCTCCAAAAATAACTGCTCTTGGCTTTAGTAAGATTAGGTAAATCAAAGGGGAAATATTGTTCCACTTCAAAATACTCAAATCTCAAGAGAAAAACTAAATGTGATGAGCCTGTAAAAAACGAGGTCCTTTTCTGTTAAAGTTAAAAGGTTTTTAATGAAAAATCAACAAGAAAAGACAAAGACAAGGTAAAAGAATTACAGCATCCCTGGACGCTGGGTGCACCTGGCACAGAGCCAGAACACACCTCTCCCAGAGAGAGACTTTCTTTAAATACTTTTTAACTTTTACAACTTGTTGTATAATTCAAATGAATTTCTTCTGAAGAATTTAGTTAGTCCTTTTTCAATTCCCAGCAGAGGAGTCTCTTATCCAGGAATATCTTGACAGAGGTAGAAGTTTGCATAGTCGTTGGCAGAGGAGTAGGAATATCTTGACAGAACTAGAAGTTTGCATAGTCATTGGCAGAGGAGTCTCTTATCCAGGAATATCTTGATAGGAGTAAATCGCCTTGCTTGAGGGGGGGGGCTTGTGAGCAATGTTAGTTATTTCTCAACTGTTAAGCAAAACTAGAATGGCTACATTTCTACACAAATATTGCTTCTACAAGGATCAATATTATATACATAGTATTCATTATTTGCGAAAAACCAACACTATAATATGCATTTATAACAAACCCCCCTTTTCCTTTTTATAATTCATTTGGTTTGAGCAATAATTCTTTCTTTCTTTGCTAATTTCTTTCATAGATCAGTTTTGCTTCTTCAAAGGGGTCTTCTATATCATTTTGTTTCTTTAACACCATTCTTTTTTGTGCTGTCCCAGATGTAGCCAATTTTGGGTCCGTAGGCATTGTTACTACTTGCATATTTTGGACTACACTGGTGATTAGTCGAATAAAACAAGGGATCAAGCAAGGAAGGAATATCAACCCAGCTGTAGCGCATAAAAGGAAGAAGCTTAATTTCTTCCACCATTCTATTCCTAATAAATTATCCCACCAGCTAGCTTTTAGTATTGATTCCCATTTTTGGACTGGTTCATGGGCTATTTTCCTAATATCTTTGGCTGTATCTAGGACGGTATTTCCATTGTCATCTATGTTCAAACAACAATCTGATGTATTGAATTTTCCACAAACACCTCCTTCCTCAGCTAACAAATAGTCTAAAGCTAACCTGTTTTGATACACTGCACTTATGGTTTGGCTTTGTTGTTTTCCTATTAATTCCATTCCCTGGGAAGTTTTGTTTGATATGATTTCTACCACTGCTTGGAGTCTTATAAGACGGTTTAGCATATAAATGGGGGTTCGGTATCCCCAACTCCCATCTTGTGCCCAAGTGGCTGGCCCATATGTTTCTAATATGCGCTCAGCAGGCCACTTCTCGTCTCCCCATCTTTGAGATCCTCCAACCCACTCCCTCTTTTCCCTTCTGAGGTCATCATACACTGATACTCCTAATTTATTTCCTTCTTGCTTTGGTAGAAGAAAAAATCCTGGCTGTATGATTCCTAGAGTACAGCTCCCTTTCCACCGGGAGGGGAGTTTTGGGTATGCCCTTTTTCCACAAATCCAAAATAAACCAACTGGTGCCTTCCAGTAATCATCTTCCTGTCGGTCTATATTTTCCCAAAATTGGGATATCTCTGGAATCCCAAAATAGGGATTCTTGCCTATATCATTGCATTGAAAAAGTTTGACTTCACTTTTATACTTACAATTTTTTTCTGTTACTTTGTTATGTGTCCAGTACAGAGTTGGTGCTTCTGGGATCCAGTGTGTAAAGGTTCTATTACTAATTTTATATCTCTTACAGGGAGTATGTCCTACTTCATTAACAAAATTCTTCCCCGTGCGCCAGAGACATTCTTCTCCAATTACTGTCGAGCTCAAAATCCATCCCCCTGGTCGCGTTCTCCCCTTTACGTTTGTCCGGTTCCATTTAAGGAGTTCAATGGGGCCCAAGCTACTGCCTTTCCATGGCCATTCCTCTGTCATCAAAGCCCCCCCCACAAACCCAGTAGTTTGTTACATTAAGTTCTTTACTTATTCTTTCTCCCAATTCCACAAACAGGTTTTTTCTAGGTTCTGAGATATCTAGTTCCTTTTCTATTTGTTGTTTGAGTCCTGTATACCAATCTTGGAATGGTTTTGATGCAGATGGCCATGTTGGTTCTACCTTTTTTGTTACTAGTTGTTCTTTTACTAAATCCTGGACTTTACCTGTAAGGATAAATGTGAAACAAACCCATTTTTCCCCTTTTGGACATTTACTTCCTAACCTACTACCACTGTGTCCTAAGTTTTCCATAATCCAGTATTTTTTCTCATTGTGTACACAGGTACGTAATTTGGATGAGTGGTCAAAAAGGGTAACCCAAATATCATTTCATAGGGTGACACCCTCAGGTCTGATCTGGGTTGTGTTCGAACCCTTAATAAAGCCAAAGGCAAGCATTTTACCCATAACATCTGGGTTTCAATCATTACTTTTGTTAGAGTTCTTTTTAGGGTCTGGTTCATCCTCTCCACTCGACCTGAACTCTGAGGATGCCACGGGGTATGTAATTCCCATCTTATTCCCAAGGCTTGAGTTATTTGCTGTAAGATTTTTGAGGTAAAATGTGTTCCTCTATCTGAGTCTATTTTGTTAACCATTCCATACCTAGGAATAATTTGTTCCAAAAGGGTCTTACACACCGCGTTAGCTGTAGCTCTGGCGGTAGGAACAGCTTCTACCCAGTGAGTCAAATGGTCTATTATTACCAATAAAAATTTCCACCTCTGTACTTGGGGAAGCTCAGTAAAATCCACTTGGATACTTTGAAACGGTCGCAGAGCTAACCCACGGCCTCCTAATGGTGTTTTTCTCATTATCTTTCTATTTACTTTTTGACAAGTTATGCATTTCTCAGTCACTTGCTTTGCTACCCCAAAAATCTCAATGCACCCACAATTTCTTAAAAAGTGATCACACAAGGCTTGAGTACCCCAATGAGTTCTCTGATGTATATTCTCTAATATTTTCCTAGTAAGAGGTTTATTAAGTAGCTGCCTTCCATCAGGAAGTTTCCATTTCCCAGACTGATCTTGTTCCCCTCCTATCTTACTTATTTCTTTCTCTTCTGCTTCACTAAATTTTGGGATTTCTAATTCTTCTTGGTCTGGTGTCAAGATTACCATAACTCTTTTGGTCCCCTTTTCAGCTCCATCCTTAGCCTCTTGGTCTGCCAAATTATTCCCTCTTATTTCTGGGGTCATCCCCCTTTGGTGCCCTTTAATATGTACCACAGCTATCTCTTTAGGTAATTTTAATGCCTCTAAGGCCTCTAAAATAAGTCCCTCATGTGTTAGTCCCTTTCCCTTTGAATTTAATAATGCCCTTTCTTCCCAAATTTTTCCGAAGGTATGTACTACTCCAAAGGCATATCTTGAATCAGTATATATAGTCCCTTTCTTTTGTGCTAAATATTCTAATACCCTTTTCAGAGCATATAACTCACAAGATTGAGCTGACCAGTTTGAAGGTAATTTCCCTTTTTCTATAGTTTGCGTATTTTTCCCATCAACCAAGGCATATCCTGACATCCTCTTTCCTTCCAAACACCTAGATGAGCCATCTACATAAATTTTCTCTCCTTCTGGGAGGGCCAGTTCTGCTAGATCCTCTCGAATTTTAATTTGGTATTGTATAACCTCCAAACAGTTATGTGTTAAGTCACTTTTTGGTTCCCCATATAGGAATTGAGCTGGATTCACACTTTGGTTCACTTCGAGTGTCAGGTCATCACTGTCTATCAGAATTGCTTCATATTTTAATATTCTAGAATCTGTTAACCATTTTTCAGCTCTTTGGTTTAACACAGCTCTTACTGTATGGGGTGTATATACAATCAATTTACTTCCAAAAGTGAGTTTACGGCTCTCTTCTACCAAGATAGCAGTAGCTGCTACAGCTTGAATACATACTGGCCAGCCATGACTCACTGGATCTAGCAATTTTGATAAATAAGCTACTGGCTTTTTCACACCTCCCCATTCTTGCACTAAAACTCCGTGAGCTATCCCACTTTCCACATTTACATACAGATGAAAAGGTTTTTCTAGTGAAGGTAAGCTCAAGGCTGGTACAGAAGCTAGTTTCAACTTCAATTCCTCTAATTTATTATCATCTTCCTCGGTCCATCTTATATCCTCTCCTTCAGTCAATTTTTCATATAAGAATTTTACTGCCTGGGTGTATCCCTCAATCCATAATCTGCAATATCCCAGTAGTCCAAGCAGTCTCCTACCTTCCCTTTTTGAAGAAGGTGCAGGCAGAGATAAAATCCCTGACACCCTCTCAGGATTCAACCTTCGCATTCCTTTACTTATCAAGTGACCAAGATATTTCACCTCTGATTCTACAAATTGTAATTTCTTTTTTGACACCCTTAATCCTTTTTCCCCAAGAAAATTCTAAAGTTTTACAGTTGCTTCTCTAACTTCTACCTCAACAGTTCCTGACAGTAAAAGGTCATCAACATATTGGATCAGTTGTATTCCAGAAGGAGTGGGAAAAGTTTGTAATATTTCTTCTAAAGCTTGCCCAAACAGATTTGGAGATTCAGAAAAACCCTGGGGTAACTTGGTCCATTTAAATTGTTGCTTCGTCCCAGTATGTGGATCTTCCCATTCAAAAGCAAAAATATTCCGGCTTTCCTCTGCTAATGGACAAGCCCAAAAAGCATCTTTAAGATCCACTACACTAAACCACTGATGCTGAGGTGGGACTTTACTTAACAGAGTGTAGGGATTGGGTACCACTGGGTGACGGGTACGAGTTCTTTTGTTCACTTCTCTCAAATCTTGTACTAATCTGTAATTCCCATCAGGCTTTTTTACTGGTAGGATAGGAGTATTATGGGGAGACATACAGGGTTCTAATGTTCCATCCTTTATTAATCCTTCTATTATTGCCTTTAAGCCTTTTCTTCCTTCTAAAGGTATCGGGTACTGACGTATACGGATGGGACATTCTTCTTTATCAATCGTGACTCTTATAGGGTCAATATTCAAACCTCCTCTATTCCCTTCTCCAGCCCAAACCTTTTTATTTATTTTCTCCTCATCTTCTTGGCTAAGTTTTAACACTTTAGCCGTCATTTTCCCCTCTTCAGGTATAACCCCTATTCCCAACTGTATTTGTAAATCTCTCCCCAGTAAGTTACAACCTGCTCCTGGAACTAATAAGACATCTCCCATCCCTATTCTGTTTTCCCCTTCAATCACTACATTTTTAATAACAGGAACTTTAAACCCTTCACCTTTTGCCCCTGTCACTTTCACAGTGTCATTACTGATATTACAACCCTTTGGAATATGTACAATACACGTTCTCTCTGCTCCAGTATCCACAATAAATTCTAATACTTCTTCTTGGGGGCCTACTTTTAAGGTTATCATGGGCTCTAGGTGGTACTTATCCCCCAGGAGATAGAGCCCATGACCCCCCTATTCTTCCTCGGGGTTTATCTCCTTGAATACCTCCAGGTTCTTTTTTAGATGTGGACACTCTCTTTTATAGTGTCCCTTTCCTCCGCAGTAGAAGCAGACATTTTTCGTTTGCTCCTGAGGTTTTAATTGTGCAGAGGTTTTGTTTCCCCTCCCCCCTTTACCCTTAAAACTTGAATATTTGGGGGTGGTATCTGGAGGCTTCAAATTCTGTTGGAAATTGTTTTCTCTCATCGTGGCTATCATGATTTTTGCATCCACTTTAGCTTTTTCTTCATCTTTCCTTACATAAACCTTTTGAGCCC
Source organism: Petroica traversi (assembly GCA_025920805.1). NCBI lineage: Eukaryota > Metazoa > Chordata > Aves > Passeriformes > Petroicidae > Petroica > Petroica traversi. The sequence goes on along the minus strand of JAHLSL010000008.1, from coordinate 22,817,075 downwards.
CTTTTAGTAATTCATTTAATGATTTATCATGCCAGTCCTCAATCCTTTCCAGCTTTCTTTTAATGTCTGGCCAGGCATGAGTATCAAAGTTAACTTTCAATAAGGTTTGCCCTGCTAGAGTTTCAGGGTCTATTCCAGAGTATTGCTTCATGTTCTTTCTAAGCCTTTCCAGCCATTCAGTGGGAGTTTCTTCTTTGCTTTGTCTTCTCTCAAAAGCTTTGCTGACATTTTGCCCTCTGGGTGCTGCTTCTTTAATCCCCCTGATTATCAGATTACGATAATCATTCATATGTCCTCTCCCTATTTCCTCATTATTATTCCAGTTTGGGGGTGCCAATGGCATTTTCTGGTCCCCAGCCGGACCTTGTAAATTTTCTCTTTCCCAAATTCTCATCCCAGCAGCTCTAATCATATGCCTTTCTTCCTGAGAGAATACTATATTCATTATGGATTGCATTTCCTCCCAGGTATAAATATTAGGGCCCGAAAATTGGTCTAATTGTTCGGCTGTTCCTAGGGGATCTTCCAATAACCCTTTAATTTCTTTTTTAAAAGCCCTTACTTCTGTAGAAGTTAGGGGAGAGTTCACAAAGCCAGTCCCTCCTTGCGCCCCCCCATGGGGACTTCTCGCAAAGGAAATAATCTGGCCCCTTGTTCCCGGGTTTTCTGTTCCTCCTCCTTTATAACCTCATTCCTTTTTTTCGGGGTATCGGTAAGATAGATGTTAGCAAGCTGCCTTTGGTTTTTAATGGAATTTCTGGTATTCTGGTACGGCGCAGAATTCAGAACTACGGGAGTGTGGGTAGAAGTGGGCTGGGAGGCCGGGACCATTCCCACAGAGTCCTCCAGCCATGCCGTGGGAGGAGCCGAGGCAGCCGGGATAGCAACGGAGGCAGGAGCTCCTGATATGGGTGGGAGGTTTGGGATTCCCGAAAAGTGGGTCCCCGGTACGGCAGGGGATGGGGCTGACGGACCCAGTGCGGGAGGAAAAGAAATTCCAGCCCCCTGCCCGAGAAGAAATGGGTTAGGGGGTCCCGGCGGGAAGGGTGGGGGCTCTAATATCCCTTGCCCGGGAAGGAAGGGGTTAGGGGGTCCCGGAGGTAAAGGAGGAGGCTCTAATATCCCTTGCCCGGGAAGGAAAGGGCCTGGGAGATTTTCTAGGGGGTCCCAATGAATCTTTTTCTGTTCTATGGCTGGTTCTGCCTCTGGGGCTTTTGATATTTTAAGAATTTTTGCCTCCAGAGTTTCTGTGCCCCCTGTCCAGCAGGAAGCATATTCTATTTCTTCTGGATCTGGTGGCTCTTTGGAATTTACAAAAATATTTAAGACCTGGCAAATCCAAGCCTCAGAAGATCCATATCTCGGCCAATTGATATGATCATATCTTATTTCCCTTTTTGTCCATTCTATCATACAATACTGAATCATTTTTATTTTATCTTTCCGTTTTGTACTAGGGTCTGTATCCCAGTTAGCTAGTTTAACTCCCAGGGGGCTGTCTTGGGGTATTTCTGGGAGTACTTTCTGTGTTCCTTTTTTGAAACCCTTCTTGCTGCTTTTCTGTCCCATTTTCCCAGGATTTTATCTGTTTGTCCCTGGCTTCCCCCCCGCCCCCCCCCCACTCTTATGATAGTAATAAAAACCTATCACAGAAAATTCTCCTACTGTCCTTTTCTTTTCTAATATAATTCTCCCCTCCTCCAGACAATAAAATACCTTAAATCAATAATCTATATTACGTACTTTTCATTCATTCACATTCACTCATTTTTATTAATATGTCTCTTTCATTCTCATTCACAACAAAGTAATACACGCAACACAGGAAGGTACCTTTTCAAATCACAAGTTATCATTCATTTACCGGTATCGTTTTTAAAATTGGCCAACCCCAGATGCTCTTAGGTATAGAGTCTTCAGAGTACTCCCTCAGCCTTTTTAATTCTATATGTCCCATCTCCTAGGATATTTTCCTTATCCTCTGTCAATCCGACACATCCCGTCTTGAGGAATTTTACCCTCTGCAGATTTCTATCCCTTCAACCTGGCAATGTTTGGGGACCTTCCATCCCCTGTTTCCTAGTGGTTTATGCTAGGAAACCCCTGAAAAATCCCTTTTACTAAGGATTTTTTCCCTTCCCTGGAACACAGTCCCAGCGTTCCCCGGGGGATTTTTAACTCTTTCGCTTCTTTTTTTAGCTGACCGTGCTCCTCGCGCAGAAACGGAACTGCAGCACTCGGAAACCACCGCAATCGCTCCGCAAGTCTGGGATATCCAGCTCGCGTCTCACACACACACCATTCAATCCCCCGTATTTGCCGCCCCGCCCGGTCAGACTCACCAATCTGCTGGCTCAGGCTCCGTGCACGAAGATTTGTGGGGCTCGTTACAGCGGTTTTTCCTTCAGGGAATTCTTTTGCTTTCTCTGTCCCTTCTTGTTCACGGGTCTCGACCTGCAGGAACCGGTCCTCAGAAGAAACGAGTGGGGTCCGCCTGAGTTCAGGCGGCGGCGCCTCCCCAGCTCCGGGTCTCCCAGGGTTTCCGTAGCGAGGTGTTGATCCCGGACGATGTCCCCAGCTGTTAAAAATGAGGTCCTTTTCTGTTAAAGTTAAAAGGTTTTTAATGAAAAATCAACAAGAAAAGACAAAGACAAGGTAAAAGAATTACAGCGTCCCTGGATGCTGGGTGCACCTGGCACAGAGCCAGAACACACCTCTCCCAGAGAGAGACTTTCTTTAAATACTTTTTTACTTTTACAACTTGTTGTATAATTCAAATGAATTTCTTCTGAAGAATTTAGTTAGTCCTTTTTCAATTCCCGGCAGAGGAGTCTCTTATCCAGGAATATCTTGATAGGAGTAAATCGCCTTGCTTGAGGGGGGGCTTGTGAGCAATGTTAGTTATTTCTCAACTGTTAAGCAAAACTAGAATGGCTACATTTCTACACAAATACTGCTTCTACAAGGATCAATATTATATACATAGTATTCATTATTTGCGAAAAGCCAACACTATAATATGCATTTATAACAAGCCCTTAAATTTTTTTATTTGTGAAGACTTTTATTTCTGTCATCCAGCATGGGGAGCAAATTGCTTTTTCAGCCTCAAACACCTTCTTTATTGTCTCTTTGTAACTCAGGAACAGAAAGAGTTGAAATATGATTCACCTTCCAAATTAAATAATGAATCCTTTTCTTGTCATGTATTGCTTTTGTGTTCTGGGATTTCAGCTTTCGTGCCCAGGATGTCAGTCTGGTAAACAAAGTTTGTCAGGACAGTCTCTCTCAGGAGGAGACAACATAGAGCATGGAGGGCAGAAATGTTTTCATTGTGTTTAGAGATTTTCTTTGATGTATTATTCCATGTAACCCTTTCCATTCTGCTCACCATTGAAATCATCACAAATCCCCTTAATGCCTCCTAAATCTTCAGTTACAAAAAAACCATTTCAGCTTAATGTGTTAAGAAACATTTGATTGTATAGTTTAACTTCTTATGCTTGCAAAGAAAAGCTTGGTAATATAATCTTAGACCTGAAGAAAAGTGACAAAGAAATCTTACCAGTGCTATTTTAAAAACCAATCTCATTATATATGTATTTGCAGGTTTGGAAAGCTTGAGGGAAACTGACTGTCACTTTTGACTCTCCCATCTCACAAACCTCACAGTGTACCCTCTGACTTTCCTTGCTGTGAATGCTTAGCGCAGCTCACCAATATAACAATGAAACTCTTATTTACAACTCAGTGCAGCATGTCTAATAAAAAAATTTTAAAATCCCATATATATCACAGAAATTTATTCAAGGGTTTTTTACAAGGAACTAAGGTTTTCACTAAAGGATCCAGCTGCCTGGTCACTTGTGCTTAAGTCTAATTGAGATGTTAACTAAACAGACAAGCATCCTAGACATGTCCTAAATATAAAGTCGATGAGATCCTTTACTTGTGACTGTTTTCCTGTAAACTTTGTTTGTAATAGACTCCAAGCTTTATTTAGTGAAATGTAGCTTGAATCAGCCAGTAATGATGGTTTTCAAAATGAACTGTTACGAGATTACATAGTACATGCAGACCATTATATTAAACTGGAATGAAAATATTCATTTCTTTATCTGGAGAGAGTTATGAATCTCACTATCCAGTTACTACATTGGTATGATAGTGTGACCTCAATTTTTGCCTGTTTTAAAGAAGGAGATTATAAGGTTATTAAAAAAAACCCTAATGATAAATTCCAGCATAGTTTTTATTGTTTTATCAGAATGCCTAATAGAGAAAACCTGTGATTAAGGGCAAAAAAGTAGGACAATTAGGTGCAAATAGTTGCAGGTAAAGAAATTTCCAATTGCAATGTGTTTGTACGACAGATCAGAGTGAAGGTCTGTATTTACATTTTGTTTACTTGCTGATGTATCCATTCACTGATAATCAAGACAATATTGCAGTTCATTAGCAATTTGAATGCTGCATTAGCATTTACAGCTTAGTTCTTGGACTGCATATTTTCCTTTCTTTCACCCATTTTTAAAACAAATTATTTTAAATTACTTGAATAAAGAACAGAAAACACTTGGTAAATTAAACAAAACAAATTAGAAAAAATACTGATACCAGGTAATCACAAAGCTGTTTTGATGTGAAATGTTACTGTTTAAATTAGTACTTGATCAGCTGTCTTTAAGCATGCAGTTGGAGTTTTTAAAAATGAAATTACTTTAATAAGACTATTTCATTAACTGCACTGCAGACATGGAAATGAGGCATCATGGTTTTTTCTCAAAACTCACATATTTTCAGCAATTCAGAATCCTACTGCTGATGTGCTAAACCCCTTCTACCTTAATTTTATTATCTTGTAGAAACATTGAATTGAAACATCCAATCATAATAATTTCTCATTCAAATTGAGCACAGCTATGAAACGGTTGCTATGAAAGTAATCATAAGAAAGACAAAAATTTAGGTCATTTGAATAAAAGGGAAATCATCATACATCTAGAACACATTCGTATGTCTTCTTGCATGCAGCCTTTCAGGCAAAGTTGCACATAGATCATTTTTTTATTCACTTGAATGTTTTAAGTTTTAATGAATTATGAATGACATTATAGCTGCTATTGCCTTACACATCATTTTGAAAAACGTTTCTAATTACAGTGACTTGTGACAGTTCTCATTACTCTGTTACTCTGAGTACTCTCTAGAAATTAGAAGTGTGTCAGGGTTCAAATAAATATTAGCAATTCATAATAAAAGATATTTGTTTTCATAGTGGCACCAATATTTTCTAAGTGAATAATATATGTCTGATACAAGCCCAAGAAGATGGCTTTTCTGCAAATCACATCTCAAAGATGATGAGATTAGAAAGCAGGGATCTAAGAATAGAAATGCTAAGGTATGATCAGCCTGTGCCTAGAGCAACCCTGGAAGGGGGGCAGAGAGAAGAAGCAATGACAATAGCAACGACATCCCTCATCCTGTGGGAGGCTTTCTTTTCCAAGCTGGCACAGGGTGAGCTCCTCTGGACAGCCCCAGTTACATCAGGGGGAGATCTCTGGAGCTTGGTCCCCCATTAAAATCAGATGGCAAGATAAAGCCAAAAGTAAAAGTGCAGAGCAATTTATATCTATCCTGATAAGAGTAGCAGTTGTAGTCTGAGAGGTTTCAAGACTTCTTTCTGCTAGATAATTGTGCAACATAAAGAAATAAATATAAGCCATTTTGTTGCAGTGTCTCACTGGGGAGCATCCTTGTGCTCCCACATTTCTGCAGGCTTGATGGCACTTGGTGCTGTGATGCTTTGAAAAATAGGTGCTCACTTTTGAGAGCTCCCCATCAAAACAAGCAGTTTTTCTCCTGAAACAAGTCATATTAAGGCTCTCAAAACCTAATATATACATTTAATGTGAATGCCCATATACTTTGAAAAATAATTATTTAATGGTAGCCAGCTAAAGAGAAAAAAAACAAATGCATGCAAATGAAAAAATCAAACCAAATCACTCGCCCAAGCCCTCACCTAGATCTTCAGCGGTAACTTCTTCTCTGTAAAATTTAAATATGAGAGGCAAATCTAGCAAAATTATAATTTGCAAAAATCTTTATTTCAAAGATATATCTAAAATATATTTTAAGGGGAAAGACTGTCCACAGCAGAAGGAAGATTCCAGTTACTTGTTCTTTTGTTCATTGGATACCTGTGATTGATGGATTGTTCTCACTCTCTTGTTAGTAAACAATTACTCTTGAGCAGTGCTTCTCTTTAGGAACAGAGATGCTCACCTTGGGGTTTTAATACAGCGACAATGAGCCAATTTACTAAGCACTGCAATTTATAGTTGAGCTTAAATAAATTTTGATGTTTCCCAGAAAGTTTATGGGCTTACCAGTAATACTTTCCTGCATTCTGATAATACTGAGGCTTTGCACTTTTTATTTCTGCTTAGTAAGAACTCTTTAATGTTGTTGTGAGTGTTGAGTACCCCATTTTATGCTAAATATTTGGAATTAATCCAGGGAGAAGAATGGGAACTGTCATTGAGATCATGATTTTTGAGGAAAGATTTGAAAAACAAGGTTTTGAGGAGGAGGAAAGCATGGAACAGTGACTGATAACCTGAGAATTTATGACAACATTTATTGTAACATTGTTTTTGACAATGTTTAACGTTGTCAAAACACTTTACTTGTTTGAAGTGAGTTTATTATACTTGCCTGAAAATGAACTTTCAAAGAAGAAGAAAGCCACCAAGATCTTGAATATTTGCAACTCTTTTTTGAGAGTAGAGAGATGCAAAGAAGTGAAGTAGTGAATGAAGTGCTGGGTAAAAGATGGCTGAAACAGAATTTATTTGCATTCTTTAAATTCTCCTTCTACTGTATATATTGTGGTTTTGCATTTTAGCAGCTCTTCTGTAAATTAAGTTGTGCCTGTGCTGGCCAATATAAATGAGAAGCGGTCACTGGCTTTAGGATCAGGGACACCCCTCCCTCCATGTGACCCTCAGTCAGTTTCTTGTCCTAAAAATTTCCCTTTGCTCTGACTAGAAGATGCTCAGATGGGCTGTGCAAACAGTTTAGCAGTACCACTGATAAGAGGTCCAGACCCTGGTCTTCTTTTAGAGGTGCTTGTGGATTTAGGTACCCTTTACTTCCAAAGGAGCTCTTATTTCTACCAAAAAGCACTTGAAAACATCTCAGCTATATCTGCTAGGAAAGCAGACCAAATACAAACCCCTTTCTGAAAAAGAGCTCTGCCTAGTGCAGGACTATTTCCCAGGAAGGCATATCATTTTCCTAGGCTCAAAAAATGAAAAAGAAAAAGGATTTTTTTCACACTCAGTTTGTGAGTCGAAAGCGTTGGGGTGTTTTTTGTTTTTTGTTTTGTTTTGTTTGGGGTTTTTTTCTTTTATTTTTTTCCTTCCCCCCCCCCCCCCGATTTTTCTTGTTTTATGTAGACTAACTTCTCATCATTAAACAGGCTAATAAAATGGAGAAGTAAGAATTTGTCCTATTGATGGGTAACATTTACCCAATAATTTCAATTAATAAGATGTTTATCTGCCCATATTCAATTTCAATCTTTTACTATAGGAATATTTTATTCCTACAGACCTTAGAAGGACCTTGGGTTTCTTACATTCCTGAAAAATAGAAGCCTAATGGTATTATTCCATCCATCAGCACTGCCAAAATACACAAATTAAAAACTTTCCTTCTTGTCTCCTGGAACAGTGCCAGCTCAAAGTGATCAAATCAGTCAGAGAAATCTGCCCTGCTCTCAGCAGCATTTGAAGCAAGACAGTACTGTCCCATTTTGCACACCAAAATCTGAGGAATATTAAGTGCATAGTATTTTGTGGAAAATACTTAATGCCATGTTGCTTTGCACACACACTTCAGACTCTGTAATAATTCTGCATTTTGATAGGGCAGTACAGGGCCTCTACTGCACTGAAGAGCCACAGGCTCCTGCCTGCTGCCCCTGTGCTGTTCCCAGAAATGGGGAAATCCTTGCAACGTGGGAACATGCAGGGAGATGTAATTCTGAATGTTTTTGCACTACATAAGTCACATGCAATTTGGCTTTTGTGAGTTTAGTCATTGATAGAGTAATATACTTTTATTTTTCAGTCTTCAAGAAGTGAAATTACAAAGAGGCCAAATGCATATGATTCTTGGTGTCCTCATCTTCCTTCCTCTTAAATCCCAAAAGCCTGTTTTTCTTGCTTCCAGAACAAAAGGAAAATAGATCTATTTTACTTAATCCCTGGTGTATTTAAAGTAGCCATGAGGAATTCACCTGAAAATTTATGAATGGGTCATTCATATTAGAACAGCAGCCTTCATGGATATAAGGGGATCTTGCCTGACTTCCTCCTGAGGTTGGCTTATAGATTATAACCCTACAATTGCAGGTGAGAAAAAAAATCCTGTTCTGAAATATTTTTTACTTGGGCAGTAATGATGATAGCTTTTTACAGCTCCAACCTGAGGACTTGTAAACTGGGAAATGGGAACAGAAATTCTGTTCAAGACCAGAAAAGTTTTCGCAGATTGTTCTTACAATTAATAAATGATAGCCTTTCTTTTATTGTCCCACCTTTCCTGCACTTTCTGAACGAATTGTGGAGAAATCTCTCTTGTCAAGCCTTAACTGCTGACTTGTGCTACATAGATTTGAAGCGCAAGGAAAGCAACTTCTGCTACGAGCTTTTTGGTAATAACATAGAAAGTAAAATAGAAAAAAAAAAAGCGATCTGAGAAGAGCATCTCTCATCTAGAAATGTAATTAAAATCAGATGCCTAATACACAGTCAATGTAATGGATTTTTCATTAAACAGATGGTAAATATGCTTTTCCTAACAGGAGACACTTTTGTTTAGCCTTGCAGGAGAAATAAAATATTTCTTAATAAATACAAGATTTAGCATAATAGAAAGACAGATAAAAAAAATTCTTCCTGTTTAATAATGAAAGAGGATTGTTATTTTAAAAAAAAAATTGCAAAAATCTCCTGGTTGAATCTAGGTGTATTCTGTAGCAGAGAATTACTGGTGTGTTTTTTACTTGCAGTGTGTCTGTTACTGTATACTTGTTATTCCTGTTCCTTCAATAATAAATTAAATTTCTATTCATTCTGCATCCTTATCAGGAGGATGAGTGTGTATGGGTGTGTAGGGTAGAATTAATTTTTCCCCTGCTGGATCTAAAACATCTCTAACACATAAACCACTGCCTTTGCAAATGTTTTTGCTGAGAGGGGAGTGTCAAACGTGTGGGCTTACAATGGGTTAGGGAAAGACAAAATACTCTTAAAAATTACTGTACAAGGTCAAGATCCTGATGACTTTTAGCTCCTTGATATTGTTTCTCAGTTCAAAATTGTTGATCTGACCACTGAATTAGCAGAAAAGGAGGACTCTACATCTACCCCAATGAAAAGTGGGACAGCCTAATCCACCAAAAAGTATAATTTAAGATTTTCCATCTCTGTGTGAAGGAATTAGTAAGGCAACAGGAAGTGTCACTTTTTGCTCTTCTAACAGAATAAAAGACAACTAAAATAAAAGCAGGTGTTCCATTTTTAGAGCTTTGCTTTGTGACTTTTTATACCCAGTTTTATGTGGTGACATTTCAGAGGTTTTGGATGCAAAACTATTTTAAGCAAGTGAATGATGAATTTCCAGGTCACTGACAGGCAATTTGAGTTTGCTTTTTGAACATTGCATGGTCAAGGATTAACATGTGTGAAGAAATAAATTTTCTTTCTCTGAAGTGTGATCAATGATCTTCAACTTTGTCTTCAAATCAGAAAACCTTTGCGAAGTCCAAACACTGTGTGTGGAAGTGCTAGTCAGCATTTACATTCTGTGAATTTGACAAATAAACATAAATCAGTAAGAGTGCATAAAATCAATTAACCCAACAAACTGTGCATGGCACTCCAAAGATGTAACTCAGAGTGCTGCAAATGCACTCATCTGTAACTCCACTTCTGCTTACCAAGATAAGGAAAGTTATTTATGTGTTTTAACATGCAAGGTATTGCCAGAGAGTAAATGTGAGTTTCTGCTGAAATTAATGAGGGAATTCTGGTTCCTTATCACTCATGTATGTTTTGATTAATGAGAAGTCCAACATTTCCTGGTATTTACATCTCTAGTAATGCATAGTTCAAACTTGGCAATGCAATTAGAGAAATTTAATTAGGGAAAAAAGTATAGCATTAGTTGAATTTTCTGAATGTTATTTGGTTTCCATGAATAGAAATGGTAAAACTGTCTACTGAAAGAGCATTTTAAATTTGTTCATGCCTTCAATAGCAATATCTCTTCAAAAACCATACAAGTGTAGGGAAAGGGCTGAGAAAGCAGCACATACTTCACTGCAGGGTTTTTTGTTAGCTGGAAAAGTCATGCATGGGGTGTTGGTTTCAAAGCATGATACCCACTCACTGTATCCATTGGCATTCTTTGGTCTTGATTCACCTCTTTCCTGAATCTTAAATCAAAAGCTGTGGAGCAACTTCTTGCAAATAGTACTTTACATTTTTTTAACACCAATGTGACATTAAAAAAACTGGTTAAACACCAGATTGCAAATTAAAAAATTCTGAACTCCTCCAAAGAAAATAATAATTACAGTAGGACTTTAGAATTTTTCACATCTTTTTCATTTGAGTATTTGCTGCCTGCCCAGAGAATTGGATGTAAATTTTTGCTATAAAGCATATCTTTATATTTTAGGTGTTAAAAGTGTGCAAGAGTGTAATGGCAGGGAAAATTCTATTAATTAGGTGATTCAGTGTATTTTAGTAAGAGCCCGTTGCCATTGTCATTTTCAGACAGTCTTTTCACACATTTCAGTACAATCCATTTTATTCCAAAAGGAATCTACTTATATTTACATCAAAAGTTTCTGCAGGTTGATATGTCAGAAATTATTAATTTATGCTTTTTAAATCTTCTTTCAGAATCAAACCTGTTACAGTGTAATAACCTGCTTCTACTGGCAAGGCTATTTAGAGGTGCTGGGAACCGTCTCTGAATAACTGTGAAATGGTCCATTTAATTAGAAAGAGGACTCAGTGTATCTCCAAACCAATAGCAGTATAAATATTCAGACTTCTGGTGGCACAGAAATCTATGTGTCAAGATATTCTTAATTTCCCCAGACATCAGTGTTTAAAATAATTTAGATCCTATACTAAAAATCAGTTGTGAGAATTACCTTAGAATACTACTTGCTTGCATTCAAACCAATATTGTTTTGATTGAAACTTTTATTTACAAGCACCCGGAAGAATTAATTGTTTTTAAAAAATGCTGTGTTTTAGAGGTGATGAAGATAGGCCATATAAGTATAAAATGAACAAATCTTATTGTGTACAGTATAAATAACTTAGGATGTGTCACCATATGGCCATAAGAGTGAATACTTGGCTTTTTTTAAAAAAAGTTACAAGTCTACCCTACAGGAATAGTTATGGTTAATAGATTTTAAGATTAGAAATGTACATCATCTACTCACTCTCCCCAGTAGTGATCTAGAGAAATATTCTTGTTCACATACGTGACAATTCTTCTTTATATACATAGCTGTTTTTTTCTTTTAAATTATAATTATGCACATAACAGACTAATATAAGGAGAATAAATTATAAGAAAATAATTAATAATAAGAAAATAAGTAATGGACTTTTATTAGGTTTGGCCGGTTTTGACAAATAAATCTGCAGTAAACTAGGGCCTAGTGTCAGCATTATGATTTATTTGCTGTTTTGACTTGAATCTGAAAATCCAAATAAGGGAGCATTTTAATTTGTATAGTAGCCTATAGTTAAAGTAATTATTATTATTGTTGTTAGCCTTCATTATAGCCCTGGTAACAGCACAGTGAAGGCCTGTGGAACAAAAAGTAATATCAGCATTTTGACAATTGGGTGTCTTGAGCCTTAGGAATAACCTTTCAATAACTGGTAAGGTATCAGTGCCAGGAAAATATTCTAGAAAAATACCTATTTTCCGTCATGATAAGAGATGTGTTAAATGTTTGCCTCTGCTTTTCTGTTGTTTATGCTTGTTCATATGTGTTTCAGAAGGAAATCAGCAAAGTGTGCTAGGAGTACTTTCTCAAGGAATATTTAAAAACATGTTTCTAAAACATGTAGGAGATACCGGTGGGCTTTGAGGGGACTGGATTTAAGAGAGGGGCTGTGACATTACAGGAAGGAGGTGTTTAATGTAATGGCATTTCTCTTTAAAGTGTCATAATTTTCTAACTTGACTCACTAGGCATTTTTCCTTAATGAATGTGATTTTGAACACACACAATAAAAAAAAAGGTTTTTTCTTCCATGCATAGTATGTGCATCCTAGTGAAAAAAAAAAAAAACATTAAAAGAAAAATCATAGTCAACCAATCAACACATGTAGGAGAAAAAAATCATGTTTTGGGTTTTTTTTTTTTTCAGTCAGTACCTTTTTAAAGCTCATATGTTCCTATGGGTTCATTTACCATTATTTTGAATAAATTTAATCATATGCATGGATGAAAAGAATGATAACGAGAAATTTTCAGTTTTGGTTTATGTGGACTCACACTGTTTAAAACACTAGGGGGGTGTTTAAAACATTTACTTGAACTGTTTATTTTTCTGTATCAGACACCACTTTTCAATTTCAAATAAATAATTGCATGACAGAATGCAGTGTAAAACTCATCCAGTTTGATCAGGCACTGGAGTTTTCTCCTCTCCTCTGCTGCCCCATATCTAAAGTACAGTATCCTATTGACATTAATCAGCCATACAGTTGATCATTCTTTAATCGATAGTTCCATCTCAGTAAATCAAGACTTCAGTTGGAAAGAGCTGAATCAATGAAGGTTTTCTCATGCATTTATTTTAAAAATCTAACTTATTGAGTGTTTCATAAATGGAAATTTTCTTGAGCAAGTTTGCTTAATTACAGTAGGTAGGTGTGCAGGTGGCTATATCAAAAGCACTGTAAATGCTGGGTGTATTATCCATAATCTTTGGAATTAGTCCTCATAACTCTGGAATCTCATTAAAGTCGGGATCTTGAAAAGATCCCAGTCAAACAGGCTACTTGTGTCTCTCAAATCTTTATTTTATTTATATTAGATATTTAGCAAGATATTTAGCAGGTTTTCCCATGAAATGTAGGTTATTTGGCAGATTTGAAGTCTTTGGTGAAACTGTCTGAACTCCTCCTTATGCTCACTGCTCTTATGCACAGGGTATGAGAGAAATCAGGTGGTTTGGATCCACTTTCTGTGTAACTGCAGATAAGACAAAATGCTTTTGAACAAAGAGAAACTTTTCCTTCTCAGAGTAAATTAGTACAAAGTCACTGATCAAGGTCTTATGTATTAAAATTGCTCTATTGTAGACAATCACCCAATTCAGGAGAGGTCTTTTGACCGTGAGGCTCTCTCAGAGGTATGATGTAGGTGTGCTGAGAAGGTAACAGCAGTGTCACTTAACACTGCTCACCTCACAGTTGTGCCAATGTACTGTGTGTGACAGGTCCATGTTACTTCTGGAATCTGTGCAGGAAGCTGATATGAATGCTGGGAACAATACTGTCTTAATATTAAATGAAGGACAAAATCTACTGGTTGCCTCTTGCCCTCTGTTTAAGAGGTCTGAATCAATCCTTGCCTGATGACTCAGCAGTGCCACTAATGCCAGCTGGAATTATTATGCTGTGTCTCATAAATATCACAATTACTGAACACAGCAATGATCATAATGTGCAAGCAGTAACAATCCAGATATGCTTTATCAATGTGCTGCATTTTACAGTGAATCTCCTTGTATCACTTTTTCTCCATCAATATTTTGTGTTAAAAAATTATCTATCCTACCCTTTCAAACTGTAATCATTAGGAAATAATTTACCTGTATGATGCATGAACTGTAAATGGTCATAGATACAGCATTCATAGTTACATTTTCCTGAAATGTGTTTAACTTGAGGCTTATAGAGGAATTATGTTGCCTGTGTTGTTTTGATTCTGGAGTAAAAAATTAATTTATTATTAAGCTTTGTTTGACATTCCTTGAAGTTCAAACTTCCTGGAATTCTGAATATAATCACAGCAGATACATGTGCATCTCTTATTGTTTGGCTGAGCACAGAAGACTCAGAAGCAACCCTAGAGGAAAAAATCCACTCCCTTTATGAATTCTTTAAAATCATTAATGCTTTCTGGCTGCAGCATAGAAGCGGGTGGTGCCAGCAGAGCAATATAATTAACCTTCTTTATAAATTAAATGTGCAAATGTGTTATGTAGTGCACAGAATTTGGATAGAATTATTTCTACTTCAGTGTAGGTTTAGCTGGGAAAAAATAATTTTCTAACTGGTGCTCTGTGGCTTGGGGATTTGAAACAGCTTTTACACTCCTTAAACCAGCTATCAAATACCTGGGGCTAAGAATGGCAAAATGTGAAATGTAGTCATATTTTATTATATACAGGATCAATATTTCAAAAGGCTATCTAAGCTCTCTGGAAAAAGAGGGGCTTGCTATTTTTCCTGCAAACCACAAAAGATGCATAGCTGGAAAAAAGTATTTTTCTCATCACTTAGAGTTTAGCAGTCAGGATTCTTTTTAATTAAAAGATGACAAAAGAATAATTAAACTCTTCATCATTAATTGGCAAGGCTTTTCAACATTGTTAAAGGGGGAAGAAACCCTTGCATAATTCATAAAGGTAAAATATATAAGAAAAAAACAAAATAAAATTAATAATTATACAAAAGGAGAACGTTTGCTTACTGTTTATATATAAATTTTTGAAAAACATTCCCTTTTTTTCCCTTTCCCTAAGGACAGGGGGGAGTACACTCTGTATCTTGGAGAAAAAAAGTATTACTTCCTCCATTAAAGAAGTGGGGTTCTTCCTTCATCTATATAAAACAGAAACATTATGAAAATGGAGCAAATTGAAATTTTAAGAGTTTTCATTTCTTTTGAGGAGTTTGTGGCAGAGTCAAAAGTACAGCTAGAGGGGTGACAACATAAAGGGTTTTTAATCAGGAAGTGCTTGCCAAGCAGGGAATCAATACAGCTGTTGGTATGGAAATTCATATTTCACATTTGTTATTTGATATGTGTTTTGCTTTTTATAAGTCAGAGATTTTTCTTATCTATACCCATATACATTTTATGCGAATTATGAGACATGGAATTTATCGTTTCTTCAATTTATAACTGATATCAGAAAACATTTACAGTTTGCCAAAACCAGAGAATGAATAGCAAGTTATGTTATGAGGTGAAAGTTAATTAATACTGACAACAAGTTGGGGAACAAATATTCAGGTTTGTTCTACAATAACAGCCTTAGAATTTGAGAAAGATTGAATTTACTGAAAACCACTTCTTAAGAAGTCCTATTATCTTGTGGCCGTTTGGAAATGAATCCCAACTCTACACTAATCTGTACTGACACATTATTCCTTATGGAATTTGTAATTTGTTGTGAAATTAAGAAATAAGTGAAAAGTAGAAAACCTCATCTCTCTTGTCCTTATGGATCAATTGCTATTTGGGAATGAACAGTTTTGTAAGAATCCAGCATATAATGCTACTCTCAAAATTTTAAAATTGTCTATTTTATGTTGGAAAACCTCATTCATTATTGATGTGGACACACAACTTTTATTTATGTCTTGTGTATAGTTATTCATTTAGGGGCATGGGATTTCCATGTGGGGCATGCCTTTTGATCCTGCACATGTAAGGCAAATTAGGCACAATGAAGTGTTTTCAATAGAAAATATAATTATCCCCAGCTGCTCAGAAACTCTTTTCCCTAGAAGTTCAGGTTCTAGGTTTGACACTTTAGTCAGGATGTGTTAGCTGTGTGTTAGGCCTGGACAACACAGTTGGCACCTGATTATGCAGGCAGGAGAATTAAGAGGGGTGGAGCACAATGGTGCGATTTTCTACAGGAACTGGCTGACTTAAAAGTTGGCCTACTGTCCCAATAATGATTTTTTACATTATATGATGAACAGCATTGCAAAACAAGGAATGATATTCTGGTCACTGTATGTGTATGCAAGCAGGCTGTAATCATTGTTGGAAGTTACGGGCATAAGATAGATCAAGAAAAATCAAGGGACTGCATTCCTATTGCTTTATCTTTATGGGGCAGCAAATCATAGCTAAAAAAACATATTTAACTTCTTAGAAGGGCTGCTTAGCACAGCAGAACAGCTGTGTATACTGCAGCTGCCATCTCTGACGTGTATATCAGTATTCACCTAGCTGCATTCATGCAGCTTTGATAGTGCTGAGCTATCCATTGCGTCTTGAACAGTGCTCCATCATTCCATCGGGAGAGAAAACACATCCAGACTAATCGTGTTTAGGATGCATCTATATTTGGATGAAAAACATTGTAGGAATTGCAAATAATTGCCCCCTGAGGTATTCATCTACTATCTTCAGCATGACTTCAGGGAGCTCTGAGCCTCTGTTTATGGTGTCTTTTGGATCAGCTAGTCTATATCAATTCCAGAGGTCTGCATCAGCTGTGATCTTGTGGTACCTTTTTAAAATAGGATCACTAACCCCAATATATTCCCCAGACACCATTTTTAATAGCAGTCAGTCAAGCCAAATTCCCCTGTAATCCAGTGTTACATATAACATTCTTCACTGCCTCCTGTGCTGTTTTCCTCTTAAACCTCATGAAAATGAAAGCATTTAGAACTCTAAGAAGTGAAGCCTTATATCAAGCATAGTTTTTCCTTTTCTCTTCCAAAAGGTGTTGCAAAACCTAAGTCGAAGCTTACTGCAGAATGATTTGAGATACGCCTACCCTGAGATTTCAAACTCATTAAGTTACTTAGCCATCCATCACAATTAGAGTAAGACACCCAAATATCTTTATATCTAGACATATTGATGAAAGATAGAGTCTCTATTCTCTCATGGAAGATTATAGTTAATAATTAGGATTAAGGCATTGGCATACATATTAGAAATTGTTGCAGCCAAAGAACTCCTTTATCACCTCAATCTGCAGTAGGTGCAGAGACAACTCATCAGGGGCTTTTTGTTCCTACAAACTGCTTAGTGTAAGACACAGCAGCTAATAACAAATGTCACTCTCGGCAGAGCAGCAGAGATCCATTCCAGTTCTGACTGTAAAGGAGGAAAATCAGCTAAAAGCAATACCTCAGCCAGGTTGAAAGGAAAATTAGCGGGTCCAGTTCTGAGTTTTGAGTGTTTCTGGATGTTACAGTACCAATTCTGCACTTAAGTGTCAGTACGTGCATTAATATAACCGTTTCTCCTTCCCAAACTCTCAGATGGAATACTTTCCTTCTCTGTTCCTCTCTCGCTTTGCACCATATATTTTTGAATAAAATCACAGAGTTTAAGGGCTGAGATCCAGATCAGATCCTGTTCACTTGGCAAACAGGTAGTCTGAGACCCTTTAGAAATCTGTCACAGGAAAAAAGCAGTTATTTGAAAAGCAGTGACTGAGACTTCCTGAGCTCCTCTGGAGGCAGAAAATCTGTGAGAGAGTTCACAAGAAAGAATAGGGCATTTTAGATGTTGCAGGACTTCCATCACTGCACAGACTCTTCAGAAGAGCCCAGGGACTGGAAGAAAGGACAAGAGAAGGCTGAGAAAAGCTGTCCGTGGTGTAAGTAGATTAAGAGCCCCCTTGTAGAGAACAGACACCAAGACATGGTCAGGATGACATGGCTCCTGATTGCAAAATGTGAGCTAAGAAGTTATCCTATGCATGTAGGACATCGAGCAGGCCATGGGATCATTCCGAAGGTAACCACATCTTGTAAGCAGGAGGGAAGAACTCTTTAGAACAGGGAAACCATTTACAGCAAGTTTTAAAATTTTTCAGTGTTTTTAATGATTTTAAAAATATCCTTCCTTATAGCATGTTTTATTGCCAATATCTTGTAGGATTTTTCTGGAGTACTCTACTCCTCCTTGAGTTAAAAATATATTTTTATATATGTAAATTTTCAGTGTTGGGTTGTTTGATGCCAGTCTATGATGTAACAGCCACTTTAAAATGTATGATTGGCATATACACAATCTGATCCAAGAGCAGTATGCAGAATTTTTTTTTTTTAACCTTTCTGATGTTGGCATGAATTCTTTAGTCTTTCGAGCCAGATCTTTAGTACATCTGGCCAAGTATTTATGCATGTACTGATCTTGTACTCTATTTCATTCCTTAGTGAATTAATTTGATTTGCTTCCTCATTTTTTTCAGGATGTCACATTCTTGTTTTGTTTTGCCTGGGTCACATCTTCAAGAATGATGTAATTCTAAATTATTTTCTGGCCCAATTTAGAAGCATTTACTTAATGCGTGCTGTATGAGATACTGATCCATAATATGGATAGGATAATTGCATTTTACTGGCTTTTCTTAAACCTTACACAGTTACACTCCTAACTGCATGAGTGGTGTCATTGTGAAAGAACAATGACAAAAACACCAAGCAGCACTCTGTGCTCGACTATGAGTCTGTTCACAGTTACCAAGTGCAGCTATCTGTAAAAGGCTGAAATCAGAATGACACCCTAAAGACTTCTGTTCCTCTCTCCCCTGCCCTCCTGAGATTTCCTCTTTTATTCCTCTCATATGCCACCCCCCCAATTTTCATTGTACACCATTTATAACAAAAGATCCTCAAGCATAAAATAGGTATAATAAAATTTAATTGAAGTATATAGGCTAAATACAAATGTTGAAATAAAAAGAGCTTTGTTTGTATTTGGGCACCTTGAGATACTAATATTTTTTTTAATATAACAAGGGTCATTTAGGGGGAAAAATATCTTGGGATCATTAGCTGTTCTATAGAAAAAGTATTCTCTTAGATGCATGACTCATTTAAGTGAGTACCTTGAAATCAGAGGAAGATGAGCCAATTTGTTAGGGTAACAGTGAAATTCCCGATTTCCTCAGATGCTTTGAAGAGTTGGCAAGCAATTTGGTAACAGGGAATACAAAGATTTTTCTTGATGCTTGTTCGCAGCCTTAACACTTTGGTGAGATGTGATGAGGTACAACAGAAAGGAAGACAACTGCTGATACTTTAATAACCAGTCCTGTAGGACAACTGGAATTTCAGAGGTTTAGGTATGAGTGTTTGCAAAGTGTGAAGTTTATGAAGAATCTGTCTTTCTGCCCTGTTCTTTTATTCATGTTTCTTTTGTTTCTCCCCCCACACTTTATATTATCTTCCTATAGATATCCTACCAAGCACTTGAAAGATTGAAAATTGTCGCCCCTCTCTTAAATGTAATAAAATGTAATAAAATGTAATAAAATGTAATAAAATGTAATAAAATGTAATACAATATAATAAAATATAATAAAATATAATAAAATAATATGCTGTCCTTTGCTTAGATTGTCATCTACAGAGATTAATGTAGGTAAGTTCTCTTACATGTGGAAATGCTTCACATATTCTGAATACAAAAGGTAAAAGCAGGGGTTTTCCACTTCCATTTCAGCATTTATTATCATTCATATTTGCAAAACAAGTATCTCCAATGTCAGTCAAAAACAAGAAATTAAAACTGTAATAGAAAAGACTTGTTTAACTATATTGGTGTTCCTTTGATACTCTTCAAGACCTTTAATTTGTAGTCAAATTAGTATCCACAAAAGTGGCTCTTGGATGCAATCTACAATTTCTCTTTTAATGTGATAATGATGTCATTTGACATGGGAGCTCAGAACAGTGAAACAATTCCATATTCTTGTGTTTCTATAAGAAATAAAATCAGCCCAATGGAAAAATAAAAAACAAAGAAATCATTACAAAGAGGTTATTTGACGCGGCGTGCCATGGTCTAATGGACCAGTGCCACGCGTGTTCCTGCAGTGTCCCTTGTGGAGCCACTCAGGCAGTGCTTCACACAGCACCTACGCAAACACGGACCTACCCCTGCAGATGGACTCAGTCAGCCACTAACACACTATGAGATGTCTCTGGAGACAAAGAGGCAGGAGGGACCACTGGCTTGCGATTCCAAGATATTTATTATCTCGAAGGCAGGAGCATCCAAATGACCACAGGTGGAAGAAGTGGTGGACGTTTTGTCCTGAGGAGTTGAGGGGCAGGCAGAGGATCATTGACCAATAGTCTGAGGGCTAGGGGGTAGAGCCAGGGTTGATTGACATAAGCAGGGCCCAATGGGAGAGGGGAAGGAAAGGGGAGGGGAGAGAGGGTCAGAAGCCAATGTGATAATTAGGGAAAGGGGAGCAATGGGGCAGGGTTCAGTGGTGGGGAGAGTGAATTTAGTCACCTCAAGTTACTTGGAGTTGGCCTTTGAAATAAAGATTGGGAATGCAAATTTGTACAAAATTACAAGCTTTATTCTCAAGTATAATCTTTACAGTAGTCTTTTATTGTTTGTATGAAAAGATGCCTCACTTGGTAACACAAGTCTTGCTTATTGGCAGTCAGTTTGCTTGTAAAAACACCTCAGTGCACACAGCTGCAAGGGACAGTGCCTCAGAAAGCCAAGTGTGAAAAAAGAAAAATAAAAAAGTCAAATGAGAAAAAACTCATTAAATTTCTTGCCTGGGATTGCCAGGTAAGATTGACCTGGACGCATCATTTGACAGCACAGCCCCCAACAACTGAACTCCACAGTTTCCACCTCAGCTCAACAAAGCGCTCAGAACAGAGTTACAGGGCAGATACAATGTTATAATTTTCAACATTTACAGTAAACCCATTCCATAAATTTTAAGGATTCATTCTGGTTTTGATGTCAAGAACACATGCAGGGAATTCACAGAGCACACTACTGAGTCCTTGGAATGTTGAAGCAAATTTTAACAGATAAAAGAAACCTTCTTAAAAAAAAAAAAGTGAGACGAAGAGGAATCAAAATTTTTAATTTCATGATTTCATTTTGTATCGGCAGAGTCGAGTTAAAATTAGACTGTAATATATTAGTGAACGAGACCACATTAAAGACACAAAGAGAGATTCCATGCAGATTCCAGCCTCCAGAGTAGAGCAGTGCAAGCAGTGATTGGAAAGCTCTAGTAAAAGTTTACATCTGGCAAATATGAATGTAACAAAATAAGTAAAAGGAAACAACTCTAGGTAGTCTGTTGCGGTGGCTAAATTCACCCTCCCCTTCCCCACTGGACCCTGGCCGGGGCCTCCCCCTTTCTCTCAGTATCCCATTGGCTCCTGACTCTCTCTCTCCTCCCCTTTCCTTCCCCTCTCCCATTAGGCCCTGCTTATGTCAATCAACTAAGTCTCCACCCCCTAACCCTGAGACTTTTGGTCAATGATGCTCTGCCCACCCCTTAACTCCTTGGGATAAAACCCAAGACTTCTGCCTGTTGCCATTTAGTGTTGCTCCCTTCGAGATAATAGATGTCTTGGAATCGCAAGCCAGTGGTCTCTCCCGCCTCTTTGTCTCCAGGGACCTCAGAGTGTGTCAGTGGCTGCCTGAGTCCATCTGCAGGGGTAGGCTCATGTTTGCATCATTGCTGCATGAATTACTGCTTGAGTGGCTCCACGAGGGACACTGCAGGAACATGCGCAGCACAGGTCCACCAGACCATGGCACACCGCATCAGGAGTTTTAGTCAGATGTATGAAAAACTGCAGAAAATGTTGATAGAAAAGCCTGGTTTGGGTTCTTGAATGTGCAGAGCTGACAGAGTTCCTCTGTTGAACTCCTCCACCACTCTACATCCTGTCTGAGCTCCTGCATATCCCTGGGCTTTCGGAGATTTGGTTTATTCAATAAAATAAACATGGTGCAGTTCTACCTAGAAAATTACCAGATTGTAACTATGTATTTACAGCAGTGAAGAGAGAGCTATTCAAGGGCAAAGCAGTAGAAGTTTCAGGAGCTTTATACCAAGAATTGATACATTCTAGTTGCAGTCCCGAAATTATCTTGCCTTTTCAAATTCCAGCAGAGATAGTAACTGTAAGAGAATTTGAGAATAAGTTCATTCTTCCACATGGATGACATTATTTTCCTGCAGTAAACATGAATTTACTAAACAAGTTAATTTAAAAATTAGTAAGAGATGATGTTGAAGATATAGCCCTTAATACAATATAAAGAGTTTAAATGATTTGCTGAAAATCTAAAACTGCTCTGGGGATGATTTCTGTCCTTTATACTGCACATGCAAAGAATAGTCGACAGAATGTAATAGAGGCATTTTTCATTTTGTCAACAACAGGTAGATAGTGTGCCATTTAAAAAAAAAGTATGTGTAAAGTAATGCTGTAAATATTGCATGGCATTATTCTGATCCACTATGACTGTGTAGATGCTACAAAAAGGAACAAGAAAAATGCCTTTTTAAGCACTATTAATCTGCTTGCTCTTAAAATTTTTAATATTTAAAGCAAAACAAAACCATTTTTCATCCTTTAATCAGCTTTCCAGATTGATTATCTCTTGGGGTTTTGTCAGATTTACTCTTCTACTATTTATTTGCTATTATTTTAGGTTGTCACTGATTCTGCAGCTACTTATGCAATAATAGAAAAGAGGTTTTTTTCTAGGAAAAATAAAATTTTCTAGAAAAAATAAAATCCTTCATTTGGGTGAGATTGGCTCTTTCTGTGGTATTTCATTTCTTCTGCTCTCATGAGCCTCTATTCAGATGGATTACAAAAATGCCTTGTTACACTATCAAGACCTTTTATAATGTAGGTAATTTTATTCCTAACAAGATCAGAAAGATTCTCTTTAATATGACTAAACTTTTTTGTTCAAATATCAGGTTTAAAATACTTATAGGATTTAACATCTCTCTGAGGTTAAAAATCTGTATCAGTCTTTTTCCCTTCATGAATAATTTTTCTATTTATTTGTGCAAAAAAAAATCAACAAAAAGTATTATTCCAATGCCACTTCATAAATATTGAGGCTCTGGTTCCCTACTAAGAATGAAATGCTCAGGGAGTGGCTCCTACTCCCTTTTGTGTCTCACATTTCCGCAGACCCTTACATGCATAGATTGGGCTCCTTTACAATAAAGTATCTTTTTTAATACTTTGCAGAGGTGCACTTAGAAATATGAGGTGATATAAACATTTCTTATTTCATTTTGTTTCTGTTCTTCACAGTCATCTGGATGTTGTATGCACCTTTTATTTTCTCTCAAGGAATTAGATAAAATATCGGTGTTTTGAAGTTATCCTTGTGATTTGGAATAATCCAAGAAATAGTGGTCAAGTATTCTGTGTTAAATTATTAATGTTATATCATTATATCAACAATTATTCCATTTTTAACAGCAGATATCTGAGTACACTTGAATATTTTTTAATTTTAATTTCTGATTTTTCCTGAGTTAATTAAAAACTTTGCACGCAGTCTTCCAATTTAACAAAGCCATCCTTTTAAAGAATTATTTAATAGATACATTTTTTTTTGGAGTTTACCAAGTCTTTAATAATAAAATCAAGGTAATGTTTAAGTCTCTTCCACAAAAATGTGTGTACAGCATTTTATTCTTATACCTAAAAACATTTTATATGCCCTCTACAAGCTATTTTGGTTCTTTTCATGTTTTTTAATGCCCAATTTTATTGCAGATCAAGAGTACACCTCTAATCAATTTTGTATATAACCAGGCATTCTTTTTATTGTGTTGTGTAAATTATGCAGGTGAATTTAAATCAGAGTCAAGAACGTGCTAATGATCCTGCTCATCCTTTGGTTATCACTGTGCTCTCATTGACAAAGGAGCAAGAGCTGCTTGAGTTTCTGGTATTAATTCCTTTAATTGAAAAACTGGAGAAGTAGCTTAGAGTTCACTTTTTTTCTCTGAATAAAATGACTTTGTCTTCATAAAATGCCAAATGATCTTGAACTTCTTCTCGTTTCTATGACAACCTGAGTGTGGTGTAGTTGTAGGTTGGATATTCTCTGAAGCTGATAGAGACTTTATTAAATATTTTTGTTTTAAAAAGGGAGTATGTCAGTGATTTCTGCAAGATGAGCTCTCAGACCAGTGTTTTAGTCTTTGGTTTTAAATATGCTGCCTTGTAGCTTCTTGCCTATTTCTGTATCAACAGCAAGGAAGATACAAAATTGATGAGGCTCAGCTCAGATACTTTATGCACAGGAAAAGTAGTATCTTCAACTGGTTTTAACTATCAGAAAATCAATATTCCATATATTAATAGTTATGCACTTCTTCCCACTACCACATATTTGTCTAAAAGGTACAGCTACATTTATTGGTGCATTTTTGGGGCCAAGTAGCGATACAAATGATGTATTCTTACATGACATATGCAGAGAGAGAATCATATCCTCAGGTGATAAATGAGAAAACATTATTGCATTTAGAGCTCAGTGTTCCCAGGATATAAAACCTGGGAACAGGTTTTTCCTAATTGTACCTTTTACCTAATTGTACTATCCCTAAAAGCCAAGCTCCTTTCCCAGGAACAGAAGAGTACTGATATTTAGCTTTTTATTTTGCTTTCCTCTCCAAATTGACCTGTGTTTTTTCCTAGATTGGCTTGATCAGTCTGTACTCACACCAAATCATTACGGACTGCCCCTCATTTTGGTAAAATGAAAATGAAATTACTGGAAAATGCTGGTGATTTCTGCTATCATTTCAGCTGATGTGGTTCTGAAGAGCATTTTATTTTAGAATGTAGATTAAAGGCTTAGCTCTAAACAGGTAATCATGACAGTTATGTATATCCTGGGTAATTAAAATGTACCAAGTTTCCTGTTAGGGATATTTCAAGAAAGCTCTAGGTTCTGGCACGTGATCTGGCATGGAGGCTACTCCAGTCATCAAAGGATACATTGGTGTTATTGTGTATGTTCATTTCCTTGAATGCAGCCACTCAACAATGTTTTTGTTGTCCTGCATTTATCAAATTATGCCTGCAGTTTAATTTGTGGAGTGTGCAAAAAAAAGGTTTGTATTAAGGGTGTGAGTCTCGATTTTCAGCCTCTCAGTCCACTGAGAAAAGGTAGTTTTAACAACAGTAAATTTGGAGTGCATCAAATTCAGTCTAATGCAGTGGGTGATATGGACTGGATGAGATCTCTGCATTTACCAGAAGTGTCTCTATGGCTCTGAGAGATCACTTCAGCCAGTACTGCAGGGTACTGTGCAAGTAGACCTTTCCTACCCCTGCTGCTGGCTGGCAGCTGCACACACTTACTCACCTCAAGGGTAGCTCATGCATTACCAGAGATTCAAAATCCAGAGGGCTCAAACGCATAGAGTTCCAAAAACATTTATTCTCGAAGGAGTCCATAGGCAAAAGAGATTGAATGACCCTGAACATCTCTTGTTATAGGGACACTAGGCCAATGGTCAGGATGCATAGGGGCGGAGAGTGGGTGGGGGGATCCAGTGACAACTAATGGGGAGAGGGCAGGGGTGGAGTGAGGGATCAGGTCAAGGCTAATGAACATAGGAGGATTAACATATCAAGGTAAAGTAGCCTAGGGAGAAATCATTTGATTCTTAGAGGTATTTCAAATTTTGGGGCAGTCCTCCCAGTGTACCTCTGCTGTTTTGGGACCCCTTGGCTCCTTGGTAGCTCCCGAGGTGGACTCAGCCGCCCCAACACACTCTATAATTCACTCTGAGTTATGGGATCAGAGACAAGGAAATAAGATTTTGTTAAGACAAGAAATATGGATGGTGGCAGAAATTAAATATTAAATCTCTGGCATAGTCTCAAACAACATCTACATGTTTTTAATGTCATTCAGTGTCATTCAGGACTCTGTCTGCACTGCCAAAGAATGACTGTTGAAGAGAAAATTAAAATACAAACAAGCTTATCCACTTAGGTAAAGATGACTTGGGAAAGAATAGCCAAATAGGTATAATTTCCTTCTAAAAATACAAATAAATGTGTATGACAAAGACTCTCCTTAAAATCTCTATAGTGTCAAGAAGCTGGAATTAAATCATTCAGACTGTGGATCTCTAAAATCTATCAATATTTCAGATTAATCAGAAATTTATAGAATCAGAGGCCCAAATTTCTACACAAAATATTAATTACTATTAAATGATAGAAGAAAAGTTACTCAGTTGTCTATTCTGAAAAATCTGCATGGGGAGTTCTGAAGACATTAATATCTTCAGGCCTGGGACCTGCACAGGGTAAATCAAGGCAGCTGGTGTTTTCAGGTTAGAGGTATAATTCAGCAGATGGTGAACCACAGATCTCACAGGGTAAAACATACCTTTATTACTTGGGAAAAAAAAAATTTGGTTGGCAAAAATAATATTAATACAATATTTTCCATAGGACTTTCCATAACCAGCATGTTGCTGAATTTTCTAATACAGTTGGATAGAATCATAGTTGGAAGGGGGAAAAAATCCGAAAGGTTACCATTCCTCTAATTTTTCTCACTGTTCCAAAGAGTTCAAGTACCCTTATCATGAACAAGGCAAACACTTTTGCCAAACTGAATCTTCTAAACAAGTTCACGCATATAAAAAAAGAAATTTTCTTGTGACTTCTACCATTCTAAGGAACTCATACAGTAAAGCTCAACACAGCTTAAAACAATGATGATCAAACTGGGGAAAAGACTGGATAAGGAAAGAAGAAATACAAGAAATAGTGTGGGAATTAATAATGAAAATAGGAGTGCATAAAATTGTTCAGGAATCAACTTGGATTTGCAGAACTGGGAACACATCTTTTGGAGATTGCAGCTCTTCTGGAGAGTAACATTTTTGTATGTGTCTTAATAACCAGGTCAATCTGCAATGTCTCTGACATCAAAGATAATGCCAAATGTTTACATTTCATGAATAGTGCATGGGGAAAGCAATTTGTAAAGTATCCATCATAGTAGGAAAAAATGAATTTTTGAAATATTTTTGGGGAATCTTGGCTTCTGAAGTGAATAGTAGAGTCTCCAGTGCTTTCAGCTAAAGACCAATTTCACCTTTGACTTTACTGTTGCCTTCACAAAAAGAAAAAAAGGCTTCATTATAATTTTTGTCTCCTAAAAGAGCAGAAATATTAGTTTCCTTCCTCTGTTTTCTCAAGAGGCAGAGTGAAAAATTTAGTTATATTTGAAAAACTTTTTTTACCTAGAGAAGGAGAAAGAAGGGATTCATAATTTTCCAAAAGCAGTGAGGAGTAATGGATCATCAAATTTCAAAATGCTGAATAAAATTGGGGGGAAAATTAGGTTTTTTTGTGGACTTCAGTGTTGGGGGGGGGTGATTGTATGGGTTTTTTGTTTTTCTTAATTTGGATTTTTGTTAGGATCATATTTTTATCAGAATCAGAGAAGAAAAACAAGATAGAACTTTATTAACATAAAAAACAGGTGCAAAAATTTAATTTTAGATTGTCTTTTAAAGCACAGACAGTGAGACTGAAATTCTATTGTTATGATGAAAATTACTTTATTGAATTGTTTGAAATTATGAAATAGGTATTGCTGAAACTGAAAATAAAATATATGTTTTCTTCCAGATATGAACCACTTGTTTTATGAGCAATCTTTATTGCAGAATAACTCATTTGTTTTGAAAACACTGAAATGCTTGTTAAGCTAAACCATCTGAGTGTTGTTTTGTTGGGTGGGGTTTCTGAGCAAGTAAGTACCATCTTTGAGTAGGAGGCAGTGCAGTCTTTAAGCTTATGCATTCATGTTACTGCTACTAAAACTCCCATCTTCCATTTCAAAAAAAGCAATGTTTTTGTGTGATCTGGACATTATCTCAGAGCTCTAGATCAGGAGGAAACTGCTGTTGAGTGGCCTTACTTCAGTTATTTATGTTTTACATGGTCTGGATTTGTCACAGGGCCCTAAAATTTTTTTCAAGTGGAGTTTTAGAGCTCTCAGCAGGATAAGAAAAGCTGTAATAAGAAATATTCCAATACATATTAAAAGAGGGTTATATTGTAAGAGTTGTAAGTGCTGCATTGGCTGTCATTGCTCCTTACACCCTGGGTGGCAGCTCCAGGCCCAGCCATGTGTCAAGCTGTGCAAAGCAGATCAACTGCAGGTGGGCACTGCCCCTGTGAGGGGACATAATCACTGGTACAAGTCCAGAGTTCTCTTTATTCAGAGAGTTTTCCCGCCTGACTTTTCTGGTCCAAAATTGCCTGTTCCTGCCATAACAGTCACACAGTAGCCAAGAACTGCTAACACTGTGCATAGGCATAAAGGGAATAAAAAAGAAGTAGTATACAAATACTCTTAACAATGCATTTTAATATCCTATAGCATTCTATATTCTTAGGATCACATGATTTCAGAAAGTATGCATGTATTAGTGATTTCTAAGACAACCTCATGACTTTGGGAGTTTAAGTCATTAGTATTGTCATGTGGGAGCACACAAAGGTGGATAAACTGAGTTATGGGTGTTTCCATTAGCCAGGAAGCTAAGTTAAGGAATGGGAGTTCAGTACCCTTGACATTAATATATTAAAGGGCAGGTAGGCAGTTTTGTGAAAAACAGTAGAAAGGCTGTCAGCAATGCAGCTGCAGGCTGGTAGCTTAGGATGCTGGGTTTTGCCTAAAGGCTGTATAGGATGTATGGAGTTGCCTTTCCTGCTAGCTAAAGGAATGTTGGCATCAGTGTGACTGCTTGCCCCATTTTTCTGTTATTTCAGCTCAAGTTACAGAAACTTGTTTACATTTCTACAAAGGCAAAACTCAAACATGCAGTAACATAAAAGAAGGAAATTGAATCCTGCAAAGAATAAGGATGAATTAAAACAATTTTGTAGGTTAGGTGCAAGGAGTAATACCTGTCATTACAGACCAACAGACATTTTATTTTAGCTTTATTCCACTTGTTCATTTGGCATTTACTCTGGTTTCAATTTTACTTACTACACTGGCAATGTCTGGGCTCAGACTGTCTTTTTGCATGTGCCAAGGCTGCCTTTTTTCTTTGTTTTCTCAAATGAGCTAATTTTAAATTTTCTTTTCATCTGTTTACACTTTTCTTATCGAAGGAAAAAAAATCCCAACCAACCAAATAAGATAATCAAGAAATAGCTTTAAAAAATATTTTGAACAGGATGTTTATTAAAAATGTTCATATTATAAAGTGAACATTCTTGAGCTGCTGTTCAACAAAAGAAACAGCATTGTGATCATACTTACAGTCAGCTAGAATAAAATATGATGACATGAAATATTTAATAGAAGGCTTGGGCAATGATCTTGTGAACAATTCATAGGCATTCTTGGATTTAGGAAAATAAATTATCCAACTGATTTCCAAGTGACATGAAGCTGTACCCACAAAGCTTGATGTAAGGAGTTTGAAGTCAACATAAGGAAAAAATGGCCAAGAAGGGGCAATCTAACCTTCAGAGAAGGCACAGAATCAAACCTTTAATTTTTCCCACGATTTTTGTTAAGATACAAAAAAATTGTAAAGTTGATGGGGTAGCCTTGAAACTGAAAGCTGTGAAGCTAAATATCCTTGTCTTGGATTTGAATACAACAGCTGGTGAAATTCTGATTGTTTGACACAGAGTCCTGAATTCTTTTATTCAGTATGAGCAGGTGATTTTCATGAACTCTGTGATTTGGTTCATAATTTTGCAGACCATTTCAATTCTTATATCTTTATTATAATGTTTATATAACAAATAATACAAGTCCTAAAAAACCCAAACTCCTGACCCTTTAACTAAGACCAGAGGTCGTAATTAATCTAGATTAGAATTGTATTGGCTGCTTATTATTAGCTGCTTTATCACATAGAACCAAAATTTAAACACTGCTCAGCATTCCTTCTGTCACAGTTCAGCCATTATGAGCTGAACTTCTGCATTTGCTATTGAATATTCAGTTAAAAGGTTATTATTTC
This sequence comes from Petroica traversi, assembly GCA_025920805.1. Lineage (NCBI taxonomy): Eukaryota > Metazoa > Chordata > Aves > Passeriformes > Petroicidae > Petroica > Petroica traversi. The sequence goes on along the minus strand of JAHLSL010000008.1, from coordinate 22,787,172 downwards.
TTTGGTAATTAAGTTTTACTGGCTTTGCATAATTTGCTTTAATTACGATAATTAATGTCACATACCCAAAAGTTGAGCTTGTGATTATTCTTTGTGAGTATTGGAAAGGACAGATAATATAATATGAATAGCATATAGAAACTGGTCTTAAGTTTGTCAGTGATAAATTTTAATGGGGACAAATAATTGGGGCTATTATTGCAGCAAAAAAGGGCATTAAAATTCCATTTGCTTCTGGCTTTCTGATTGAAAAATAATTTATTTTTTTCATAAACCAAATTATTAAGTGCAATATCTGTAGTAGATACTGGCAGACAGAGGTAGAATTGGAGGGACGTGAACTGTTTTCCATATATTTTTTTCTCTGTGGTGTATTCACAGAAAGTAATTGGTAATGCAGATAAAAGCATGATTTACCCAACACCTTGTTGGATTAGCATGTAACGATAAAGGTTACATATATGCATTGACATGTCTTTACCTTATTTACGTGCCCGAAACCTACCATACCTGAATGTTTTTGAAGCAGTAAATTCCCTGATAGTACAGTCTTATCAAAATGCTCTTGCATGCAATCAGAAGGAAGTTATTTCTTAAAACCCAGCAAACTTCTTGATCATATCCACACAGAAAATCTGCATTTTCAGTGTATAAAGTCATAGTTGTACCTTAGTAGCTGTTTCATTTTCTTGATTTTTCTGATGGGTTCTTCCTGCTGCTTTTAAATATTTAAAAGAAACGTCATACCTTGGAAATATTGTATGTGATTGTTTCATTCCCTTCAGGAGAAAAACTGCTGTATGTAAAAATGTTGTGAATCTGGATGTGGCGGCTGGAGCCAGTCATGCTGGGAGCAGGTACTCCACAAGCTTTTCCCCACAGCTCTGCCAACAGAGCTCTGTCCACTCCAGCCAAGCTCTTGTCATCTTACCACTGGCTGTCTCCTGGACAGCCTGGCAATTGGGCCAGCATTCTTTTCTCTTTACAGAGAGCAAACTGGACTGGATTGCAACTATTTAATTCATTCCACTTCTGAAACTCATGCACCAGGGTATTGTCATGGCCCCAAGGGAAGCTGTAGGCTTTAAATGCCCTGAGCAGCTGGCTCTGCCTTCTCCTTACCCATGTCCTTCCCATTTGAGCTTAGCTCCTCCCTGATCTGTGCCATAGGTGTGCCAGGCTGTCTCTTGATCCATCTGTGGCAGGGCACCTACCCCCACTTCCTGCATATCACAGATAATGGGCGCATAAGAGATGACCCAGGGGTCAAAAGGCTCTGCAGGGGTAATCTCCAGCGCCAGATGGGCCCATACATCAACTAAACCCCCTGCTCTGGAGAACAGATGTAGGAAGAGACAAAGGAAAAATTGATGACTGAGTGACACCATTTTATCCTATAAAAGATACACGAATTATCACTGAAGCAGAAGCTTCCACACACATGCACCATGAAGCTGCAAGGGACTTCTCCCTGACTCAGGCTCATTGTTACATTTTTGGAAATTGAGAGGAAGGATGTGTGCCCCACCAGCAATTGGATGGTTACCTTGAATCCTAAGCTTACACTATTTCTTCGCTAGCTGAAACTTAGAGGGTACCTTATCGTGCACTGTATAAAATCTACTAGTAGTTCTTTTCTTTTTGATTTATACCTGTGTAGTATTAGTTTGTTTTAAGTCTTATATCTATTAGTTTTCTTGTCTATTAATAAATAATTTGTTCTATAATAGACAGAATCAGTCGTTATTAAAAGAACTTATGAATGTGAGTGGGTTTTGAGGTGCTGGTCGTCTCAATAAGTTTGCAACCTGCTGTCAAAGGCCTGGGCAGTAGGCAAGGATTTATTTAACTCCCACATCCATTTGTGACAATCACATGGCCTGTTCTTGCAGCTCAGGATCTGTCAGGTGGTGCCAGAAGGCGAAGGCACAGCTAGTACTGCACTCACCCTTGGCTCCTTCTTACCCTCCTTCATGGAGCTGCTTCTGATGCTCCTTGAGACGTGTCTTTGCAGGGAATCCAACATTTTACAGTTCTTTATGGAAAGCTCAGAAATGCTAGAGAACTTGCACAGTCACCATTTTGATCCAGAGAAGTGGAAGAAACTTTCTACAGCTGGGTAACTGCAGCAACTTACTTTGCAATCCCTTAGGTAATTTTGAATACATAAGTTCATGAAACAGTCACGTGGCTCAAGGCAAAAATTCAAACCTTAATCCCCGTGTTCCACATCTGCTCAATTTGTGAAGTGGCTTCATGTGAAGAAATAGGCAGTTAAAAGCTGTTAGTGTTGATTTTCTAGATGGTACCGAGAACTCAAGCAATATCTGTCTAGTTCAAGTTTTCTGTATTAACATCTACTCAGAAAACAGGCATTGTAATGTAGGAAGGAAAAACATTTATATCCTACTGAGTCATGTCTTTTAGAGCTTTTCCTGTAAAATAATTGTACCCAATCTTTTATCCTCAAATCCTTGGAACTCTAAAAAGAGAAAAGCCATGTAGAGGGATTTCTGTTAGAGAATGGGCCTATTTGACAGCACTGGACAATCCAAGCCTGCACGTCCCCCACACAGCTCAAGGAATAGGAGAAGCAGATGGGCCTCAGTGTCCTTGAACAGGGAAAGAGTTATGAGAAGAATGCACAACACAGGTTACAGAGCTAGATAAAAGAATCACAGATGTTCCCACACCCCACCATGAGCACTGTGCATGATGACCAATTAGGCTTAGCTGTAGGCGCATGCATTTGAGCTATGAACCAATTGTGGAGATACCCTTGCCGCGTGAACATATAAAAGTGTGTTATTTTTAGCAATAAATGGAGAAGGATTGATAACCACATTGGTGTGTGTCGTTACTCTGGTCCCTCTCCCGCGGGGCCCTCTTCAAAGCCACTCTTAGAAGAAAACTGTTTAAAGTATCTGCCATTGAGATAAGCTTATATTTGTCTTCTGGCTGCAAAAGGAAACAGGCCTTTGCTGATATACATCTGTAGTCTGCCTCCTCTTTTCCCAGCAATCCTGCCTTCCTGCAGCATGGTTCCTTTAAACTCGGTGTACTTTGTGCCTGACCATTAATTATACCCTCAAGAAATTAGAAGCCTTTAAATGTAAATATGCAGTTTTTGATCAGTCCTAAAAAGGTCTGCGTGCTCAAGAGGGGAATCAAATGGCAATACTCCCAGCCAATAGTTTTGGCAAAGCTACGTATGTCCTGTGAGCCTCACCTTTTGGTATGAAACAAAAAGAAAATGGCAAAATAAAACTCAGCTTCATGTTTATGTGGCCCTCCTCTATCCCTTCTTACAGCATCACTGGCAAGATTGAAGCTTTGTAAACTGAATTCACTCAAATTCTCTGAAAGTTTTTGTTATTTGTTCAACAAACCCAGCCATAAATCTCAAATGGTAACAATTTCACACCTTCTCCCCCAGACCAAAATTTGTTAATCAGCACAAAGGGTACGTTTCAAACTCAAGTATTCACAAGTGCCTTGTCAGAGTCTCATCACAGGAGGTGCCTCAATGGTATTTCTTAACCAGGTTCTTTACACTATTCTATTTTGAAATCTCTTGCCATTATTAATTTAATTTTTGGCAGTGCAGTTTGCTGCATTTCATATGAACCTGTGCCAAAACAGATATAAATGCACTCAATTATTTTTGTTTTAGTTTTCTCTTGAAGATTCATTTTTAATCAAATCTATCCTTTATAAACGTTGTCTACTGTCCTTTTCTACCCCAGAGGGCTCATCTGAGGTCCACTGAACTCAGAGGGACCTGTTTTGGTGTATTATAAAGGCTTTCAGTGAACTTTCAAATGCTGCCTTCCATGTAAAAAAACAAGTAAACATCAGGATCTTTTCCTTTTTTCTATTTTTTTCCAACAGGTTAACAGTAACATTGAATATGTTCATTCACTGAGACTATAAATGCCATTTATTCAGAAATTTTCAGATGCTTTATAACATTTTCTATTTGCAAATCTCGTATGTGAGCCTCCTCAGTTTGCTCAGAAGTTCTCACCTCCCTCTGAAGATTAATTTTTACAAATATGTTTTCTTCCTTATTTGTAAACTGTTTCCTTTAACAAATAAATAGTCGTGTTCATTGCTGGGATCATGGGATACTGATTTTGATTTAGGAGTGATTTATTCAGATTTTTTTTCAATACTAGAAAAATGGTTAATCTCTGATAAGTTGTCATGAAATTATTTCCTTAAATGAATGATTGAAGACAACAACAAAAAGCCCATAGTGTTTTGGATAGCTATTGTTGCTTTCAACATTGCTGAAGTCCATGGTATCAAGAATATGGATCCTTTGTGCCTGTGAACACTGGCAAGGTCCACCAGTGTTCAGCGATCCACTTTACGGTTTAATCAAAGTTAACACGGAACAAATACTATGGGAAGAAAAAAGCCATCCCCACAGCTGACCTTTGTGCAATTTCCTTTCATGATGACTTTTTATTCTTTCAGTTCTAAGTATGCAGTTAACAGAAAAAGAGGTAAAGGGCAATCGGTTTCCTGCCAGTAACCCAAGGGTCAGAATTTGAGGTAAATTGGATAATTAAAAAAGTCCCAAAGCAGATATTCAGTGGAAATGGAATTTAGGAACTAATAAAATCCATTTATAAAATTATGCACAAGAACTAGAGGTGCTTTAGAAAAAACAGCAGACTTTCAGTTAAAGGGACTGACACTATTAGAACTTATGAATGACAAAGCAAGACCATCTTCATGGAAACAAAGTCTGAAACAGCACCGTTTCTTTCACATTCTAATTTCCACATGTGGTTTTAAACTTTAGATAGTAAAATCACAATTAAAGATCAAAAAAATCTTTGTAAGAAATAAAAATTAATTTGTCCTTCATAGAATCAGGTGGATTTTATTGAGGTCTGTGACTTGCAGCTATGAGCTGTATGCATGGGATAATGTTCTTTCATAGGGTAAGCAGAGATAAACACATCATGGGGTCCTAGGAAAGAATGGCCTCTGCTTTAAGTCATACAATGTGGCAAGGGACAAGTGATGGCAAAATTCCAGTGTATTTACTACATGGGTGGTTTTTGGGTATGTGGTATTTTGGTTTTTTAGGTTTTTGTTTGTTTGGGAATTTTTGGGGGGGTGAGTGGTGAGGTTAATTTTTTTTATAAATGAAGCTCTTTGTGATTACCAGGATTTACATTGCAAGCACTAGCTGGTAGCAAACTTGTTAAGAAAAAGTAAACTGACAGAAGACAAGGGATGTAGGAAAATGCATTTATATGACCATGACAAGATAATGATCAAGTTTTCAGGAAGAATGAAACAGAACATCTCTGTTGCTTCAATGAAAAATGAGAGTTTACAAAAAGCTTGGGTTTTGTAGCTTCAAAATATGGCCACAAGGGTGTAAGTTTGATTTTTAGGGACATTTCAGAAAACATGAAATGTAGCAAAAGGCTAATATTTTGCTTACATAACTATCAGTGATCCTATTTATTAAAACAAATTTAGGAGAATCAGAATAGCATTTGTTTGCAGAATAATATGATTTCTGGTCTAATAAATGACCTAATGTAAGCTGGTATAAGTCTATACAATTCTGCTTTTCCACCAGCAGCAGAGATAGCACTGGAAAGAGGAGAATTTTGTCATAATTGTGTGACATGACAGTGCTATAAGATAAAGTTCAAACACACCACTGGGGATGAATCTGATTATCCAAGCCCTTAATAATTTCATTTAGATTCAGTTCAGAGTAATTAATGCTATCAGATTTCTATTAAATGACAGGATGGGAGGTTTTTATCAAGTATCTGACACCTGAAGGTCAGTTGTGGTCCTTCTGGTTTAGGGGAGTGTGAAATATTCTCTAGGATGTTGCCATAATCTCAAGTGAAGAAAAGTTGTGCCTGGGCCTAAATTCAGGTTCTAAAGTGGAAAAGGGACAAGGTGGGAGGGAGAGAAACACCTCTACACTGTCCTAAGCCCTAGAAATAAGGAATTATTTGGTCTTTACCCTTCATCCCCCCCCCTCCCTGGCATCTACACTTCTGGAACACTGCATTTGCTGTCTGAGCTGGATGCCATGTGCTGTAGGGAACTCACAGAACTTAATCAGCAATCAAGATGTATTCCAAATATGGGGAAAGCAACTCCATTGTAATAATGCAGTATAATAAATTAAGTTCATATTGGCTACAATCAATTTGAATAATTTAATAGTGCTGAAAACCAATATCACACACCTATTGAAACATTCATTACAATAATTGTTTAGGCTATATTAAAAGCTTATAATTCAATATGAATATTAACAGCCTCTATTTCCCAGGCAGCTCAAAGATTATTAGAACTTATTATTTTGCATGTAATATGGAAATTATGTTCTTAATGGCAGTGAATGTTTTATTGTAGTGAAGATATAGAAACTAGATTTGTACTGGCAATTATGAATTGCAACAAGGTATTGTGTACTGAACAGTTTCTTCCTAAGTCAATATTATTAACAAAGTCGAGTTTGAATTTTTAATTTGTTGAATAGCAATGCATTTTATGCCTTTTTTTTTGTTTGTTTTTCTTTAAAAGTAAATAAACAAATAAAAGCCCCACAGTTGGCTGTAAAAGCGAGACTGAGCAGTGGCACTATGGTAATGACTTAAAGAGGTTTGTATTCAGTTGAGGTCTTTGATGAAATTCCTATTTCTAAGGGTCTTACTGTGTTTGGGCCCCAGGCCCTTATCTGTAAAAAGGGTACGATGTGTTTTAAATTTATTTTGATTATTTTGTTTGTTTTGTTTTGAGGATCTTTTTTCTCTGTTGTGAACTGCTTTGGACAGAGCTTGTCTTTGTTCAGTACAGCTGCAGAGTGGTCCAGTGTTGGCTATTATAGTCTAATAAAAAAATCAAAAATACTTTCTTCAAATGTCTTTTAACTTTAGAAACAAGTAAGGGAATGTCTTTCAAATATTCTAGAAAGGGTAAGACAAACCCTATTGCCTGGACTGATGCTGTTGTAGCATGACATGTCTGTGAAGTCTGACAGAGTTGAACTGAATCATTTTTATATTGTGTTCTTAAGACTTTCTTGTGATAGGTGGACATCAGTAGATATTTCCTTCCTAAAGTTCCTTGATTTCCTGGGCACCCTTAATGACTTTATAATTGCAGATGATATAGAGGTCAAAGGGTTACCCTTTTAATCCCATCAGTAGAAAAATGTGCAATTTTGGTTCTACACCATCTATAGTTAGAGGGAAAAATTGCTACAGTTACTTACTTAGACTTTGATCCTTGGGCATTTGAGTGTTCTATAATGTTTGCAAGATACAGCTTATTAGTACATGCTAGATATGTTTCACTTATGATATTGACTGTTGGAAAGCACAACAAAATCAGTTCAAGACGTATCTTTGCTCCTTTTTACTTCTCTATGACAATGCAGTTCAGAGCTTCAGAACTGTTGTAAAGTTGTGAGCTTTGTACATACCCCAGTAAGTGAAGGTGAGCAGAGCTGATGCTTCTGAAATCGACAGAAGATTTTGGGAACTCTGGCAGTACAGAGAAGGAATATTACTTACAAATATATGTCTAAATCATTACATTATTTTAAAAACTCAAAAAGAAAAGCAAGTAGAAAGATGTATCTATCACACTGCTTTGGGACCCATTTTATGTTTTTAGTTAGGCTATGAAGAAATCAATCTTTATTTTAATTTTAAGGAGATTGACATTTATATTTTGCCATTACTACTCAGGATGCAATTGTATTAAAACAAGACAAAAGTAAACATTTCTCAAATATTCTTGAATATCTGAGCACATCTTTTTCATTACTTATTTAGTAAGTTTTAGGAATTTGCTCAGTGCTTTAAAGTGTACAGGGAGAATGCTTCCCAGTAAAAATCTCAGTCAGAGTGGGCTCCTCCTTTCTATTCTGATCTTCAGAATGCCTTGGTCACTCAGGTCATGACAGCCTGTGATCTCGGGTAGTGGCAGAAGGAGTAGCTTTGCTCTCCTAAAACAGAAGCTGTCTCAAAGAGACGGAACTGATCTCTCCCTGCAGGAGCCTGCTGCTCTAGAGACAAGAGATTGGAACCAACAGAGTCTGCTTAAAGATCAGTTGAAGCTCCTGTATGAAGATGCTGCTTTATACTCTGATTACATATTTATTGAACTGAGCTGAGTGAAGACTTAATTTTGCTCTAGTATAAATGGAAACAAAGGGGTTGCATTGTGCATTTTTTTAAATTGAAAATTATTTCAGTAAAAAAAATCTCCTCAAGCACAAATAGATGTAAGTAAAATTAGATCTGAATGCAATTTGATTAACAGTTGTCAGGCAAAGGGAAAAAAGAACACAAAAGATTTCTGCATTTACAGAAAGTACTAAATGTATGGACAATGAGACAATTTCAGTAAATTAGCAGCCTGCTTAGTTCATCTCTTGTGTCTGAAACTGAAAAAGTTGACAGCCTGCTACCAAAACCTCTGTAGGATCCGAGTGTGGAGTAGAGGGATTTTTCTGTTAAGCTGAGTAACTCCTTAGAGTCAGAGAAAAGAAGAATGTTGGCTGGCACCCTGTAGTTTGTCAGAATGTGTTCTTTACCATTAAATTATAAGAATATAAAGAAGAATCTTAATTTATAAAAGGCTGGGTTGACATTAGCCTGAGATCTAAGCTTTTGAGTAATGGGATGTTAGAAATTGATAATGTTTTGTCTTGGAAAAGTTAGATTCTGTGTCTACTGCCAGAAATTAACATGTATATTTTTAGTTTCTTTTTAAAAAGTTGGTATCTGTGAGATAGCTACATGATAAAAAATTCTGAGATTGTGTACATTTTTTTCTAGGAAAAAAAACAGGAATGTGAAATACAGTTTCTTTATTTTCTTACTGCTACCAAATGTATTAAGCAGCAATTGCCGCAGCCAGAGCCACTGTGCAACTGAAAGAAACATCACAGGTGGGGGGTTTTATATCCTTTTAAAATTTATTTCTTTCACTGCTGAATGTTTCAATGTTCTGCTCATCTAATTCTTTATGTTGCTATATATCACTGTAGCTTTGACAGTGAAAGACAGGGTAGGAGCCAACTCCTGAATTCAAGTGCAATTTAATTTTCAAATCCATAAGTAGAGTAGTTGTCAGAACAAGGTTTGAAAATTAATATATTTTTCTATAAATAATGCAGTTCTATCTGATAGTGTAATCTCCCACAGTATTAATCTTTAATGATCAACTGTTTCCACATTTCTCTTAACCATAGGTCTACTCAGAATGAAAATTACAAAATAGACAGTTAAAATCTCTATCTGGTATTCCTCCACCCCCTATTCTTTTAATGCCTGACAGATATCTTCAGTCTAGAAGACGCTTCGTACATTTAGAAAAAACCAAAACCACAAAGTGAACAGTAATCCACGCAAATCAGTGAACTGAAATTTAAAAACTATCATTAAATAGTACCTAGCATTGCAGTATAGATAGAAGATTCCCTGCCTTTGCAGAATTGATGGGTTTGAAAGGCTCTAAAGAAACCATTAGGACTTGATGTTAGGGTGTTTTTCTTTTGAAGTTATCACTGGAAAGTAATCTCCTGAAGTGATCAATACTTTGCTGATTGAGTCAGCCTTCCAAACATAAACAGAAGAAAATAAAAACCACAAACAGTTTTTAAACCTAACCTGCTCATAAATGAGTCAATGCATCCATTAAGATACATTGACTTTCCATCTCTACACATTTATAGTAAGTACAGATTGTTAATAGGAAATTGTTAATTTTGTGGGAGGTTACACTAATTATGCACCACACTACCACCCAGGAAGCTTTGCATACTGCTTACTGAAACTTCTTTTTTAGTATTCTTACTATGAAACAAATACAATTTTATCTTTCAGGATGTTTGTCAAAACTGACAGCTTTCTAGGAAGAGTACTATTAGTGAATTCATCATATAATTCAATGAGTGAACTTTGTAAAATTTTATTTTGTTATCTCTGTATAAACATGATTATCCAAGTCTTTTCCATCTCTAACTGATAAAGATTCTGAAACCTTTATTTATGGGAAAAATCTTGGGGTTCTAACGACACAGACATTATTTCAAAATGGCCTCTCACACCACATGATCCTTCCTTATTCAATGAGTACACACAGCACAACCAACTCCTACAGTGGCATACTGCTGAGGTTTGGATTTCTTCCCTTTGTTTTTTTTAAGAAATCCTTTTTTCCCATAAGTTGCTAAGGAACTAATGGTTAGGTACTTAAGAAATCAAAAGAAGGTAGCCAAACCAGAGAGAGGCAAGCTTCTTCTCAGGGGGAAGGAGATAACATGAGATTTGTGTTGGTGAAGAGGCAAGATGAGACAGCTGTGGCTGTCTTGCTCTCTGGGGGATCTTGGAGCAGAACCGTCAGAGCTGCTGACTGCTAAAGGGACACACCGCCAGCACGGACCTGCTCTCCCCTCTGCTGTGTGTTTTCTCCCACTCACATGCCCTGCCGAGGGGCTTCCTAGTCATTCCCTGCTTATCCTGCCCTGCTCCCTGCTCTGAGACTTTTGCTACATTGTAGCCTCACAGCCCCTGCCTGCCAGGACCTTCTGCTGTTCCACCCCACTGCAGCCTCACAGCCCCTACCCCCTGCCTGCCAGGACTTCCTGCTGTCCCATCTCACTGTTCCCAGATATCCTGCTGCAGCGCCACACTGGATGCCCCGAGGGCTTGTGATTTAAAGTCTCTCCTTCACCCCTCCCTGCCCTGAGCTCAGCCGCCAGTCCTTTGTGTCACATGGGTTCACGCCAGAGCACCTCTGCAGCCGCGGGGGAATCATCGCACCCACCCTGTCCACAGGGAGCCACCAGCGCCCCTGCTGGCTGTGACTGGAACTGTATCACAGGGAAAAGTTCCTGAGGCCGAGCAGGCTGGTACTGGGTGTCTGGTTCTGTTTATGGTTTATGCCAAAGTTTTTGTTATTTGTTTACTTTGTTTTATGTATTAGTAAAGAATTGTTATTCCTATCCTCATCTCTGTCTGAGAGTTCCCTTTGATTTCAAATTTGGACGCAAATGGTTTACATTTTACATTCCAAGGGAGGCTCCTACCTTCCTTAGCAGACACCTGTCTCTCAAACAAAGACACACACTGAGTCCATGGCTTTCCTTCCAGCCGGAGCTGGGACCCTCCATACTGGTCATATGGGGGGCCAAAAGCCAAAGTCATATGTGTGTAATATGCAACATAGACAGTACACATATTGCTTTCTTATTGGAGAAACAAAAAAAGTCTTCTGTAAACACTTGTGAGCCTCAGCACTTGATAGGTATTTTTGGTGTCTCTGTACCACTCATACAGACAGTTAGAGGAACTCTTTGGTTCATTTCTCATTTTCCACCCCAGACTTGTTCTCAACCATGTCTGGAAGGCAGGGATTTGTTACCTGCCCTGACACAGCTGACACAGAGCAGTCCCAAACTTAGCTTCAGTCCTAAAGTCTGATGTAGAAATCAAGTATTGTTGCATGATCTGAAGTAGGATGTGTTCCCTTTTTTTAAATGAAAGCTGGCTATCCTATCTGAATGGATAGTGATTAAACACAGCATTCCATGAACTAACTAGTAAAGTAATTTCAAATGGCTTAATTCAAATGGTGAGTTATTTAATTCCTAGAAAAATGAGTAATGACAGCTTTCTCTATATGGTCAATTACCATCCAAAAATCAAACTAAGCTCTTGTTAATGATTTCCTCAAGTCCTTGCTATTTGCATTTAGCAAAGCAGTGAAATGTGAGTCACACTCTGTAATGAGTAGCACATTACCAAGGTGCTGTGCCTCTGTGCTGCTGCACTGAATCTTCTCTGATGTGAAGGAGAGGAAGAAAAGCAGAGTAGGGAGAGGTAGATAACTGAGTGATAAACATGAATAATGCGATGATTTCTCTGTAAAACAACAACAAAAGTAAAAATGACACTTAGTAATTATTGCTAACATGCTAGTGACAAAATACAGTTCTTACATTTTTTATATAGCTCATTATACTCTAATCCAGTATGTTCTGAATAATGAAATTCACCACAAGAGTAACTGACATAGATTGCACCTTAGGTGTATTTGAATTCAGAGTGTTGTTTTCTGTTTTGGGATGTAGTGGTTTAAATATAGACAATATTTTTTTCCAAGTAGCTTAATTGTTATGGGGAAGAAACATTAAGGGGATATAGACTTTACTGAAATATGTTGGGCTTGAAAAGCTAAAGGGGAAAAGTGCCACATCTTCCTTGAAAGACAAATATGATGACAACAGTGTACATTGCATTACAAACCTTGACCCTGTAGCATATGGGTCATCTGAGAACAGCTTATGGACAGCTGTAGTGTTTCTACTCACAGCACAGTCAAAAACTCACATAAAGTTATTATAAAAGCTTTATCAGGAGAAGTATGCTACAGGAATATCAAAATCTCTGTGTCCTGGGTTGGCCATATGACCTGTTTGTATCCCCAATCGTCCTCTTACTTATGCTGGACATTAAGTTCTGCAGCTTTAAGTTGGTCCAAGGAAGACAGTGAGAGTGAAGGTGGAGGAAAAAAAAACACTCGCCGTTTGTCTGCAGGATACTACGAACCAAGGCCGAGAGAGCGGAGAGGCTGCATTCCAGCAGACAGCGTTATCTCTTTTTTCTTTTTTTTTACTCACTCTGTTGTGGGGGGTGCTGCCTGAGCTCACAGCGGAGGGTTTTTTCCTCGGATTTTTCCCGGCTTTTTGCAGGGAGAGACTTTGTTTCTTTCGCTGGGAATTTTTTCTTTTTTTCCTCTTCCTGGGACTGGTTGGCATTGCGTGGGCCCAGGACACCAGGGAACCCCCGGCCCCCCCCCCCCCCCATCCTCGCCGACTTCTACAGCTGGGCCTGGCAATCGGCCCCCCCACTGGAAAACTGAACCGGACTCAGACGGACTCTGAAGCTACCATCTCTTCAGAGGAAGGAGAGGTTTCATTGTTTTCATATTATCCAAATTTTCCCTATACTTGTAAATATTCTATTTATTAAATAAATAGTTTTTTCCACTTTTCTCTAAGGAAATTCTTCCCGGACCAGTAGGGGGAGGGGCGATTGGAATCGGCTCTTCCTAGAGGAGACCCCCCAGAGGTTTCCTCCTAAATATTTACCCTAAACCAGGACACTCTGAATAAGAAAAACCATACAGCTTTCACATGGGTGGCAACATAACTCTACTGCCCTCTGTGGATTATCTCTTCCACAATGCCCAGTAGTGCAAGGCTGTCAATCAGTGCTCAAATGGAGACATTAATTAGCTCAAAATAGCTACTCTTTTCTGGTTGATTATTGTTTCAAATGGTTTATCTTTAGATAAACTATTCATTAAATATTATGGTCATCCTTCCTTTGACTCTACAGAATTTATATTACCTGATAAGTGACCAATCTTTTGACTTTTCTATATTAATCATTGTATAGTGTTTTGTATTCCACCACCTCATTTCACCTTTATTTGAAGATGCTGACATTTGATTGTTAATAATCATTGACATATGATTGTTAATAATCATTGCACAGTAAAGATGCCTTTTCCTGGTGTTAGGAAAATGAAGCTAGACATGGTTAGAGGGTTGGGGGTTGTTACCTCGGTATTTTAATCATGATCCCATTTGATGCATCCACTTCACCCAGGTGACAGCATGGCAAATGTACACCCACTGTCAATCACGTATACAAGTTACAGACTTTATACATTAGCATATCTAACAAGGGGGCCCAATTGTGGGGCTGGGGTGGACCGACCTCTAGCTTACAGAATCTGTCATACTAGGAGACCTTGGCTTCCTAAGATAGTAGGATATTTGGTCTCCCTGGCTCGGCAGTTCTGGGGTGTCTCAGGGCCCGCAGAACACTTACAAAACACTAATTACTAGACTAAGTGAAGGGTTACAAGTATGCATGCTAATGCTTGTGGATATACAGAACTATATAAAAGGTATATAAAAGAAAAGGAAAAAATCATTCCGGCATCATAAATCCTTTACACTTGACAGCGTTAGCTTAAGCACCTTACAGGGTCTGTGCCATCACACCATGACATTTGAGAGAAAGGAGATAATTTTCTTAAGAAGTATTCTTTAAGTCATAGATTTTCTTGTATTTCTACTATTAGTTCCATTATCTTGTGCTATCACTTTAAATTTAACTAAGGAAAGTGAAGCATGAGTGTTTTCTAGTTTTAATGCAATCTTCATATCTGTAAGGTTAAAATTTGCTTAAATATAAAAATCTGTTGTGAATCCATCAGTGTCACACAAACTTCATTCAGGGACTAACAGTTCCTCCTCCAGGAAGGAAAAACTTAGGGAGTGCTCTATGGTTTGCAATGATCAGAGCATCAGGATCTGTTAGATAAGTGGGGGCCCAGAAGAATATGAGAAGGAAACTTGTGACATTAGGAAAAGGCTGGGGAGGGGAAATTGGATAGGCAAAGTTTGAGGAAATATTGGACAGGTGAGTGGTGAATTTCTGTTGTTGGGTGTCACTGAACATAAACTTGTAAAAGCTGTGCCCTTTCTGTATGTGATTTTATCTTGACTTTTCTGGTTTGGGAGTTAAAAAGGCATAGCTAACTTTCTTATACCAACAGGAATGAAACTTAGTTTGAGGCAGATGAAGGAATGGCTTTACTCCTGAAGGAACAAGGAACTGTGCTATATAGAAGAAATGGCCTCAGAGTATGTGGGGGGGAATTGGGAGGTGTGGGCACGGGTTCTTTTGTTACTAATAAAATATTTTTTGACCAGGGGTAAGTAGGCTGTTGGATGACACTGCACAAAATACTGGTTGCTCTGGCTGGACAGGGTAAATACTCTCCAGTGGAAAGTCAATTCATAAAACATCTTGCAAAACACCAGAAAGATGCACAGCAGTTTCTTGTAGGTCAAGATACCAAATGAGATTTGGATCCAATGGGATGGTATTTCAGTCTTGTTTGCTGGTTTGCAGGACAAGTGCACATCTTGACCAAAACCAAGCAGTCACTTGGAACAGTCCTGCCTTCAGGTCTTGTTAAGGGAGTGCCCTAGGCTCAGCTCCCAAGAGGATTGCATGTTCTGAGGAGAATGCTGCTGCCAGAGACACCAGCCCTTGTGCTGCACTGCCAGAACTGCTGGTTGATTACAAGTATGTGATCCTTCCTGGGGTGCAGTGGTAACTGCTGTTCCTTGTACCTAGGGATGTTTGCTAAAACTCTTCCTGACATGTCCACGTGCTGGCAGACTGTTTAGAACACTGACACCTACTCAGACAGGTCCAGCTTTGATGAGGAAAAACAAAATCCATTACAGGAGCAGGAAGGCACGGCAGAATAACATTAGAACTGCAGTGTGTATTAGCTTTTGCATGGAAATGTTGATGTGATTTCTATTCCAATGGATTTTCTTCCCCTGGGACATGGTATATCTAAAAATGTCTTTCATGGCCTTTTGCACAGAAGTTGAACGTTGGGGAAGACGAAATAGGAAAGCCTTATAGACATGATTACCTTGCAAAAGATGCTGAAAATATGGAAAGTATAATCGAAATTGAGATGAAGACAAGATGAGTTGAAAAGTAACTAAGAAACAATGGTATAGCTGGCTGAAGGTAATCCTCCTTCTTGATAGAACAATACCCTCTGCCTAGGCAGGTCCAAAGGTCAGAACAAACCCTGCCTGCCTGATAGGAGATTCCCAAAAGCAGTTTTTTAAGGTTTAAAATATAACCCCGTATGGTAATGTGATGATTCTTATAGGTTGCATGCAAATATTGTAGAGTTTGTAACTTGTCTCAGATTGGTTAAAGAGAATTAGAATATTCAACAGAGAAGAGTATTTATTGTATTGTTAACGGCAAATCACTCTCTTTTTACTCTCTCATTTTGCCTCTTTCTCTCTCTTTCTCTGGCCTGCTTTGAGCTGCGTTTTGCAGCTCAGCAGGTCTCTCACACCCATGCTCTTTCACAATAAATTCCCATACTCTAAACCCATCTTTAGAGATCTCTCACTTCTATTTTACCCTCATAACCAAATTCCACAGAGTTGAATCCTACAGTTGAAGTCATATTATATGCTTTAGAAGCAACCAGCACACTTGCCAATTACTTCAAACAGAAAACATATTGAGAGCCTGCTAAAATACAACTTTCTGTCCTTTGGGATTTAATTTGCTTAGAAACAAAACCTTCCCCTGAAGATAAATAGCAAGGTATTGACTCTATTAACTGGAACTACGCTTCCAAATTGATTGAAAAATATTTCCTAACCACTGTAACACTTCTATCAATTAAAAATGTGTCCTGATTGAAAAGTTTGGTGCTGAAGAATTATAGTTACAGCACACTGGAAGCTTACTGAATTAGCTCTTAATTAAGCTATTTCATATCAAAGTATTTTAATTAGGCTATTTTATATCAGGCTACTTTATATCAAAGACAAATGCAGCATTACTTCAAAGAGTTCACGCTGAACATGAAAATCATTAGAGCTCAAATAAAGATGTGCCATATGGTTTGGCAGGAACTGGAAAACTCAGACATGGGGCAGCTTGAAGCTTCAGTATTTGGAGTCCATTGGTCTAGAAGGAAAAAATGCTGAAGTCTTCCAAGAACATGGACATTGTCACATATATATTTTGTATATTTGTATGTACTTTGGTTTAATTCATTGGGCAATCTGGTCCTAAGTAATTTTAAAGTACTTTAAACATTAAAATAAATGAGCAAGTGGAGGGATAGTTGATTTCTATTAACCACGTTGGTAAATATATTATGGAAGTATAAAATAGAAGAATTTTAGAAATTATTTCTTGATCTTAGGAAAATCAAGGGTGGAAAAATCAGTAGAAATGAAAGGAAAATACGTTCTTTGAGAACAGACCATTGTGAGAAAATTCTATGCACTGGCTTCTGTCCTGAATTCCGGGACATTCTTAGATCCTAGTGCAATGATTAAAGACGAAATGGTATTTGTACAGTTGAGGACTGTGCCTGAAACATTTTCCCAAATTCCAAGGATTTTAATCTGTGACTAGAGACTTGCTTGACTTTTCAAATGAGGCAATACAAACTCTACCTTAGAATACATTTAAATCCTTGAGAAATGCACATTAACAGAATATGCTGAACAATGTCCAGACAAGAGAAAGTTTTATGTAAAGAGAAAGAAATAATCATGTACCTTGAAAAACATGACTCCTGGATATTCAGCATGTGCACTAGATGCTGACAAGTGTTGCAAGTGTAACACTAATGCCATGGGCAAATCCATTCCCTTTCTTTCACAATTTATATTTCAAGATGCCTTCTGCAGGTTGGCAAGCATGGATTCCTCTGGTTTTGCTATAATACAGTCCGTTTCTCCAGGAGATGTGAGGCTAGGGTGAGGGTGAGTGCCTACAATATTTGAAATGAAAAATTTCATAGTGCTTTTAGTCAGGAGCACAGCGGAAAAGTAGAGTAGCTCGGAGTATTTAATTCTCCTGCCTTGAAAATGTTTTCTGGTTTTTCTGTAGCACAAAGGATGAAACTAGAATTAATTATTCTGAGAAAACCTATAATGGTTTGGGGATTTTTACTTCCTGAATAATGAAAGCAATTTCTTTTCTTGTGTGCATTTTTTCTCATGACAGGGCTTGATTTGTTTGGAATATATAATTTTCTGCTACAGTAAAGCAATAATTTAAAATATAGGAAAATAAGCTGAGAAGATGCAAAAGCACGGGACATTACCAATAGTATTTTCTTCTGGCCAGTCATATGGCAGACCTGTGATTGAGGTTAGCAGGGCAGTTGAGGGGTCCCAAATAAAAATGATAATAGACCTCAAAAATCAAATTATTTGAGGTACAGAGGTATACTAAGTGTTTTATTTTTTTGAACTTGTGCACAGCTTTGCATTTTCAAGTCTTACCTAAGTCTGCAAATATAAAAGTGCTGACATATGTAGATGAAAAACAATTTTCCAGGTACTTCTGAACTGTCTGGAATTTGGAAGGACTGTAGATCTTATGACACACTGGTCTCAGTAAGTATGGGCAATTCTGATAAGCTTTGAATAATCATCAAACATTTTGCTGCTTACTACTTATCTTCCATCTGAAATATTTTATGCTTATCAGTCACAACAGAAAGGGAAAGGAGTCAAGGTGCTATTGTGGAAAAAAATTGTACAACCATCAATAATAACATGTTTCTCAGTGCTCTGAGACATTTCCTGGTACCTGCATCCTCAGACTGAGAACTGAAAGCAGGCAGAGGTCTGGGTTGTGCTAATTTAACAAAAACATTTAAAAATATCTGTTCTTATCTCTAGAAGTGTTAGTGTAGAGAAAAGAT
This sequence comes from Petroica traversi, assembly GCA_025920805.1. NCBI lineage: Eukaryota > Metazoa > Chordata > Aves > Passeriformes > Petroicidae > Petroica > Petroica traversi. The sequence continues at coordinate 22,768,803 of JAHLSL010000008.1, read as the reverse complement.
AAGATTTCAATTAACTGGAGGTGAAATATTGATTCAATGTGTTTTCCTCCTTGTTTTTGATTGCTTCTTGTTTACAGGGTAGTTAAACATATTTAATAATCATTACTTGAGTATTAAGCAATTATTTTGAAAGTGTGCTGAACTGAATCTTTTTCCCTCTGCTTTGACACTTTGTAATAAGGCCATGTGGCCAAGTAGACCCAGTTTGGCAGAAGCAAGTGCTATAATACTTAGTTCTCAGGTAAGTTACAGTTGTTAAAAACGAGGTCCTTTTCTGTTAAAGTTAGAAGGTTTTTAATAAAAAATCAACAAGAAAAGACAAAGACAAAACAAAGGAATTACGTCCCAGGATGCCAGGTGTACTGGCACAGAGCCAGAACACACTTCTCCTAGAGAGAGACTTTCTTTAAATACTTTTTTTACTTTTACAAATTCTTGTATAATTCAAATGAAGTTCTTTTGAAGAATTCAGTTAGTCCTTTATCAATCCGTGGCAGAGGAGTCTCTTATCCAGGAATATCTTGATAGAAGTAGAAGTCTGCATAGTTGTCTGTCAATTTGGCAGAGGAGTTTCTTATCCAGGAATATCTTGATAGGAGTAAATCGCCTTGCTTGAGGGGTGGTTTGTGAGTGATATTTCACATAGCAATGTTAGTTATTTCTCAACTCTTAAGCAAAATTAGAATGGCTACATTTCTACACAAACACTGCTTCTACAAGGATCAATATTATATACATAGTATTCATTATTTGCGAAAAACCAACACTATAATACGTATTTATAACACAGTGATGGTATTTTTTTGATGCTTCTTTCTTATGTATTCTTGTAAGTTCCTGTTGAAATTAATGCTGAAGCATTTTCTTTATTTGTTGGTGTACTTCTCAGTTGTAGAAAGTATGTCCAAAAAAGAGTATCAAACCTCTAAGAGTTATTTATCAGTTTTTAAAAAGCAGTTTAAGCAGTTCAATGCTATTTATGATAAAATTCTTTTGTTATCAGCATTTTGGGGTGGGGGGGCCTGTTTGTTGGACTTTTTTTGGGGGGGAAGGGGATTCAGTTTTGTTTTTTCATTTTTTGACAAAAATGTTTTCCTAACTATCACAAGTCATTTTTGAAATTCCAGTAGTTTACTAGTACTGATACTTTTTAATGAGTCTACTTACTGCTGAGACCACTTTATTCACACCAGTTTTGCTCATGATAATTAGAATAGGCTCAAATTGATCAATGACTTGTGATGTTTTCACTATTCCAAGTCATCTTAGACAATGCTTCCATGACGGCTGTTTTGGCTCGTGTGCAGCAGAATCACAATTTCCCTAAATCTAAATAAATTCTATTCATTCTTGAAAACAGGCAGCAATATGTAATATAAGTATATATGCATAAATATATAAATGAAGAACTCATCTATATGTAATGAGTTTTATGCAGAATATTATTAAGTTCAATTTGGCTTTTAGAAATAAGTACATTATTAAAAAATACAATGTTTTGCTTGCCCTTGCTGTGGGAAAGCAATTGGAAACTACTGTAATCCCCATGATTAAGACAAACTGCAGTGATATGTGTATGATTACTGACAGGATCAGAGATCTATCTTATTGCATAGAGTCAAGGGATGGACTGCAATATCAGTGTTAATCAATCTCTTCCCATTGTCCTATAAAAAAGGAGAAAACCAAAATGTTTTATGTTAAGTTTAAAAAGCATAAAGTAAGAACATCTGGAAGTTTAATTTCTTCATGCTTTTATTCCTCATATAGTTATTTATACATTATTATTATTATTATTAGTCTTTCATCTTTCTCAAGTAAAATAAATAGACCCCAATGCTTCAGTCTAGCAGGTTTTCCAAACCTTCAGTGACATTTGCTGTAGAACCCTTCCAGTTACTGCAACACTTCTTTTCACTGTGAAGCTTGGCCACTATTCCAATAGCAATTTTAGCGTGGCAACTAAGGACACAAAGTAGATGCTCTACTTCTTGTGTGCAACAAAACTTCTGCTTAACAACTTCTACTGCACTGTCATTGTCAGCTTGGGCTTGGGATTCCTAGGACTCTCTTTCTCCCAGTACCCTCTCCTGTCCTTAAAGAACATGAACTATTTCTTTTATTCTGTGTAAAACTCTATATTTAGTCAAAAACAAAGATTAATGTTTTCTACTTGTGCCTGGTTTACCATCTAGTAAAGATGGCTTTTCATCATGATTATTCAACTGCTTTAATCTTTATCTCAATCTTTATGTTTCTGCAAATATGAAAATAATTTAATTTCTTTCTAGTGAGAAAGTCGCTGGTCAGAGTATTAGTCTGGTTATAATATCCAAACTTGGAGGAACTTCCTAAGTGGCACCTAAGTAAAAGTAATATCAGTCTATATGGTCCTTGAGGGACTTCTAATATCCTAAAGCAAATGCTTAGTTTGAGATCTGTTTTGTCTCCATTGGTTTGTTGAATATTCAGATTCCATGCCAAGAGATTTGTGTTTACAGGGGGATGATATCGATGATAGGGGTGTCACTGAGAAAATTCTTGAGGTATAATGTAAAAGACAACTACCAAAGACTGCAAAGACTGTGCTCTCCATTCCAAGTTCATTTCCTGACTGTGTCCCCCTGTTGGCGTTTGGATTTCTTCCCTTTGTTTTTTATTAAAGAATTTTTCTCCCGTAAGTTGCTAAGAAACTGTAATAGCTGGATACTTAAGACAACAAAAGAAGGTAGCCAAGCCCAGGAGAAGGAGAGTTTCTCTAAAAGGGCAGAGATAATACGAGAATTGGGCTGGTAAAAGGCAAAGCTGGGGCAGCTGTTCTCTCTCTTGGGAATTGGGAATGGGATGGTCAGAGTTGAGGATTGCTGAAGGGGATTCACTGCCAGCACAGAACTGCTTGTCTTTCTGCTGTCAGTTCTCTCCCTCTCAGCCCTGCTGGAAGCCGAGCTGCAACAGCCTCATCCTTCCTTGGTCGTCTGCTTCTCAGACATCACTCTGAGTTTTTGCTATGTTGTAGCCTTGTGCCCCTGCCTGCCGAGGCATCCTGCTGTCCCAGCTTGCTGTTTCCCAGGGTCCTGCTGTGGCACCAACATCAGCTGCCCTGAGGGTTTGTGAAACAAAGTCTCTCCTCCATCCCTCCCTGCCCTGGGCACAGCCGCCATCACCTCGTGTCAGCTGGGCTTGCGCCAGAGCAGGAAAGTTTGTCTTCCCAACAGGCTGATTATGAAGTTGGAGTAACGTAACATGCACTTCTCTTACTATGAACAGTAAAACAATACATCTAATAAAATAACAAACACACACGGAGCAAAAAAAAGCAAGGCCAGATCTTCAACTACCTAAATACTTCATCATCAAAAAATTATCTTACAGCTAAGTTATTTTTAAAAATTCTATGTGTTAACTCTATCTGCATCCAGAAACTACAATCATACAGTTAGCTTTAAATCTTTCTAATAAACAGTCACGCAACATGAATCTTAACTATGAAATGGAATGGAAACATATTGACTTCACATCAGGGAAGTACCAAGGCGGGAACCATTCTTTCACTTTCTTTGAGTGGGAAAAGCATATTTTAATGAGTAAATGATAAATGTTGACTTTCACTAGTAATAATATATTTGGTAGATAAAATATAGTTAAGTAGAAACAAGATTGTAGTAAAATTATAACCTTGAGAAAGTTGTGATATTTTGGAAAATGTAGTCATAAATAGCCATAAACATCTTTTGAGTCTGATGAATTACAAAAGACAACATCACTCCTCTCAAGAAAGCTTCAGCCTGACATTGTACAGACACCTGAGAGTTGCCACTTGAATGGGAAGGGGGGAGAAGGGGGATGTGCAGAGTGTAAATTTTCTTCTGAGATAAAAGAATATGTCGCAGTTAAAGAAAGTAATTAAAAACATTTGTGAAATGAACAAAGGGTGTGTCTAGATATTGCTATGCACCTGGCACTGTTTCTGCCTTTGTTATATTAATAAATGTTCAATATTATTCTACTAAAATTTTTGTCCGTGGACCCATTTTTCACAATTTGGTGATACCACTAGGGCCTTCCTTCTTGCTGGGGGAGGGACACCCCTAACAGCTTTCTGTAGCCCAGGAGGACAGTGGGCATTGGCAGGCAGTAATTGGAAACAAGTCCTGAATTGTAGAACTAAGGCAAAATTTATTTTTGAGCTCAGCTCCCTTGAAGGGAACCTTGGTGGATCACCCGTAATACTTGTGCATATGAAGACCCGAAAAAGAAAGCAGAATTTCGGTAAGTTCTGGTGTGGGGGGCATGAGGGGGGTACTGAATGGTGTGTGCATGAGATGCGGATTGGACAGCCAGATCTGCAATGTGACTGAGAAGCCCTTCTAACGGCATTTCTGTCCCCTCAGGAGAGGAACTGTTGGAGACTAGGCGAAGTGAAAGAAACAGGCTGAATGAATCCCTCTGAAGTGATTCCTTAGGAGTTAAAGCCCCTTGGTAGAGATCCATAGACAGGAGTTCTTAAGAATTAAGCACCTTGGGTGAAGTTCTGAAATAGGGACTCTCAGGAGTTGAATGCCTTGGTAAGAATTTCTCAGGCAGGAGGTCTCAGGAGTTAAATGCCTTGGAAGGAATCTTGGGAGTTAAAGCTCAAAGGAATTTGGATTCCTTGGTAAGGGAGCAATTTCCTAGACAGTCCACTGGGAAATCTGATTTAAAGCAGGGAGATTTTGGCTTTGTTGTGCAGATTTATTTGAGGTTTTGATTTTGAGGTTTAGTTCCATTTGTTTGGCCTGATAGTATTGATTTACTAGTGGCTTTATTATTGGTAATCCAGTGTTACCAGTGGTTTAGTTCTCTTCGGTTTAGGTTTGACTTGTAGAATAGCTTTCTCTGTTGTGCAGCACTCTTACCCAAAGGGAAGAGAGTCTTTTGGGAAGAAGAATAAGAAATTCATAAAGGTAAGAAGTGAGAATAAGAAATTCATAAAGTGTAAGAAGTAGAGTAGCAGGTAGGGAATTAGATCAACATGGGACAAAAAGCAAGTAAGGCAAATCTCAAGGAAAACAAAAAGGTGTTGGCTAATATACCGCCTGATAGCCCACTGGGGGTTATGATATTGGAATGAATCCAGTATTGCTAAGGGAAAGATAAGGTTAAAATTATAAACTTCTGTATGATGGTATGGGCAGAAAGGAAAATTAGATCTGATAATCAATGCTGGCCTCAATATGGCTCCTGGGAGAGCTGGATGTGACAAGCTTTAAATGTGTATGTTAACGGAAAGAAATCCTGTAGTCTGGAAGGATGTGAATATGCCACATGTTGGAGGAGATTAGAAGTAAAACTCTCAACAATTCTGAGAGTAGAAGAAGATAAAAAAAAAAGCCATCCAAGAATAAATGGGATCCTGTAGACCACCTCCCTCTGGCCTACAACCCCGCCATTGGCACAGCTCTGCCACAAGAGGGACCCCTACCACAGGGAGAGGGACCCTCACTTAGAGAGGAGGCACCCGCACCACGCTGCCCCGCTACCCACTCAAGGATCATAGGAGAATGGGAAGAGGAAAAGCCTGTTAAGTTCCTTTCGGAGGGGCACAAGGAGGAATTTGATTTGTAAAGGCTCCCTTACAGATGTAAGAAAATTTTAAAAAGAGATTAAAGTGTTGTTATAAGATCCCCTAGGCTTGGCAGAGCAGTTTGGTCAATTTCAGGGACCAAACATATACACCTAGGAAGAGATGCAGTCAATTATGAGTGTATTATTCACCCCAGAAGAATGACAAATTATTAGGGCAGCGGGAATGAGAATATGGGAGAGGGAAAATCAGCGAGGTGTACCAGCTGAACAGAAACTGCGTGTTCAAAGGCCAAACTGGGATCAGAACCAAAACCAGGGTAGACAAAACATGGCTGATTTTCGAAACCTAATCCTAAAAAGAATAAAAGAGGCCACACCATAAAGACAAAATACAACTCAGGCATTCGATAGTCGGCAGGAAAAGGATGAAACTCCCACTGAATGGTTGGAAAGACTTAGAAAAGCAATACAACAGTATTCTGGCGTCAATCCCTCTACCCCAGTGGGAGACGCAGTACTTAAAATTAATTTTGTTGCTCACTACTGCCCAAACATCTGAAAAGAGTTAGAAAAATCAGAATATTGGCAGGACAAGGGCTTACAGAAATTATTAAAGGAAGCCCAGAAGCTCTGTCTGGAGGGATGAAGAAAAAGCAAAAGCCGAAGTGAAAACTATGTTTGCCATTATGAGAGAAGCACAGAGGCAACCCCAAGAGAAAAGGGGTTGGGACCATTCCCAGCCAGGCCACCAGAGATTCCTGGGGAAACAACAGCAGACAAATCAGTAAGGCATGAGGTGATGTTTAATTGTCACTACTGAGGTGCTCCTGGACATTTCAACAGGAATTGCCCACAATGCACCGAAGACATGAAAGCATTTGAACGGGAGGTGGCATATGCATGTCAGGGGCTTTTTAAACTGGGGATGGAACATTGAACTGAATCCTTGATAAAATTAAAAATAGATCCCCAGGAGGAAGAAATTGAATTCTTAGTAGATACTGATAGATCATGTGTATTGAGGGTTCCCCAGGGATACTGTTCAGGTAAAAAGGCTATTAATGCTATAGGGGAAAAGAGAGAGGAGTTTAAGGCACCTTTGATCGAGAATGTACTGGTAGAAGGCCCTAACCAATTCACCACTGGAGATTTATTGTTAGTTTCAGGGGACAGACAGAATCTATTAGGGCAAGATTTGCAATTATTATTAGATATAGGTGTACTTCCAGAGAATGGGCAAATGAAAGAAAATGTTTTAACTACAGAGGATGAAAGTAAAATTGAATCAGAGGTGTGGGCATCTGAAAATAATAGGGAAAGGACAGACATTTCACCAATAGAAATAGCTATAGAACATCCATCTCACCCCATAAGAGTCAGGCAGTATGCAATACCCAAGGATGGGCTAAAACCAGTGGCTGACAAGTTGCTGCAAGAAGGGACTTTGGAAACCTGTATGACACCTCACACTTCCCCAGTTTTACCAGTAAAAAACGCTGATGGAACCTATAGACTGGTTCAGGATCTAAGAGAGGTTAATAAAAGGACACACACACGGTTCCCTGTCGTTTCTAGCCCATACACCCTCCTGAATCATATTCCTCCCTGTCACACATGGTACAGTGTGATAGATCTAAAAGATGCATTTTGGGCTTGCCCACTACCAGAAAATATCAGGGATTTCTTTGCATTTGAATGGGAAGATCCTGAGTTAAGGAGAAAGCAACAATTACAGTGGACTAGATTGCCTCAGGGATTTACAGAATCCCTCAACCTATTTGGACAAGCCCTAAAATCTCTCCTTATATCTTTTGTGCAAAGTGAGGAGATAATTATTTTACAATATTTAGATGATTTATTAATATCAGGATCAGATGAGGAAACCGTCCAGACCACCACTATTAATCTGCTGAATTTTCTTGGGGAAAAGGGATTGCAAGTTTCAAAGAAAAAGTTACAGTTTGTAGAATAAGAGTTAAATACTTGGGACATTGGCTGAGCCAGGGAAGCAAAAAGCTGGATCCTGGAAGGGTGCAAGGTATATAATCTCCTCCTCCACTGCAAACCAAAAAGGACGTTCAAAAGCTATTAGAATTACTTGGATACTGCAAGCAGTGGATTGAAGAGTATAGCAAAATAGTAAAATTTTTATGTGAAAAACTGATCAGATAATATCTGTGAGACACAGGAAGATGAGCAGAGGCTAGAAATAGGAAAGCTTTTAGAAACTCCCGTCTTAAGTTTGCCAGACCCTTTCAACTGTTTGTTGATTATGAAGAACTAGCCTACAGGGCTCTTTCACAGGGTTGGGGGGTTTCAAGAAACCCGTAGTGTTTCTCTCTAAATTATTTGATCCTGTGACCAGAGGGTGGCCTATTTTTGTACAAGCTATATCAGCCGTAGCACTATTAGTAGAAGAAGCTCAGAAACTTCTTTGGGACCTTAGCGGTATATACACCACACGCCATACGATCAGTGTTAAAACCAAAAAGCTGAGAAGTGGCTCACAGATTCAAGGATGCTAAAATATGAAACAATACTTTTAGAATCCCCAAACCTAACCATTTACACAAGTAATCATGTAAACCCACTCAATTTTTGTATGGGAAACCAGAGGAAAAAGTTACTCATGACTGCTTAGAATTAATAATTATCAAACTAAAATATGGGATGACTTAATGGAGTGTGAAAAATTATTTATTGATGGGTCTTCCCAGTGCCAGCAGTGGTGGCGAATGTCTGGGTACGCAATAGTAGATGGGAGAACTATGGTGCTTAAAGTAAAGGAAAAATTGGCTAACTACTGGTCAGCCCAGTGATCTGTACACCCTTAACAGAGCACTGAGGTTATTAGAAGGAAAGATAGGGATAATCTTTACAGATTCAAAATACACATATGTAGTGGCACACACCTCTGGGAAAATCTGGAAGGAAAGGCGATTATTAAATCCTAGGGGAAAGGGACTAATGCATGAAAGACTTATTTAGAAGCATTAAGATTACCTAAAGAAATAGTTGTGGTACTAAAAGGGGGGTACCAAAAAGGGGGGACCCTAGAAGCAAGGGGAAATAATTTAGCAGCTCAAGAAGATAGAGATGCAGCAGAAAATGGAAGTGAAAGAGTTTTGTTAATTCTAACTCCAAACAAGGAAGAATTAGAAGTTCCAAAATTTAGTGGAACATAAGAAAAGGAACTCTGTACGATAGGGGGAGAGCCAGACCAATCTGGGAAATGGAAACTTCCAATGGAAGACAGTCCTCACCAGAAAAGTATTAGAAGATATGCAACTGAAGACTCATTGGGAAACCCAAGCCTTATATGATCATTTTCTGAGGGACTGGATGTGTTGGAATTTTTGGAAAGGCCAAACAGATTACTAAAAATTGTATGACATGTCATAGAATAAATAGGAAGAGTGTGAGCAAGAACACATAAGTGGGGACGGGGGGCGCGAATTAGCTTTGCAGCATCAAAGCTGAAAAGTAGACTTTACTGAACTTCGTCAGGTACAGAAATGGAAATTTTTATTAGTGATAATAGATCATTTAACCCATTAGGTAGAAGCTGTTCCAGCTGTTACAGCTATAGCTAATGTGGTATGCAAAGCCCTCCTGGAACAAATTATTCCCCAAGATGGTTAACAAAATAAACTCAGATAGAGGAACACATTTTACAGCAAAAGTTTTACAGCAAACTACATGGGCTCTGGGAATAGAGTGGGACCTGCATACCCCATGGCATCTCCAGAGTTCGGATCGAATAGAACGAATGAACCAGACCCTAAAAAACACCTTAACCAAGCTAATGATTGAAACATATATGTCATGGATAAAATGCTTACCTTTGGCCCTATTAAGAGTTAGGACCCAACCCAGATCCAACTCGAGGATGTCTCCTTGTGAAATGATGTTTGGGCTACCTTTTCTGACTACTCAACATGAAACTGCTACTTTTTAAGAAGGGGAGGTGAGCAAGAAACATATCACCACAATTGCCCAAATATTAGGGAAATTGTGAGGCAGAGGACTGATCCCTCAAACTGCCCCCCTTAGATTTTAAAATCCGTAATATTCACCCTGGAGATTGGGTAATGGTTAAAACATGAAAGAAGCAGACTCTAACTCCACAGTGGGAAGGTCCATTCCAGGTGTTGCTGACAACTGAGGCAGTCATCCGAACCAAGGAGAGAGGTTGGACCCATGCCGACATAAACAAAGGACCTGTGGAAGAGCCCAGCGAGTGGATAATAGCATCTACACCTAGTGATACAAAATTAACCCTTAACTGCGGAGGGGGAGGGGGGGGGGGGTTGGGGGGGCAATGAACTTGGAGAACTCAACCCAATGAGAAATTTAAGGGTTGTAAATGATGAAGAAATATGACCCAGTTTGTATCAGTGGTTCCAAATACCATCAGGGCAAGTTCTAAAGCCCCTTCGTTATCCTCCTTGGGGGGGGGGGGCTATTCCACCCCAGACCAAAGGATCAGGATTGTATCAGGAAGAAGGTCTTAATGTGCTTGCATTAGCTTGTGAGTCGTATAAGAAAAACACGTTATATCCAGATCTCTAGGAATTTTCACAACCTCCACCAGTACTTTTTCACCTGTCTTGCTTATCTCATACTAACGGCCGGCACTGTAACTGGGTCAAGTATAAGTGTACATCCTGTAAACAAAACTGGTTTTGTGTTGCCCATAGACAACGAGTTCTATGTCCTCAATGCTGCGGGAAGAGATCCTGTGACCCTCAAGACCAAACAGAGATTGTGGCTCTGTTCTGTGGCTGGAAGCTGGGAATCCCTGCTAAGTGGGAAATACCTAAGGAGGACTGGGGAAGCACCAAAGCTGAGTGAAAGAGCATCAACCTATGAAACAGAAGGACACTTAGTGTCATTAGCATAAGAATGATGCAAATTCCAAAAGGTCTGGAGCGAAGCATGACCTGGCAATCGATCTGTGTGGCTTCCCCGTCCAAAACACTCCCACTTAAATCACAGAGCATGGGTATTGTGAAAGGGTGACAAAAGTTCTAGTAAGTGGTATTGCTCCTCAACAAAGAGGCATTCCCACTGTCTGAACTGCTGGAAGCATAAAGAACAGAAGGATCAAGCAGATGCTGTGGTAGGACAAATTTTGTGTGGCTGGGAATTACTGATACCTGAAATATGGGAAATTCCCAAGGAAAGGTGGGAGCAAGAATTGCACTCATAGGCAGTGTGGTTTGCTTAGAAGAGCAATAGAGAGGGCAAGACTGGGTTGGCCACTGTACCTGCCTTAGACAGCAACCTTGGAGGGCAAGAGACAAGGGTGTACATGCCATACTGGACCTCTGATTATTATTATAATTATAATTATTGCATGTATTCTTACATGGGTAAGCCCAAGCAACACAAGCTTAGCAAGTCCCTGCTCAAAATACAAACCCCTTATGCAATGGAGGCAATGGGACGGGCATGCTTCTCATTTAACCTGACACACGACAATGAATACCAAATGCTATGAGAAATCCTTAGAAGCTTGTAATCATGGGAAACTCTCACTATGGGTAGCTAAACTGAAATTTTCAGAGGGACATCAAGTCAGACTGCTATGCCTGAAGGGATAGTATCTTTGTTTCATTAAAACCGGAATGCAAGGCATTTCAGGCAGTGGGGGTGCACAGGATAGAATTAAAAAGGAACTGATAAAGCAGCAAGGCACTCCAAAACAGAAACAGGCACCCTCAACTGTCTCAGGTTCCCTCTATAAAAAAGTTAAAGAGCAGCTAAAAGAGACATTACCTCTCCCGCCGGTGGGTGAAAATTTGTTCCTAGGTTTAATGGAACAGATAGCACAAACGCTAAACGTCAAAGACTGCTGGATATGAGGAGGTGCCTTAACAACAGAGCTATAGCACTGGAAAGGGATAAGTCTGAGTGTCCCTGAAATTCTTTTGTGGAATAAAACCAAAATATCTAAAGAACACCTCCCTGAAGGGTGGATGTTAAATTCAGGAGTAATGGGTGAGGAGTGCCTTGGAAGAGAGGATCAAACAACTAATAAAACTTGCATAGGAATGACCTCGAGTAAAGTAACTCTTTTCCCAAATGTGACCTACTGTTGGTGGGCCCCATAAACCCTAAATGGCTATTGGAAACTGAGTCCTGATGCTCTGCCATCCGCGCTCCACTGCACTGGGCAGGCTGAACACCGCCTCTGTTACATTCTCACAGAAGGCAAGCGGAGAGGGAGCAGGCTGCCAGGAAGGGCTGTTTTCGTTCCAGCCAGTGGCCTCGACATGGCTCCAACTGATGCCGCATGGCGCACGGTGGCGCAAGGTCTTCTACAATACTGTCAGGGTCCCCTCCATGATCAAACGGGTCAGGAGCCAACTTCTGGTTCTCCTCCCACAGCCTCAACAGACTTACGGTCATTCGATAGCAGCGGAAGAGGGGTCGGCACGGCTGCCACAGTGGCACAGGCATCTTTGTCCGGTGTCCAGGTGCTGCAAGCCCCATGACTGCCTCACACACAGTCCTCCACAGATACAAATATCTGCCTGTGCTCTGCCTGTGCTCTGCCTGTGCTCTGCCACCTCGCCTAATGCAGTCCCACAAAGCGTAGAAAATATTAGTAGTATCTAAAGTTGAATCAGAGTCTTTTGCCCGTGTGAGGAAAATTAATCCACAAACACCAGAGGTTTATGCCCAAAAAGGAGACAGAGGAGTCCTGTAACTTTATTCATATAAAAGGAGAGGCCATGGGGCATTTCCTCTGGGGTCTCTCAGATTTTTGGAGGATGCAGCCTCCCTTTTATCCAAATTTCCTGACTGCATGTCCCTCTCTCTTTCCCCATGGGCTGAGGTATTCGAGAGTCACAGACTTTCCGAAAACGCCTAATACCTAAGACCTCCCGCTAATGTGTAATTCTCCCCCTCTTTGCCCTTCCCTTGTGTCACTCAATGCAATTCCTTATGGAATTTATGATTCTTCTCATTGTTCCTTTCATCTTCCAATATTCAATTTTATGTATCTGCAGACCTTTGGTTTGTTTGTAAACACAAATTTCCCTCGTTCCATTCATCAATCAGTGGAATCCGCCCATTGTTTCTTTTATCTCTCAGTGCTAGTTTTATCTACCTGCAAGAGCCACAGTTTGTTTGTGAAGATAAGTCTCTCATTCCTTTCACCCAGAACAAGAGTCTGTTTAAACCTATAGATTCAACTTTCCTGCCATATTTCTTTAAAATCTGTCCCAGCATCTCTCCAATGTTTTGTTCCTGGGATACCTCATCCCCCATAATTCTCGGCTTCTACCCTCCATCCTGTGGAAAGGTCAGATGGCACCATGAGCTTCCTTTCAGCTGTATTATAAATATAGTTAATGAGGTTGGTTTTTGTAGGTGATTAAGAAGTTGACTGTTACAATAGTTGTAACAGATATATCAGGGTTAGTCATTGTAATTATTATGCTTGCTTAATGTTGTTATGTACCCTGTTAATTGTTGGTGATGTTCTCAAAAGCTCTTGTTAAGAGAAGGGAGGAGAGTGGGTGTCAACATTTGAGGCCTAACCAACATAGAGGGATAACTGGACCACCACCATTGGAAGGCAATAGACCAATAAGAGGAGCCCTGGAGACAATGAGCCAGTCAACACTAACACAGAGGCAGGGCCAAGGAGGGGTTAAAAACTGTAACTCAAAGTCAAGAGGTGTGCTTGTGGCTGTACCCTTTGTCAGTGGCAGAGCACCCGGCGCTGCACCCCTCTGCTTTGTCAGATAATTTATTTGTCCCCTATTGTCTTTTTAAATAAATCTTCAAAACTTTAAAGAAGTGAGCTCTCACAGCTTCCGAGCTTTTTTCAGGTCTTGGGCTTTCTTTTTCAAGGCACCGGACTGGTGCCCCTCTGGAGACTTCAGCTGAACGTCACTACCAGTGCAACGACTAGTTGCTTACCAAGTCCCTGTTCAGTCGCCATTGGTAGCAATTGAGGCACGGAGCCAGACTGGCAGGGAATCTGAATCATTTATTCAAAGAAATGAGCTGGCTTTATATACTTTTTCAAGGCACAGTATCTCCTTACATGGTAATTCTCACTAGGTGACCTATCCTATGTTGCCATGTCAGCAATGTGCCTTCTCAGTGTCCTTCTATGGGGTGATCATGCGCTGTTCAGGAGTCTGTCAGATTCTGGCAGACTCCTCTTCCACAGGGGTCTGCTGCGTGACACCTCCTCCCCCCAAGTTACTGTCATGTGCTCCTTTGTGCTGCCATGTGCTTCTGCAGGTGTGTCCCATACCTCCCACTCCAACTCCATCCCATCACTTCCCACAATTCCCTCTTTTTTGTTTCACACAAACAAGAATCTAAACAAAACATTTCTACTATTAGAATATGTCTGGCCCACTGCCTGAACCAAACAAGCTCCATTTCTCACTAGAGCAGTATATGAGTAAACAAATAGAACCCCAATCCCATCCGATCTCTTCCCACACTACATTAAATTACAAAAAATGTCGAATAAAATTTATTTATTGAAATGAAATTTACTGTTTATTTAGTTCCTCTAATTATCCTATTCCAAAATTTTGTAGAAGTGTGGTTATAAGCACTGCATATTTATCTTTTTTTTTTTAAATTTAAAATACATTTGAGGGGAAAAACCTCTTCTGCATAGCAAAGAGAGGGACTTTAACAGTGGCAGGAGGAATGGGAGTTATTGGGCAAGTAGGTATATTCCAAGATCTAAAGGATGATTTTGACTGTCCTATATTATTCATTATTGAAATCAAGAAGATTTCACCTCAACTCTGTTACTTCTTTTGTTAGATTTGAGGATTCCTGCCAGTTAAATGTAAAGTCTTCACTGAAAGAGTATCTGTGCTGAACAATACACCATAACTGTGGTGCCAGGGCTTATTGCACCTGATTTTATCAGGTTATCCCAAGTGCCACCTTTTATGAGTCTACATAGCTTCACATAATAACAGTTTATATCAGTGTAAAGGTCTTTTTTGGAAGACTAAATAAGTTTTACAGAAATAAATCTCTCTTACTTCCTCACTGTAGGTGAACTCAGATCTCTATTTTGTCCTCTGAAGTTAGTAATATATTTACCATAACTATAAATCCTATCAGAAGCTGCTTTTCTTAGAGCCTAAGTGCTCTCAGGAGGACTTGAAAAACAGGCAGAGCACTGGTAAAAGACAGTGGTGCCATGAATAGCTCCTCTCTATGCTCATTCCTTTGCTCACACAACTTCAGCAGCACACAGCTGGAGTGTGCTGATATGTTTAGAGACAGGTACAGAGATCCACCTGCACAATTTTCATGCCAGGATCAATACTGATCGAATGGAGATGCAGCAAAGGTATATGTCATTTACACTTTGCTGTGTCATCTGGTTTTTCTGGGCATGCACACAGAGCAAAGCTTTGTATAAAATAAAAATCAGAGGTAGGTTATCACAGGGAAAAATGTTTAACTCGGGGCTTAGAAGAAGTAAGGTTTGGAGCAGCTTCATGATTTATTACTTGCATTTTATTAACTGTCAGTGAGCCAGTCATTCCTGATAGCTACAGTAGCCTGCAAAAAAATGTTAACCAAGACTTACAGTTCCCCAAATGCTTTATAACCACTTGTCCTGGGTTGGCCGTATGACTTTTTTGTATCCCAAATCATCCCTTCTGCTTATGCTGGATATTAAGCTCTACAGCTTTAAG
>JAHLSL010000008.1:22736106-22753134 GCA_025920805.1 Petroica traversi | reverse complement strand
GAGAGGTTTCATTGTTTTCATATTATCCAAATTTTCTATGCTTGTGAGTATTCTATTTGTTAAATAAATAGCTTTTTCCACTTTTCTCTAAGGAAATTTTTCCCGACCCTGTGTGGGGGAGGGGTAGTTGAAATCGGCTGTTCCTAGAGGAGACCCCCAGATGTTTCCTCCTAAAATTTGCCCTAAACCAGGACACCACTCATCAAATGTTCTAGACATGCACCATGTGCATGCTCCCTCTCCTGCAGGCCATGGCAACTGCAGGCACCCTATCACCTCCTGGGGGAACAGCTGCTGCCCTTTACACACAGCACCTGTTAGAACAGCTACTGTTAAAACTGTCCCAGCTTTATGTACCTTGTCCCCACCTAAAACCTGTGAATCCACTAAACCTGCTGAGGATAAAGGCACTATGGTCACCTACACACACCCAGGACTTGGTCCCCAGTGCTGCACCTCTGACGGAGGCTGTTGGTGAGGTGACTTCTGCCACTGCAACCTTCTGCTCTGTTGTCATCTTCTCACTTTAAAATCCCCCATGATTGTTGCAAATTTCCATTATTTCAACTCTGCTTTTCTACTCAAGTCAAGTTCAGCTTTATTCACTGTGTGAGAAGTTTAAGGAAATAATAGGAACTGGACTTCTCAAAGTATTATTCAGTCCCAGAAAATGATGATAAAACACGCTGCTGAGCTGTAACTAAGCCTGACTGCCAGGCTGTTGCTTTGTTAGAGGGCAGAGAAGGATGGCAATGGGATGACTGAGGAATCAGAAAGCATTAGAAACATTGCCTGAAATTAAATAAGAATGGAATTATTTGCATAGTGTCATTCCTCACTTGCAAAGAATATCACTCTAGGAAGCAGTCTTCCTGCATTCTTCTGTGGTATACTAATAGACAAGAGAACATTCCTGGAGTTGTTCTTTATAATATTGATTTAAACTTATTTATATATATTTTGGGGCCCTGCAGTCAAAAAGAGTATTAAAATTGCATTGATAAGATTGGTAATATGAGACTGAACTCCAGTGTTTCAATAACTGGCTGCCTTCTGCTATAAATGTCCTGACTCCTATGTGCTTTGGAAATTGAAGGTATTAACTAAAATAGAAAGGTATAAAATAATTGTTTCTGAAAAAAACAAATCCATAAACTTGCACAAAATTATTTCATTTCCAAAGAATAAAGCATGTTTTAGAATGATGGGTAGAAAGACTCCAAGCGACATAATTTAAGTTCAGAAGCCTTTCTGCATAGGATCTGTTACAAATTTGGAAGCTTAATTTAGCAAGTGATGTAACAGGTTAAGTGAAACATCGGGCGAAAAGAGAAAGAGAGCTATAATGAAAATGCATTTCATTATCAGTAAAAAGACTGGTATGTTAAAAACATTCTAGATATTTTAAATGTATATTTTGATCAGTAAAGATATTTGCCACTCATGAGTGGCAAATATTTGTCTGAAGATGTATTGTTGCGGCAGGTAATTGCTGTAAAATTTCAGCTTGTTCTATACCTATCATGCGTTTGATTAACAAGCTTCTAAAACATTCCCAGTAGAGAGGACTGTCAATACCAGTGACATGTATCTTGTACTTTTATTATTCTGCAATTCTTTTAGGGGTAATACGAAGAGGCCGGAAAATGTCAGCATAGTGGAACGAGCTCTGCTTGTCACTTTTTTTTACTATAGAACAGACATTAGAAAAAGGTTATTAATTTTTGCAGGGTTGGCACAGTTCTTTTGTCACTGAAACAGTTCATTTTAACCTGAGAAGATAGCCTGGTTTGAGCACCTTCTTAAAAACTGTCAATAATCATTACACTCACCAGAATTTGATAAATTAATTCCTATTTTTTTTCCTTTTGTGAGAAAACTGTGTCAGGCTATGCATATCTTTCTTCTGCATATCTTAAGCCACAATTTCACATTGTTGATGTTATGAAATTTCTTACTAAAAACATTTCAGAAATGGATTTACATAATAAAAATTGTAGAGTATAATCATTGATAATATTAACAGGGTTGTGGAAAATGCAATCTTTTCCTGTTTTTTCATATCTTCCTTTTTAATACACTATGAATTGTTGATAATTCCAACCTCAAAAGATAAATTTGGGGTTATTCTGTACCTTGTACCTTGATATTTTACTGACTGCAGTACATTATGAATCTTACTTGGTAGCACAGTCTGGGACCCTACCAAGAACAAGCTATTCCCTACTCCGGTACATTGCAGTGTCTGTGTGCTTTGGAATGGAGCAGAAGTCTCTTGACAGATGTCCTGACAAAACAGTAATGAAAAGGTCATGCCACATTTCCCGCAGCATTTATCTTGCTTTTTTAGTGGCTGTGTACTGAAAACTAGAGCAAATTAAACTTAATTAGGGAGACAGTTCTGTAATAAAGTGAAGTGTCTTTTTTCAAGGTTATTACACATTATATTTGAAAATTCTAAAACTCTTAAATAACATCTTGACAACATTCTTATTCAGATTCAGTCTTAATATGTTTTACCTTTTTCTAAAGATCAAGGTCACAAACTCAACAGTTCTTGTTTTATGGGGCCATGGGACCATTTTGAACTATTATTACTTCAGGAATTGTGATTGTGATTGAATACTGAAACAAAAGTTCATCTGAGA
The DNA here is from genome assembly GCA_025920805.1 of Petroica traversi. Lineage (NCBI taxonomy): Eukaryota > Metazoa > Chordata > Aves > Passeriformes > Petroicidae > Petroica > Petroica traversi. The sequence continues at coordinate 22,750,486 of JAHLSL010000008.1, read as the reverse complement.
CATTCTGAGCAAGTCTTCCCTGACAGCATTGTCCGTATATGGAATAAGAAGTGCCCTATATTTAGTGACAATTATGAAAATACATGCTTATCAATTATTTTCTTTTGCCTTGGTAAGTCATAAATAATTAACGGCTAATTCCAGAAATACTGTTTGAGCAAATATACAACTTTTTTTGCTTTGTTTCTTTTACCATAATCTGATTTTAGAAAACAAAGTAAAACCAATTGATGGTGATGAAGAAAATATTCTGTGTCAGTATAAAAAAATAATTTGGTTATGTCTGGAACAGACTATTTGGAAAGGCTACAGAAGTCTTTCAGCTCACTTAATTATTTTGCTAGACCCTTAGTCTGTTAATTTTAGTTGCAACAGTGTCATTATTATATCACCAGTAAAATACGGTTCTTAATTGTGCAGTTATTATGTTGCTTAAAAAACTCTTGGCTGTTTTCGTGTATGTCAGGCCTTTTCTGCATAACCAATAGCAACAGAAAACTTTGTTATATTCTAGCTTGCTCCATATATTAAATGGCTTAGAAAATGTGGTCCAAAATCAAGCAGGAGTTACAAGGCACTAAGATTGTACCCATCACATTTTCTTCTAAATAGGAAACGTAGATTATGGTTAGTACATTTGGGGAGAACCTACTCACAATAAATCTTATTTTCCTTCTGCTTTATGTAACAAGTGGAGGAGAGTCAGAATAGCGGGTTCTAATTACACAGATACAAATACTGGCTCAAAAATAATTTTTTATTTGTAATTAAAATATTGTTTAGTAATGATAATTGTTCCACTAAATGCTTACATTTTTCTTTCCCTCCGTTTTTTCTAATCTGGTGATTAAAGTGTGATATACTCAAGCTGATGACTAATCAAAGTTCTTTCTGTGTTCAATGACTTTTTTTTTTTTCGTAAAATCCAATCAAAATACAAAGACTGAATGAACGCAAAGACCTTTCAATCTAATTCTGTCAATATCCCTCATAAAAATTACTTTTATATTTATATATGTTCTATATTTTATATAATATACCCTTAAACATGACCCAGTTATATCTTATATCTTATTTCTAGTGTGAATCTTTTTGTTATTGAAAAAGCTTTCTTCCAACACTGGACATTCATAGCATCAGGACTGATGAACTTGGCTTTCATTAAGAAGCACAAGGGAGTGTAATAATTGAACTAAAACCAAAGCTGATTAAAAGAAAAAAGTGAAATGAATACAGCTTTGTTAGAGTCTCCTAATTCCTCTTATTATTCTTGATGAAAAGCATATTTGGTTTATTTACAAAGTGCATTTATTGTTATGTTCTTATAATCTGAAACATGGGATTAAATTAAAAATTATTTATATTTGTTTTGTTTTATTAAAAGAAGATGCTATAGATTTTAGGACTGAATGCTTCAATACAGGTGAAGATTATGTTCACATTTACTTTTGTAGGTTTGGTCTACTCCCTTGGCTTTATTTCCCAAAGTTTTTCCTCATACTGTTGTTCCATCTTTGACCTAAACACTGAGATGTCCTGTTGGCAGCAGGGGAGAAGGGCTGATCTGGAGAACAAGAGCTGCCAAGAAATTATGTGAGAGTAACTCTGTGTGACTAGAACAAGCAAAACTGTCTGAGAGCATCTGCAGCAACTGCGGTGCTTCTGGAGATGAAGATGAAGATGAGATGAAGACCATCATCCACACTGAAGAGCAGCCATGGAATTACAAAAATACTTTTGAAACAATGTAGAAGTACCTTGAAAAGAAATATCAAAGATATTGTGAGGTACCCACCTTGGGGGAGAGCAAAAATACTAGTTCTAAAGAAATTCTTTCCCCTCAGACATCACTTACTCAGCTTGCCTTTTCTGAAAAGTCATAATTTTCATCACTGTAACTTTTACATAGTCTAATTCTAGAGGAAGAAGTATGAGGGTTATAAAAATGACTGAAGATAAGATAGATATTGTAATAATGATTTAAGACAAAAAATATAAATAATAAGCAAAGTATAAATAATTGTATTTAATTATTTTTCTCTGACATAGCAAACTAGGGGCTAGATTCCTAGTAAAGAAGTTGTTTAATGCAGACTCATTTTGTACAGCTTAGGGTGTAGCCTCATCTACCTCAATGCTGCTCTGAGACAGGCTCTTGAAATTCTTCTAGTTCTCAAATTAGAAGTGTTGTGCTCTACTGAGTTATAAACAATTGAAAAAACCAATCATGTAATGGTATGGAGGTCTATTACACATCAAGATGAATTTAAAAAGCAAATCATGCACCGAAGTGGTAAATGACTAGGATTTTAAGTGCTGCTAGTGTTGAACAACAACAATCTTAGCCCAGAAAGAGTAATTATTCAAAATAAAACACAATTTGCTCTCAATGCATACAGCTCAGAATATATGGGGTGTACGTCTTCACTGATGCAAAATAGTTTGGCTCAAAGGCTTAAGTTTTCAGAATCAGTGTGACCTTTTCATGTCCTTCAGTTATCAGCCTGTTCCTATAGCATGGATAATTTTTTCAGGCACTTTAAAAACAAATCTGCAGGGACAGAAAGACTATTGAAATTTTACTCAAAGCGTCTCTACTATTAACACTCATGTTTTTTTCTCTCCTGCAATTTGTTTGTTTGTTTGTTTTTTGGCTGGGTTTTTTTGTGTCTTACGCCGTCCTGTGAATTAGGGGTCAGTGACCTTAGACAACCCCATGTTTGGATGTTCCTGGTAGACACTAGTAGAGAGATACAACTTTCAGGGCTCTAAAAATTTTCCTCGAGAACTTGAATGGAGCTGTCAGGGTGCTGTGAATTTGCCCTTTCTAGAACAACAAAGGTGAAACTCTGTACAGAACACAAATAGTTTCTCTCTCTCTAGATATGGCATTGTCAGCGGATGTAGTGATCCCTTGGATTTGTGCTGGACCAGAACATCACAATATAAGATGAGGGGCTTCTGTAAACTCCAGACATGTGAGGTGCAATGTGTCCATTCCCAGACACTTCCAGGGAGTCCTTTTACACATTCCTCTCTGGTCAAAAACCCAATGAATCTAACTTAAATATCATCACCTGAGCTCCCTGCCAGCTGCAGGGGTGCCCTTTGCCTTGATTTGTTTTTGGGCAAGAGCATTAGAGATTATCACCAAAAGAATAAAGGGTGATTCAAGTGGTTCTCAGGAGGACTGAGGCATCCACTAAGTCAGGCAAAAATATAAGGAAATATATTGAAATTGTACCTTAACATTATCAAATCAGCTTGACAGGTTCATGATGAAGCCACCAGAAGTTTTTGCCTTCCTCAGTGAATTTCGTTTTGGGAATGCATGGAATTTTTATCTGGTACTTAACCTCAGCACATCCTGCAGACACTGACTGTCAGGATACTATTGGAATGTTACTCCATGACAGCAGGGAATAGGAGTATTTCTGAAGTGGCATTCTCATGACATGTAATTTGATATAGGGTTCATTAACAATTTTCACTTTTGTTATGTAATGTAATTTCATTTTAGTTATATAATGCATTTCAGAAATAAGTAGATTCTCTGTATTTCCATGCTGTAATCACTTCATCCTCTACACTTTTTAAAATACAAGAAAATAACTACTTTTCACTGCTAAAACACAGCTACTGGCTTGGCATTTTCCTCAATACTATTGTGGTCTTACTTTACCGTTAATAGAATTTAAGAACAAAAAACCTTTCTAAACTTATAATCAAATATCCTAATCTGTTTAATTTAACTTACCCTTAGATTGTGCATATTTCTTTAGCTGCAATGAACATAAACCCTGTGGTTGAACTAAATAATCCCTTTGTTATTGCATGATTTGAGTATCCTAATCATGCATATCAGTGGCATGACTAATATAAATATTATTTTAATGGAAATAAACCTCTATGGAAGAATTCACTATATAAAAACTTAGTCTGGACTTTAATGTATCATTAAACAATGATGTTGTTTATTGTTTTTATTTTTTAAAGTGGATGATTAAAACTGAAAGCACCTGTGATGATTGTACAAAAAAAATGCCCCAAATTTGTAAGGTTATATTTGGGTTTTTTGCCCAATGAGAAAAAAGTTTACTACTTCGAGTTAGTGTTACACTTTCTAGAACAATATTCTATGGTAGCCGTTCAAGTACTTTATCAGAGGAGAGGGAACTCTTTGGGGGCATATGCACAGATTGCGAAATTTACTAAATGTTAATGTTCCCACACCACAGTGAATTGAAGTTGGGCTCAGCCCAGCTGTCAAGCTTGTGCTAATATCCACTGAACACGGAAACAGCTTTCATTTCAAAACCAAAGATTAATTGTTCATACTGTAGCTGTCACTGTGACTGGTGTCTCCAAACAGAGCAGCCTCTCATTAAGGGGAATATCTGTGAGAGCTTGCACTACATTTACAATAATGGACACAGCAGTGCCATTCTATTGCTGTGGATATGTGTGGGGACTGAATATATTGGATCTTTTGCAGTGATTTAAACACAGCTGTGCAGACAGCAGAAAAGTATTAGTGATGAAGTCGGGAAGGGATTAAGGTTTATTATTACTAATCTAATCTATTTTAATCAAACTCAGACTACTGCGTTGTTCGAACCTTTCCATCCATTAATATGTGGAAGGAAGCGGACAGATCAGTCTTCCTGTTCAGAAATTATAAGTGATTAAAATAGTTTCAGGTGGGTCTTCCCTCCCCTCCTTCATCATGTTGAATGGATTCTGGGTACATAGATGGAAGAAAAATGCAGAGTACCCTTGTCTCATTCTAATGCTTGATGACCAGAATATTTATGTGCAGTGCTGATGTTACCCTTTTTTCATGTCATATGACAGTGCCTTCTGTTACAATGCAAAATATACCCAAAAGGTATGTGTTCTATCACCATCTTCATAAACTGTTAAAATCAGGAAGGGCAGTGTTCCTTACTCTCTTCATGACTCATCCCTGATAACTCCAGGGGATGTCTTCAGTTAATGGGCCAGCTGTTAAAACCAGGTGGGGCAGTGTTCTTTATCTCTTCCGTGACCCATCCTCCCTCCAAGGCGACATGTTCTATTAATGTCCCATTGAGTTCCACTGCATGACTAATAAAATTACATATGCCATTGTGAGATGCTCTGCCCAGGAGAAGGAACCAAGCATTCCTATCTGGATATAATCTGAGATTTGAAACACCGCAGTCAGCCTTTTCCACTGGATTTCCAGAGGAAGACCACCACTGGACTTTCAGAGAACTACACTTTTCTATAGGATCACTGCTTCAACAGGACCACATGTATCACTCTGAGAAGACCACAGCCACCATTCAATAGAACTGCTACCAATACCCTGACCGACAGGGTGTCAGGTTGTCAGTGTTTTTGTACGATTGCATTTATTTTAATTTTCCCATTAAACTGTAGTTCTGACTTGGAATCTCTCACTGGTTTGCATTCAAACTACTATAGACAGTTTATGGCATTGTCTCAAAACATATTTTTGCAAAAAGAGCTCTTTGCTTTCTCAGGTGTTCTTAGGTGTATCAGGCCATGGTGCCAGCTGGATTTTAAAAGAGCTGGATTACAGTGGAACTCCTATGGAAGTTCCTGTGACATTCACATGAATTCTTATTAATCTGCAGGTTACAGGGAATACTTTTTGAAAAATATTTAATAATTTATTATTAAGACAAATATGACTGTATTCCATCTTGTGGTCAGGGCAGCTGTGTGAAAAGAAAAGTATGTGTGACATTGATAAAAACAGTAGGAGAACTTGTAAAATCACAAAGCATCACCTGGGAGGGAGAAGTCCCCACTTAGTGACTGGATGGGAAATGAAAAAATGCAGGTTTGCCACTGGTATATTGTGTGTGTGTGTCCGTAGGTAACAGAATGTGTGGAGGCTGGTAGGCCTGTGGACATTGTAACAGCCTACTGGTAACACACCCCTAGGACTGTGCCATCCTCCACAGCCAGGGTGACCCTAGGCTCTTCCCCCAAGATGCCCCAGTGCGTGTTTTACATTTATGTTAATCTCTGTACCCCAGTTGGCCTGTTGGCCTCCCTGCCCCCATTCCCCATATATAACTCTCTTCTAGAGAGTTCCTCTGAGTTCAATGCCCTGTTGGCTTGTTTCCCTTGGTTCCACCTCCTCTGTTGCCCTGTTGGCTCCCTAGCCCATCCATCCCAGTTGTTCAACCCCCTTGCCTTTTCCTCATTGGTTGGTGTAAACCCCGTCTCCCCTGTATTTAAGGTTTGTCTCCCCTTTGTTCTGCAGCTTCTGTCCCCAGGCCCTTCAGGCACAATAAACCCTTGTCCCTCGAACCCAAACAGAAGATCCCTCCACTCCTTGCTGCTGGCTGTGTGTGCTTTCCTTATTGTGCGTATGCTCTGAGTTGGTGCGACTGTGTGGTTTTGTCTCTGGATATTGCCGCTGCCCCAACCAGCCGGGTTTTCCACCTGAAGGGTCAGTGACAGAATGAGTTACGGAATATCATGCTAAAATGTAAAAATGCCATCCTTAAAAATTTTCAAGACCAGAGAGCTTGTATTATAATTTATTTATACTTTGCATGTACACTATTACTGCAGGGTACATAGAATAAAATGAGAAAAAGAACAATTAGTCTTTCCTGGTTTTTCAATTATGTTGCTAGTAAATTTTTTTCAAGACAACATTTGCGAGGGAAAAAAATGGAAGCTTCTTGGTGAGCAAGTCAGGGCACTAGGTGAAGAAAACGAAATATAGTCAGTATTAGCCAGCATTATGTGGTACTGAGTGGGTGGAATTTTGGCTTTGCTGAAAAGCTTGTAGACTTCCTATTAATATATTTCATTATTGGTGTTTGTTTCATAAACCAAAGCTCCTTGGTGTAACTGAGAAGCCATCTGTTGCAGGGCATAGCTCATGGCTGAAACCCTACTCTGCTGATGCCTTGTCCTTCTTTAAGCAAGTGTGGCCAGAAAAGGTAGTAAAAGCATTTTCATTGAAGAAATCTCAGCAAAACTGTAAAAATACCATCTTGCTCTTAGTATATTTTCTCCTTAATCTATAAATTCTCTTAAAGTTTTCCCTGCAGACAACAAAGAAACTTAATGTCTAAGGAAACACTAGCCTCTATTTCATTTTTTTTCTCATTCTTTTTGAAGAAAAGTTTCTTTTTAACACTTGCCTTAGATCTGGTTCAAAGCTGTAGGTGAAATACCAGCAACGCAAACATATATCTGAAATCTTTGAATCAACCAGTAAGAGAACTTCCTTCCACCTCTCCTCAAAGGTCAAAAGGTCAGCTTTCTTTATTACTGTGAAAAGATATCTAATGATTTTTATTGAGGACTTAACTGTTCAATATTGAACTTCAATAAACATTGGATTTATTTATCCCAATAAATCCAATGTTAACTTCAACATTGGATTTATTGGGATAAACTTGCACTGTTAACTGGATAAGTGCTATGTACATTCATCTACTGCATAGATAAAATTAATAATTAACATACTGTTGTGTTTTGTGCTTTTCAGTTAAACACAATACAGTTTAAAAAAAAAACTATAATTGTTATTGCTCCATAGGCACTTAAATTTATAGACTGTTTTACATTAATAGCCTATTTATTGGTGTAAAGGGTATAACTGTATAGCATATATGTTGTATATAATTAGGACTTTCCAGAATTTTGAAGGGTTTTTTTTCTCCATGATTTTAATAGTACAAGACTTTTCAGAAGTGCAGAACAGTTTTATCCTCTGAAAGTTCAGGAATTTTTGTTTAAGTTTTTTAAAAATCTTGACCCAAATGTATGGAGGTAGTTTGTACCTTACTATTGTACATCTGACCATAAAAAAGTAGCAGCAACATAGAAGAAGAGATAAAGCTCTAATCATGACAATATATTGGTGATTCTCCTCTTGTCTGGTTTTACTCTTGATCTCTATTTTTAGACCTGACAATTCCTACTGCTTAGGTTGTAACTTTTCCAAGAATATCACTTAAAAAAAAAAAAGCTTAAAAGTAAATTCAACTTTTTAATGATTTGTCAGCTTATATAAATGACAAATTTAAAAAAGAGCTTGATGTGTTCGGACACATGCATTACTCAAGGATTAAGTGTTCTCTGTAAATCTCATTATATGCAAATCATGAGTGTAATTAAGATATTAATTTATATGCAGATATCCATCTAAATGCCAAAGTATTATCAGACAGCAAGTTCCTTTCTACTTTTGAATTTGTATTGGGGAAAAAATGTGAAAGAAACTTTGGTGAGGTCAGAATGAGAGGTATTGAGACTTTCAAGAGTAACACTTTTTTGACTGTTCTTAGTTGATGCATTTTCAGTTGTCTCAGTTTTCAGCATGCCGTGTAGAAAAAATATGCAGATTTTAAAAAAAATTGCTTGGAATTTTTTGGTCAGTTCTTCAAACAGAAAACACACTTCTCTCAGATATTAGTAGATTTATTTTTTTGTTTGAATAAGGTATTGCTGTTTGTTCTTACCTTAATCATTCTGTGATTCTGCAATATTATTTCTAAATACCCTTTAAAAGTAAGTGAAATCTGTAAGTGAAATCTAGAAATCTCACTCCAATCTTGTACTCTAATGGAAAGCGGGGAGCAAAACTTGAATCTGAATGTGGATTTGGGTTATATTTATATCTTAAATAAAACAATAAGTTGTCTGCTGCTTTCATTAGAGCTTGTTCTGAAAAGTGGCATCAAGGAACTATAATATTTTTGGTAAGTAGCTTGGGAATGTCTGCCAAATCTGTGTGGTCCAGTTAATTCCAGTGGAAACTGCACCTCTCAGGAATGTATTCCTGGCCATGGAATCTGGCATAGCTGATACTTCTTCAGCCTTTTACAAACAAACCACAGGAGAGTTTTATCAATCTGCTTTGCTTCTCCTTAACATAAACATAAACAAGAGACAGCAGAACATCATTAATCAATGAGAAACTGGGACTAAAAGGTTTTGATTTTTTGTGTTAACCAGCATAAGAAAGTTCTGTCATGGAAGGTGAGAGAAAGAACTGGTGAAGAAAATGAAGATTATGTAAGAGAATTAGTTGTCCTAGTTCCTGAGCAAATACCCTTTCAGAAAATTGATGACCACAGTGAGCCAGAAATGTTTCCCACAGTTACCTGTTTCCTATATGTGGATCATTCAGAATCAATTTATTACTGAACTTCCTGTACTACTTTTGGCCTTTCTTGGCTGGTTGCTTAGTTATTTTTTCCTCATCTTTACTACACTGAGTCTGAAATGCAGTATTTTTTCCATCTCAACAAGTATTTTCCAAAAGTATTTAGTGGATAATATTAAAGAATAAATAAGTTTGAGCTGCTAAGAGAGCTAATCATTAACTTCTCCAGAAATTTCCCAAATGGAAAAGAAATTTGCATTAGAAAGAGAAGATTCAATCATAAAAGTTATGTAATCCAATTATAAACACTTTGTGATTCTGGAGTTCATGGACTGTTTATCTTATTTACTAATGAGCCTAATTAAAAAGATCCCTGAAGCCAGAAATAATGGGGATGACAACTGTTAAAACACCATACAGTTGCCAGAAAGAAGTTTAAGCTCTACTTCAAATCTCCAGTTCTGGAAATAGTCCTAACTTTTAGGATATACTATTCCAGAAGGAGAGTAGTTGTACAATTATGCATCCAGTCCTTATTTCCAAAAGTTTGGAGCTGCTGTGATTCAAAACAAATGACAACAATTTTTTACTGTCTTGATTTAACTAAATTAAATGGATGGCTTCATAACTTTGTGATTCCTGACTCTTTAACCCTTTATGATTTTTAGTTCTTCCCCATCAGCATAGTTATATGCCTTGGAATTTTCAGTATTTATTTTCCACTGGTTTTGACCAGCAGTTCAACCACAGATAGAATTTTTACTATTAAGATCAGGGGATATTATTTTTGTTAACTCAGTTAAGGGCAATTTCCATCACTGAGCAGTGAAGTTTCCTTGTTCCAGTTTTTTTTTAAAGACAAAACATTATAACTCACTCTCTCTCTGATATGTTGTCCTGGTTTAGGGCAAATTTTAGGAGGAAACCTCTGGGGGTCTCCTCTAGGAACAGCCGATTTCAACCACCCCTCCCCCACACAGGGTCGGGAAAAATTTCCTTAGAGAAAAGTGGAAAAAGCTATTTATTTAACAAATAGAATATTCACAAGCATAGAAAATTTGGATAATATGAAAACAATGAAACCTCTCCTTCCTCTGAAGAGATGGTAGATTCAGAGTTCGTCTGGGTCCAGTTCAGTTCTCCAGCGGGGGGAGGGGGGGAGGGCCGACTGCCAGGCCCGGCTGTAGAAGTCGGGGGGGGCCCCCAGGGATTTCCCTGGTCTCTTGGGCCCACGCAATGCCAACCAGTCCCAGGAGGAGGGAAAAGGAAAAAAAAAAAAACAGCAAAAGAATCAAAGTCTCTCCCTGCAAAAAAAGCCGAGAAAGATCCAAGGAAACCCTCCGCTGTGAGCTTTTCAAGCACACAACCAGAGAGTGAGAGCGAGATATTGCTGTCCTGCTGGAACGCAGCCTCTTCAAGTCCTTTCTCGTGGGAGTAAGGTGTAAGACCTGCAGACAAAAGGCGTGTGGTTTTTTTCCCCCGCTTTCACTCTCTCTGTCTCTCTGGGCCTAACTTAAAGCTGTAGAGCTTAATATCCAGCATAAGCAGAAGGGATGATTGGGGATACAAAAAAGTCATGTGGCCAACCCAGGACATATGTCAATTTGTCCGAGTCACAGACTCGATAAATCTGGGGTCTTTCATTCTCAGTTCCAGAGGATAAGAGTTTAAGTAGCAAACCATCAGAGTCAGAATTGGGATCACTATGTGGAATATCACCAAATGAGTTATAGTTGCTTAATGACCTCAAGTATAATTACAAAATGTTTGAAAACTAGGGATGCATTTTCATTTCTAGTGTTAGGTTAGGAGTCTTACGAATTCCTAAATGTTTAGACTAAAAAATAGTTATCAATAGTTTAGAAACTGCCTTAGGCAGGGCTGGATATGGCCTTGAGCAAAGAAAAAGTGTATTTTCTCCAAAGACTCTGTTGTAGAAAGAAGAAAAAAATAGTGGATGGTTTTATCTGACTCCGCTCATTTTATTCTTTCACTTCTTTCTGAAGAAGCTGTGGTGCCTGCAGACTCACTTATTTAAGGTTTTTTTCTATTTTCTAATACTACAAAATAATGGAATAGGTCTGAAAAAATGTGGTTAATGTTGTACTCATTAAATTAAATTAGTTAAAAAGCTAATGTGTTTAACTTGTCATTCCAAATAAATTTAGGGTTAAAGGAATGAACTAAGAGACACAAAAGTGTATAATGATCTATGTGTGACAGTCAAAACACCTTCAAATTACTGGAAGCGAATGCTTCAAGATGCCATTTTGATTATTTTATTTTGTTTTGTTTTGTTTTGTTTTGTTTTGTTTTGTTTTGTTTTTCTTTAAATTACCATGGACTCAGTTTAGTAAATTGATTTGTATGATTTATGGGTCTGCAGGATCTATGAGCAAACTCTGGCTTGATGTACAAATCATCCTCACGCCTGAATCCTCACTAAATACTGGGCTCAAGACTTAGTCTGACATAGCATTGCTACCCTTTTTTTATTTACTTGACATTCCATCCAGAAAAATAATGGGAGAAGAAAAGCACTTAATTTCACTGTGCTAAATGCAAAGAGCTTTTTTACTTTTTCACGTTCTATTGAGAAATTAGAACATAGTTCTACAGAATCAACCAGAGAGTTGCTAAATTTCTGAAAGTATATTACTCCTTTGAATATGTATTTCAAGTCTTTTTTCTATGAAGGATTAGAGGAAGGTGGATGATTTCATACATTGTATGCAATGTTGTCCCAATTACATGTTTAGAAAAAACCGGCAATTTATTAATCTGTTATAGAAATGTTTGTATAAAAGTAATTTCTTCCTGAAAATGCTGCTAGAGTAAGAAGAAAGTTAATCTTAGGTAATGATGTGCATTTGAATGGATTTCACAGGAAAACTGAGTGCCAACAGAGATATAATTGTATAATTAAATGACAGAGGTAATATAGTTTTTAAAATATATATTCAAATCGGTATGCTCTATATTTGGGGAATTCCTGCAAGCAGTCTTCAGAAAAGCTTTAGCAATGATATACACTTGTAGAACTGGGGATGGTTGCCATTTATTACAAGTTATAATATGAAGACAAAACTTCTGCAGCAGAAACTTTGGACAAAGTTAGATTCCTTATTAGTAGAATTAGATTCCTTGAGTAGCATTCCATTAAGATGATCAGCATTCAGGGCTCAGTATTTGGTGTTCAGCATTAGGAGCCAGTTGAGTCTGCTTTTGGCACAGTATAGTGCTTTTCCTTGAATCAGGATTATTTGCAGGTTCCAGTACAAGCCATGCTGATGGCCCGTGTGCTGAGAGTTCTATGCCATTCTGCCCTGTGAGCACTCAGAACAGACTGGGGGCAAATCAGTATATTCTCCAAGGTGCAAATCACCATTCATCTCAATGCTTTGAGTCTTTAATGATTTTGATCAATACTGTGGGAGTTTGAATTGTAAACTCTCTTTTGCTGAAGGATACAAAATTCCTGAGATGAATCTCAAGCTTTTATAACCAGAATCCAGCAGCAGTATGGAATGAGCCTGCTAAGTGCTTATACAATATAGAGCTCCATAGTGAAATGCATCTGTCCTGATTTGAGAGACAAGTATCTGCTAAGGAAGGTAGGAGCCTCCTTTGGAATGTAAAATGTTAACCTTTTTCCTCTGAATTATTATAAATTTGAAATCAAGGGGCTCTCAGGCAAAAATATGAGGACAGGAATAACAATTCTTTACTAATACGTAAAACAAAGCTAAGAAACCACAAAAACTATGGCATTAACCACAAACAGAACCAGACACCCAGTACCAGCCTGTTCAGACTCAGGCACTTTTCCCTGTGGTGCAGTTCCCATCACAGCCGGCAGGGGCGCTGGTGGCTCCCTGTGGGCAGGGCGGGCGCGATGATTCCCCCACGGCTGCAGGGGGTGCTCCGGCATGAGCCCAGGTGACACATGGTAATGGCGGCTGTGCCCAGGGCAGGGAGGGATGGAGGAGGGACTTTTCCTCACAATCCCTCAGAGCAACTGATGTTGGTGCTGCGGCAAGATCCCTGGGAACAGCGAGATGGGACAGCAGGAGGTCCTGGCAGGCAGGGGCTGTGAGGCTGCAGTGAGCTGGGACAGCAGAAGGTCCCAGCAAGCAGGGGCTTGAGGCTACAATGTAGCAAAATCTCAGAGCAGGGAGCAGGGCGGAAAAGTGGGGAAGGTCCCGGCAGCCCCTCAGCAGGGCAGGGGGAGGGAGAAAACTCACAGCAGAGAGGAAAGCAGGTCTGTGCTAGTGGTGTGATGGCGGTGGGTCCCTGTAGCAAGCAGCAGCTCTGATGGTTCTGCTCCGAGATCCCCCAGAGAGCAAGACAGCGACAGCTGACTTACCTTGGCTTTTACCAGCCCAAATCTCATATTATCTCTGCCCCCCTGAGAAGAAGCTTGCCTTTCTCTGGCTTGCCTACCTTCTTTTGTTTTCTTAAGTACCCAACCATTAGTTCCTTAGCAACTTATGGGAGAAAAAAATTCCTTAAGAATAAAAAAAGGGAAGAAATCTAAACCCCAACAGCATCCTACTGGCATTATAAATCAATTTGGGTAAAGGAAAACCAACTACAGGCCACTGCTATTTGAAATTTATGTCTTTTTATTATTTTTTTTTGCTGTCTTTACGAACATAATTCGAAAGTCAGAAAAACACATTATGTCAAAAAAAAAACCAACAATGAGGGCCTGCAGGGCAGTAATAAGGGTGTTTAAATAACCATCTCAGGTGTTTGTGATTAGTAGAAAAAGGTAGAAAAATACATTGTTCTTAGTCTATAAATGCACTTAAATCAAACAAAACTTCTAAATCAATCAATCAATATGGCCGTTAGTTTTCAGATCCTAATGCCATTAATATCAGTGAAATGAAAAAACTGTTGACATACCCTAATTTTGGCTTTACACTGTGACAAATTCTGTGCCTTTTAATTCTCAAGTTTATCATCAGTCTGCTATTTGTGACCCAACTGAATTTTCTTCAGAATTTACAATACTCAGATGTTTGATGTTACTGCTTCTCATTCATGTCACATGAAAGAGAAATATGGACAAAAATAGACTTTATTTCATCCACTGACTTCACATTTTTAAGGAAAGTTTACATTGTTATAAAATTAAATATGAAACACATATCTGTAGCTTGTAAGTTTTCAAGGAGAAATAAATTATTGCAATAGAGTAGCTGCCTGTATAAGCTACTGCATGGT
>JAHLSL010000008.1:22648448-22728195 GCA_025920805.1 Petroica traversi | reverse complement strand
TAGTAATTGGTCTCTGTCCAGCACAAACTGTTGAAATTTATATGGCTCCAGGCTATGAGTTAAAAGCCAACCAATGCATTACAGCAATGGATCTATGGTAGATTGTGTTAATAGACACCAGGGGCTCTTTGCCTTCCCTGATTTGCACTCTGCTTTAACCTGTATGGTCCCATCCTGATTCTTTTTTAGCATATTTCAGTGTACACCAGGGATGGTCCCATTGCTTCACTGTTATCAAATCCCTGCTGCCAGTGATTGTGGCTCGGTAGTTAGGACACCTAAGTGCTGTCTTTGCCCCTTTTTTGCCTCTGCAAAGAGGACATGAAATCCTCTTGGTTTTGCGCCAATCAGTGAAGAATTCTCTGTTAGCTGACTGTGTCCATCACAGTGGTTGCAATAAGAAAGACCGTTTGAGGTTCCTCTTTAATATAAAGATGCCATTTAATCTTACATGAAGCACTAACTTATGGCTCCTGGTCTTGCTCCAAAAAAACTTTTAAAGGTTTTTTAATGCATATTTTAAAACCAAAGAACAAAATTATCAAGTGTTCTGAGAATGTTGCTGCATATTTGCAAATTGGACTACTAAGTTAGAGTGGCACAAACATGCTTTCCTCCTTTCCCAGGAAACTAAAACCAGACCTACCTCTTATTAAATAAACAAAACAAAATACTCTTTGATCTCACCTAATATGCATAAAATTCATTAATATGGAGAGGAATGTTAAATGCCTGCTGAGCTGGACTTGCAAAATTTTTGTCACACTCTCTTTTTATAGATATTATACAGAGATGATTAGGCTCCACAGTCAATACTTCTGCAGTTTTACTGCAGTTCCCCAGTGGGAAGGAGGACAAAACACAAAATCCCCTTTCTTCTCAGTCTTTTCTGTCCTCCTTTGACAGTCATAAGTCTAGGATAGGAATACAATCCAGAATGAGTTTAAATTATATGAACAAAACTGTTTGTGTTCTTCCCTGTCAGCAGTTAAATCATGGTGTAGTGCAAGCCGCAGAATCCTACTGTCCCTAAGGAACCTTGTCCAGCACCCTTCTCATTGCAGGATCAGTGCTGAGGTCACATCCACTGGGTCTGGGCACGGCTCACTGGAAATCTCTGCAGTCATCCTGATTTACACACAGGCTTTTCTAACAGGCAAACCATGTCGTGGCTGCTGTTTCTTGCCTTTCACATTTCACTGCATACCTTGCCTGTACTTTGGCTTTGGCCACCTTTTGTTCATGTCATTCATGACATAACGAAAATACTCGCTGAATTGTTAATGTTTTAATTTCGGGCAGTAAGAATGAGTTGTCTGACTCAATCAAGCTTCCTCGCAGCTTTCAGACATTGGTTCCCCACTGCCACTCCCTGCTAGCCCTGTTATTAAAATGCTAATATTTAATTCATTTACACTCTTTTACTGAAGCAGCAAATAGTAGAATTTACAAAGATTTTCTTTCTTGAGGTCACGTTAAGGAAAAAAGGAGATAGTAGTTCTTGGTTTTATGAAACACAGTTTTTGATCCTGAAACAGATATTGTCACAAATGGATGTGGGAGTTAAATAAATCCTTGCCTACTGCCCAGGTCTTTGACAGCAGGCAGTAACTTTATTGAGATGACCAGCACCTCAAAACCCACTCACATTCGTAAGTCCTTTTAATAATGACTGGTTCTGTCTATTATATAAGAAATTATTTATTAATAGACAAGAAAACTAACAGATATAAGACTTAAAACAAACTAATACTACACAGGTATAAAACAAAAAAGAAAAGAACTACTAGTAGATTTTATACTGTGCATGATAAGGTGCCCTTTAATTTACAGCTAGCGAAGAAATAGTATAAGCTTAGGATTCAATGTGTCTTACCATCCAATTGCTGGTGAGGCACATATTGAGATCCTTTCTCTCGATCTCCGGAGAAGTATCCACAAGCCTGCATCCAGGACTCAGGGAGAAGTCCCTTGCACCTTCATGATGTGTATATGTGGAAGCTTTTGCTTCAGGGGTAATTTGTTTATATTTTATAGGGTAAAACAGGGTCTCTTAGTCATCAGTTTTTCCTTTATCTCTTCCTATATCTCTTGTCAAGACTAGGATGTTTATTAAGGTTTGAGCCTCCTTGGCGCCAGAGATGACTCCTGCTGAGCCTTTCGAACCCTGGGGTATCTCTTCATGCACCAGTTAGCTGTGGTATGTAGGAAGTGGGGGTAGATGCCCTGACACAGGTATATTTTACAGATGCCTGAAGAAGAGTAAAATAAATAGTAATGAAAATATGCAGAAAGCTTCTGCTTGTGTTAGAACAAAGAGCTTTCTGTTAAAACACTGCCAAATACAACAGCATGAAAAGTAACACGGTCTCTAATTGGCTGCTACTCATTGAAAGTTATAGGATTAAAGTTGCTAAAATATTTGGCGGTATTCATACAGTTGCATGATTTTAGAACAAGAAGCATGTTATCTACATACTCTTCAAAAAGCAATGTGAGTGAAGGAAAATGGTACAGGAAGCAACAGAAATAATAAAAATATCACCCACATCTGAAATAAATTAACTTTATAGAGCCAGCTTTATTTGTGTTGGTATTATATAACACAATTTGTCTGATAGATTATCCATTTGTTCTGAAAGTTTGAACATGTCAGACAATTGCAAATAAGAAATTAGAAAACTGTTGATGCTTTTAGTGCACCAGTGGACAAACAACCTATGTTTGTGTTCCTGCAGACCCATGAAGTAAAGTCATATTCAAGCCACTGCCTAAGTAACTCAGTTTCACATCTATTAATGCTAAATCTCAGTAGAAATTGTGTGGAATTGAGGATTTGACTTTTTGTTTATATATAGATCCAAATTAATTTCTGCTACAGGCGCCTTGATTTCCGTGCTTTCAAATCAGATAAGTTTATTCACTGAGTAAGAACACTGGCACTACATCAGAGTGCAGAATGTTTTTACGGACCTTCACTGTCTTGTTGTGTCAAGGGTCTTTTAATGACATTTGGCCAAGACAAAGCTGCTTTTGATAACACAACTCAGCAGAGTTCTAAAAATAACATTTTTTCAGTATAATTTTGGTAACTGCTTGTATTTCATGGCATAGTAGGTAATAAATTTGTTTAAAAAGAAATCAGGCATCAGACATTTGCTTCTCAGAAATCTATTTATTAGTTGATATTTTATTCACTTTTTTACCTGAAACAAGTCGAGGTAGAGGAATATCTTGTACATGCAGGTTTTTTTAAGTAGTGTAACAAGCATGCAACTAAATAATTAATTAATTTAGGATAAGAAATAAACTTGCATAGGTGAAAATTTCAGGGAAACTTGGCAGAAACTTGATTAACGTTCAGAACTAAATTTAAAGACAGAACTTACTATTTCTTCCAAATGTTCATCCTTTTCAATGAAAAAAAATGCATCTTAGTAAAGAAAGTTTCCATAGAGCTTGTGTCCATTTATCAAAACTGCTAAGCACAAGTGGAGATTATAATATAGCTGTCTCTAAATGCAGAGTATTTAAATGTTGTACCTCCGCCATTAGTTTAAAATATGTTCCTCGGGATTTGTTTTTTACAGCTTTACACTTCATGAGACTGAATAAGAAAATTATTGCAAATTTAAAAATCATGCTTTACTCTCAAACAAAAAGATTGAATTTATTGATTATAAAATCAAATTGCAAGACAAAGTAAAAATATATGGTAGAAATGTCACCATTTTTTCTAGGAGTGTATTTAAGTTCCCCCTTTATCACACAGGGAATAATTTTCAGGTAAGTAAGTGCTTTAAAGTTAAATGTAACTCTAAAATGTACTGAAACTGTTATTCAGTGCTTTGTCTAAAAAATAGCTTAGCCATTCTTAGTTTGCAATACATGGATCAATTTTGATATAACTGCTAATGCTTCTAAATGCTGTTTTATTTTTCAGGGGGTGTCCCTGCCAGCAGCCTTAGCATTCCAACATCAGTTCATATTCTCGAAGAAATTATTAACCATGGAAGAGATAAAAATAAGGTTCACTATTTGATTTTTAGATGAACTTTTGTTAGGAATAACCTTTTCAGTCATATCCACAATTGTTATCTCACAGTCTCTTCCTTTCTTGATGAACATGAACAAACTTCTCCTGTCTTTGCAAGGTAGAATAAAGTTTAGATCTTAATGCATGATAATACTGAATAATTAAAATCCTACTGACCTCAAAATGAATGTGACTGACCATTTTTAATCTCTACAGTGGTATGAAGCACTAACTGCTATTGTTACGGGTGAGAAGCATGGCATGTATTAATGCCATGCTGCTCAATCTTTGCCATTTTGCTTATTTTAGAAATATTGATGCTTTAGATACCAAAAGCATCTTCCTGCTGACCTGCTCTAAATTTTCTCATACCAGGCTTGTCCTTTAACCAAGCAAAGCTGCACGAATATTGCAGAGCAATTATTATCAGCACAAAGTCATAATATAAACCAGTAAACTGACTACCAGCCAGTAATACATTAAATATTACCAGCCAACACTGTGAAATGTCTGACAGTTTTGTTTCTGGAGCTGCTATTAGGATGCTGTGGCAAATATATCACCATCTGAGATTTTTGAGATACCTTTATAATGTGGAAGAACATAAAATATTTCAAAAATTAAAAAAACCTTACCAAAATCAGCCATAATAAATATGATTGAGTTCTTTAACTTCAAAACAAAGCAGAATAATAACAGATAAAGATTTTCAGAATTCGGGTGACTATACTAAAATATTAAATTATTAGAAGTTTATATATTAGAAGATGGATTTCAGGATGATCTAGGAAATATTCTGTGTATGAGTAAAGACCAAAACAGGACTGAAATTAAGTAACAAATAATATAAACAGTTTAATTATTTTTGAATCTTTTCAGTTGTTAGTGGACTGAAATTCCCAAATCAGAAAAAGAAGCGGCTGCTAGACTATACCACTTCTGATGTTCTGTTACAGAAAATTTAACTCGCATTTGAGAGCAAACAAGATGTGGTTGGTTGCTTAGTTCAAGGTGTTTTATCTGTTCAAATATTTTACAACGTGCTTATAGTTCTGTTTGTTTACATCCATGTAGTCCGACCTAGAGATAGTTTTTCTGGATTGGTTAAAACACTTTGATTGGCTAAAGCAAATGATCCCTGCTGAGCAGAACTGTGCATCTGCTGACATCTTTCCTATTTGTCGAAGGGTCATGGAAAATGGTATCCTTTCTTTCTAGAAAAAATGTTTTCACAAAACACTTTTTAATAAAATACACTCAGAAATTTACTTACAAGAATAATTCTCCAAGGGAATGACAGCCTATACAATGATCTTAGAATCAAAGGATAGGGTATATTTAAAGCAAAATTTGTGTTAAACTCTTGAACTCATCTTGCTTTGTCCTTTTGAACATCTACAGTAGACTCGTATTTCTAATGCATAGGTTATTCTCTGGTGTCCCAGTGGCTGAAGCTTTTTGACAGCTTACAGAGACCGTGGATAAGACACTGCATGTGTTAAAATCACCTACACCCATCCATGTTCCCAACTTCAATCAATAAGGTCAGCTGAGTTACTAATTCTGGCACCCTTGATGCTGTGAGCACATCAAGATGCATCTGCTGAGGCTTTCACCCCATGGGCTGATAGCTAAGGCCTCCAAGGGAGTGAAACACCCAAAACTTTAACCAGCCCAGCAAAGGGACCTACTTTGTTTCTTGAAACAATTCGGAAGGTTACAAAACACCTTATTCTAAGAAATTCACTAACTCTAACCCTGCTCAAATAAACACAGGTATTTAAACAGTAATGGTTTTTACAGTGTTGGGATACATTGGTAAAATGTGTAAATGAAAATGAAATATCTTTCTGTATTTGCTTCACGCTGTGTTAGATAAGAGATGTTTTAGGTTTCCAGTCTCATGTATTTTCACTAATAAGGAATATGAGCATGCAGCAGGAATTAGAGGCTGTCCCACTGAAATGGGAAAACATTTTCATTGAAGTGTGAAAGCCAGTATATATAAAGTGAGATTATGCTTTCAGTAACAGGAAGAAAACCTTTCCAAAGAGGCTGTTCATTTGCAGATGATTATTTTAATTATATTACTCTCAGTTAAACATGGGGAAATCTTGCTACCCATTCTCTGTAGTTGTTCCTAAGCTTCAGCAACTGACCTATTTTTAAATATTGATATTGAATAATTTTGTTTTTAACAAATGCACAGTGATTTGGTAATATGAGCCGTACTGCCAGTGAGTAAGCTAAGAATATTAGTGAAGCAACAACTTTCTCTTGGATCAAATATGTTAGGAATAGATCTGTGTGGAATTTCAAATATTATGGATTCAGTTGTTTTTCTTGGTTGTTGGGTTTGTTTGGAATATCACATTTGCTTTTGGATTGCTTTCTATGTTGAATGAAGTCCAGAAAGTAGGTATGACTATATAGATGTATATTACTGTTATGTTTTTGCTAGACAGATACATGCTCGTTCTTCCCTTTCTGAAACAGGATGAAAACTGTGTCACTACAACTCCAAATGTAAATCCCATGCATTCTGTTTCATTCTGGCATAACTTAACAGGGTTCTGATGCTGTTCTGTCCATGCATTCTTAGTCCCTGATATTCTTGGATTTTAGTCAAACTGAGCATAAACAAGCCTGTAGTACAGGATATGACAAAATTCCCCCCTAACAGTTCTACCTCCAACAGTTTTCCTTCCTTGCTCTCACAGACAAGGGAGAACTTGCTAAACTTTGCTGTGCGGGCTATTTCTGATAAATATATTTTCTATTTAAACTGCATTTTTAATAACAACATGTGACTCAGTGAAGGTCAGATGTTCCTGTGTGAATCAGAGGGATTGCAGGTATGAATTTTTGCAAAAAAACACACACGCAAAATCTAGTGTTTGCTCACAATGTTGCTCCTTACTTAATCTATGTTGATGGTTTGCTCTAAGTGTGTACAAGCTTGGTTTTTTCACTGCTGATCTAAACTGATTTCCTTTTGACTTCTCTGCTTGGTTAGCTGTCACTCCCTGCTGATGAGAGAAGTGGGTTTTTAAAAGATTATTTTATTCTTTAAATAGTTGTAATACTAAATAAGTTACCATATCTACAGATTAAAAAAAGAAAAAAACTAAAACAAAACAACCTAAATTCTTCAAGAGAGATTACCTGTCCTCTAGCGCACAGAAACATTGGTGCATTGATAGAACCATGACTTGCCATTAACCAATGAAAGTTTTAGGGAGCTTTTAGTGTTACCTTTAACATCAAGAGCTGTTAAGTGAAAATCATTTGCTACCACAGCTGAACAAGCAATTTAGCAAAATGAAGTACATTTTTAGAATAAATTATTTTTAGGTAAAATCTTTGGTTCTTTGCTACTGGTATGAATATTGCCTAAGGTCCAGAACCATGAAGAACCTGGACAGCCTCAGTGAACTGAAATGAAGTATAAAGCCAGTTGTTATGTAAATATTTAGTCTAATTTTAACATATGTAACTCTTTAGCACTTTCTTTCAATGAGACAAAATGGTTGTAGTGTTTTAGAAATGTGTTTTGTTTTATGACTAGAAGAAAATTTGCCGAGAAAATTCTGCTGACTATAATTCTGTATCAGTAAGGAGAGTTATAGAAACCTTAGGGAAAGTATTGATAACTGCAGGTTTTTTCTGATAGAAATTTATGTTCCAACAAGTATAAAAACTAATGCTCCAGTGTTTGCTTCTTAAATTTCACTCTTCCGTGCTTTATTTAACTGATGTTCTTAACTGTAAATAAATGTCAAACCCCATATATATATAGTAATTACTGATAAAAAATACAGTGATTTTCATCATTGCAAATTAACTTGGTCCCCAGTACAAACACACTGTTTCCTAAACTGTGTAAAAATTCCAAACTGCATTTAGATACTGTTCTCTTGTGCAGGTTACATTCAAGATGGAGAAAAAAATTAGCATCATCCTGTACGAGCACTGATTTGTTTGATATGTGTCAACTTTCAGTGCTGCAAATGATGCCAGGAGTTAATAGCCACTTGATGTAGTGCTGGCTCTGTGTGTCTCTCTTTGGTCTTTGAATGACGTGTACTGGCAACCAGTTATGCTGAATTTTGAAAGGAAAAACTCCCAGGTCTGTTAGGAACACGGATGTAGAATAATTTCTGATTTAAGATATCCTTAAAGAAAGGAATGAACCCCACGAGATTTTTATGCTGCAAAACCTAGCTAGGAAACAAATTTGAAATGGCAATTTTCTAATAGAGTCAACTCCAGAACAAAATATGTCCGTATATATTCATGTGCATAAAGTTAAGCATTTTTAATAACTCAAGGGATCCTGCTTTTTGTGCTTTGAGTTTTTTTACGTACACTACAAGTTGTGAGAAAATATGTTTATGAAACATCCAATGTGACAGAGCTAGAACTCTTAATATCTACCACACTTGAATTAATAAATAATACTACAGACATTATTATTATTATATGCTATCCAATATTAAGCATCTGATTTTGGCAGCTATATCAGGTAGCCGAAACAGCAAGACAGAAACACAACACCAACAGAACATACTAAATTAATTAATTTTGAAAAGAAGAAGTAAAACGGCAAATGAACTTCTGTTAGGAAATTAATTCTTTGTTCAAAATTCTTGCTTGAAAAGAAATTATTTCACAAATTTATTTTAAAATTTATTTGGACTGCAGAAATAAAATATTTGCCTCCAGGATGTAAGTGTGACAACATAGATCACTAGAACAGCAATCATCTGGGAGCTGTCTTCTTTTGGTTCGAATTCTCCCCTTCTCCTGGGAGAAATGGCTGCACTCCTAGAGCAGTGCCAAGGGAATTATCCTCTGTAAAGGAATGTCTGAATAATTTAACCAAGGGGAATTACCAGTGTGCAGACAAGTGTGATATCTCAACCCCACCTTTTCCCAGCTCAGAATTTCTCGCTTTTCAGTCCTTGCCAGCTGTTGCCCCCAGCTGGGGTCCAGGCTTCCTCAAGTCTCCTATTCCATTTACATTGTTACATCACCTTTCATGTGAGGAATGGCTGGCAGGGCTACCTGTGCTTTGCTGTAGTGAATAAAGGTCCAGGACCGCATTATTCTAGGAAGAGATGACTGTCATAATTTCAGTGATTAGTTCAAGTGTCTGTTCTACTCATCTTTCCAAACCCCATGCAGATTCCTGGCAGCTAGTGGCCAATTTCAGGGCTGTAGCAGACACACAATTTTATCTTGCAGCAGGAAGACACCTGGGTCTGATTTTGCCTCCATCTTTAGATGCACCAGTTCCATCACATAATACACCATTTCTGAGCAGAGCTTTCCTGTTGTCATCTTTGGAAAAGACATTGTCTCCAGCTGAGTAACAGGTCCTTTAAGGCATTCTTTATAGAGTTTTCACCATATTAAACAAAAATTAACAGAGTACTTCATTTTTCAAGATTTCATTTATTAGATCAGAATGAATAATATTGAGCTGGGTAAATGCAGAAGACATAAAAGTAAGAGGAACCTCCCCCCAGTATCAGTATATGTGTATAATTTAGTAGTGCTTGCCAAGAAATAGCAATTCAGTAACTTGCCTACTTTTATTCATAACGATAGAGTTTATAGAGAAAAGTGATGGGGGAAGTAGAAGAATATGTGGAGATTTTTTTTAATAAATATTGATTCATCTAAACATACATAAGAAATACAGGTTGTAATATCTCACATGCACAGAATGTGTGTGACTGCAGGAAAGGAGTGTAAAGAAACTGTTAAAATGAAAACTTGATTGCATAAGTTTTTATTGACTTTCCATATTTTTTCTGTATCTTGACTATATTCTTAAAAATATGTTAACTGTGGCCTTCTTCTTTCTAAACAAACTACCATCTTTGTATTTGGCTAAATTAATTATTTATGCCCACAGAATACCTTTTAGTGAACTAAATTTTATACAATACTTTAAAAGATTTACTTGAAAATGTCTATAGAAGGAGGTATTGATTTACCAAAATAGGGGTATTGATCTAATATCGACACCCAACTAGAGACAGACAAAGACTCTCTAACAGAGTTGTTAGAAAGCGTATGTTTATTTCAGTGCTGGGCTGTTGCATGGGAGAGCTCCCTAATGTGCAGAGCAACGCACAAAACAATACAAGGTCTATTTATTTGCAAGGGGTTTTGAATATTCAAAATACAAACACACATTAATCACATTAATACCTCCCATTCCCTGCTCCGTATGGTAATTAGCTGAATAGTTATTAAGCATGCGTGGTTTGTTCTTTCAATAGAGTCAGTGGTTGCATAATTTGAGGGGAGGGCGAGAATGATGAAGTAAAACTCGTCTTCTTCTGTTTGACCTTTCTGCCTTTCTGGCTTTTGACAAAAAAAATTGCTTTTGGGAAAACTTCCAGTTCTTTTTATTCTCTCCTATTTAAAGAGGTCTTTTAAGTAGAATGGTTTCATTATAAGTTCAGCTGAGCAAATATAAAATGACAAGCAGCCAGTTACCTACACCTTAAGGCTTACTTCTAACTCAGTTTTTTGGTTAAACATTAATTCTTTAATTAACTCTAGCTGGGTTTGCTTACTTTAGCTGGATTCGGCTATACTAACTTTGCTTAAAATCTTAATTTTTAAAGCTCCACATTTCATTATCACCTGATATATTATCAAACTCTGATTTATCTGAATGATGATGCAAGAAGTTCATTTATTGTGTAAAATTTCCTGAATTAACTGGTAATTTTGGGTCCCTTTCAGTAAAAATAGGTTTTTATTTTCCTAACTTTCAGGTGTCAGGATATAAAAGGGATATAAATTTAGAAATAACTTTTGATTTCTAGTAGAGAACAGTAGGTGCTGCTGAGGATAATTGGGACATAAATGGTTTTGAAATATGGGATACCATGAGGGGTGTTTACAACTGTTGCTCTGAGCAGATAATCAAAATTGTGAACAGCGCATGTCTTTGCTTCCATTTGTTTATGATTCCCTAAACTACTAACTGCATGTAAAATGTTACACTCAAAATCCAGTTTAGAGGCAAAGGAAACATGCATTATATACTAAATAATATATATAAAAAGATAAGTTTGAGCAAAATTAGTGGCAACCACTCAATTAGAAAAACTGTTGTTACAGCTGAACCAAATCAAGCTCAGACAAGGCAACCTGAGAAGCATCTGTTAGGAGGCCTTGCAGTCTCCATACCGAGCTTACAGAAAATTCCAGGGCTTGCACCTGGCAACACCTCAGGCTTCACTGGAGATACTGGGCAGTAAGATTAAGTGGATTAGATTAAAAAAACAACATTGTAGTGCCAATGATTAGAACTAGGATTTGACCTGTGATTTAATATTTCATTCACAAGTTTAATAGAAAGTGAATTAATTTAGGTATTTTTGCATAGTTTTATTCATTTAAATGAACAGTGGGATTTTTGGGTGGTTTTTTTGTTTGGTTTTTTGGGGGGTTTTTTTGTTTTCCTTTTTTTTTTTTTTCCATTTGCTTCACATGTGGACTGCAAAGGATAAATACAGCCATGTCCACTGGCACGTGATCCGATCTGCCAAATATGTCTCTGTTGCAGCCTGCGTTTCTCCCCAAAAAAACTTTCAGCACATGATCACTAACAAGAATCTTGGGCAGAGCTCAGCACCATGATCCTGTAGGGCTGATTTATGGTGCAGTTTATGCCCTGTCACAGGTGCAAGAGTTTCTATCAGACACAGAATTCCCTCCCTCCTTGGTCTGACAAGGTGCCTTTCACTCTATCCTGGCTCCTTTTCTAAACTGTAGACTAAGCACTCAGACTATGATGTAGCATAAAGGCATACTGATCCATTCTGCAAAGCTGCTTTCCATCTTCCGTATTTTGCTTATTTTCTTTGTCATTCCCTTTCTCCTCCAACTGTTTTTCTCCATTACCCTTTTCATTGGCAGCCTTCTCTGCTCCTTTTTCAACCTGAACCAGTGAAAATACGTCAGTAATGCAGAGACCTCTAATGTGCATTAAAGCTCTTCAACTTGATGCTGAGCACTAGAATATTTGCTTTTTGGTTAGATATTTTGGAGCCCAAGCATTTTGGGAATATTTATCTGGATAGGGTAATAACACTTTGTCTTTTTTTCTTAATATTAAAAAAATTCTGCAGAATTAATTTTAATGCATGTAAAAATTGAACATTAATCTTAGTTTCTCAAACTAAGCATCCCCTAATCTAGTGATCTTTCTCAAGCAAGTACTACCAATGATTCCTCAGAAACCTAAGGCTATGGATAGATACATTCTTTCTTTCCAGCTATGTTCCTGCTTTCCAGAGACAGTAAATAGCTGACTTTTCCCACCTTTATGTTAGATCTGGATAGGTTTTACTTCAGTATTTGTTTGGAAAAGCCCTTCTCTTTGAAGCCATCTAAGCTTTCAGCATTCGCAACCTTCTGGTTTTGTTCTTTCACCTGAGTGGGAGGGACCAAATAATCTTCACAACCTTTTTCACAGCCATTTGTGATTTTATTTCTTTAAGCTGCATTATGCTGTTCTGACAGGATTTTTCCTCAGGCTAAAATGTCCTAATTTATTTAATTTTTCCTTGCGTATGGCAATGATTTCCTACCAATGATCCTCCATGCCTTTTCTCTTTAGAGCTTAATTTTCACTGTTTTCCATGTGAGAATCAGAGCTGCCACAGCAGGCAGAGTCCTCGTGCTCCATCAGTTTCCATGATGACATTATTGCATCTCATCTCCTGACTCTGCTTCTTTGTAAGAAGTGTCAACGAACATTACTGAGATAACTCTATTTTCCCCAGCAGAACTACGTATTCCAACTCCTGAGTCTCATTTTTGAATGTTAATGTTCAAGCATCATTGTGTTTAGGCATAAATTGCAGCTTTTCCCTTGTCCTGGTTTGAGAGACAGGTGTCTGCAAAGGAAAGTAGGAGCCTCCCTCGGAATGGAAAATGTAAACCTTTTTCCTCCGAATTATTATAATTTCGAAATCAAGGGCCTCTCAGGCAAAAATATGAGAATAGGAATAAAAGTTCTTTTCTAGTATGTAAAACAAGGCTAACAAACAACAGCTATGGCATAAACCACAAACAGAACCAGACACCTAGTACCAGCCTGCTCAGCCTCAGGCACTTTTCCCCGTGATGCAGTTCCAGTCACAGCCGGCAGGGGCGCTGGTGGCTCCCTGTGAGCACGGCGGGTGCGATGATTCCCCTGCGGCTGCAGGGGGTGCTCCGGTGTGAGCCCAGGTGACACGAGGGAATGGTGGCTGTGTCTGAGACAGGGAGGGGTGGAGGAGAGACTTTTCTTCACAAGCCCTTGGGACAGCCGATGTCAGTGCTGCAGCAGGACCCCTCAGACGCAGCGAGATGGGACAGCAGGAGGTCCCGGCAGGCATGCAGGTGCTGCAAGGCTGCAGTGAGCTGGGACAGCAAAATGTCCCAACAGGCAGGGGCTGTGAGGCTACAATGTAGCAAAGTCTCTGAGGCACTGGAAAAGGGAGGAAGGACCGGGCAGCCCTCAGCAGGGCAGGGGGAGGGAGAAAACTCAAAGCAGAGACCAAACAGGTCTGTGGTGTCAATGTGCTGGCAGTGAGTCCCTTCAGCAAGCAGCAGCTCTGCCCATCCTGCTCCAAATCCTCCCAGAGAGTGAGAAAGCAAGAGATGACTCGCCTTGGCTTTTACCAGCAAGTCACAAATGGATTTGGGAGTTAATTAAGTCCTTGCCTACTGCCCAGGCTTTTGGCAGTAGGTAGTAACTTTATTGAGATGACCAGCACCTCAAAACCCACTCACATTCGTAAGTCCTTTTAATAATGACTGGTTCTGTCTATTATATAACAAATTACTTATTAATGCATGAGAAAACTATTAACTGTAAGACTTAAACTAATACTACACAGGTGTAAAAACAAAAATGAAAGAACTAGTAGTAGATTTTATACAGGACACCATAAGGTACCCTTTAAATTACAGCTAGCAAAGAAATAGTATAAGCTTAGGATTCAATGTGTCTTACCATCCAGTCATTGGTGCAGCAAACATCGAGATCTTTTCTCTCAATCTCCAGAAAAGTAACCACGAGCCTGGGTCCAGGTCTCAGGGAGAAGCCCCTTGCACCTTCATGGTGCGTGTGTGTGGAAGCTTCTGCTTCAGTGATACCTCGTGTATCTTTTACAGGGTAAAACGGTATCTCTCAGTCATCAATTTTTTCTTTATCTCTTCCTATATCTCTTGTCAAGACTAGGATGTTTATTAAGGCTTGAGCCTCCTTGGCGCCAGAGATGACTCCTGCTGAGTCTTTTGACTCCTCGGTTATCTGTGATGTGCCCATTATCTCTGGTATGCAGGAAGGGAGGGGAGGGGTGTCACTGCCACACAGCCCAATTCTTGCTTATCTCTGCCCCCCCAAGAAGAAGTTCACCTTTCCCTGTGTTTGGCCACCTTCTTTTGTCCTCTCAAGTACCCAACCATTAGTTCCTTAGCAACTTATGGAAGGAAAAAAATTCCTAAAGAAAAACAAAGGGAGAGAATCCAAACCCCATCATCCCTTCATGGATCACCTTAAAATACTCTCTTACAGTAAATTTTGATTCCTGTTTTTATCTCCAAATAATTTCTTATTTTGAAGACCCTGGTGATTTCTACAAACTTTTGGAAGTCTGTTATGTTCCAAATCAAGAAACTGAGCTAGGAAGAAAACACAGGGATATGAGCAAAAAACATCTCCTCTTGCCTTGAACTTTCCATGTGTAAAGTGAGCTAGTCATAATTTGTCTTTCAGTAATATCTGCTCTGTATGTCAGTGAACTTTCCTCAGTCCTGTTAAAGTAGTGGCAACTATCACTTGCCATGTAAAATACATGTATGAGCTTGCATGGTGCACTTCTGAGCAAAATGTCTTCCATTTCTCATGTGAATGCCTAAAATCCAGAAAGTTCAATGTTTGTTAACACATTGTAAATTGGCCTGTCATTGTAAATCAGACTCTCAAATACTGTCGTTAGCCCTAATAGCCAATTGCTGGCTGAACAAAAGTTGTGAGACAGACGGAGATATTAAATTCTTCCCACTTGGTCATTAATTTAATAGACTTTCTTTTCATTTTATACAGAATTGGTGTAAAGTGTCCATGTAAACAGATATCTTCAAGTATGGCTCTGTCAGCTTTTTATAAAGCCTGGAAATTTATAATAGGAAATACCAGCATGGGTAACTGTGTAAACCACTTGACATCTGTCCATATTTAAAAACACACTTTTCATTTGCTGCAGTTTATTTACTCTTGGCACATACAAATTACCTATGACAGACACCCTGTGGCATTTATTGATGAGAAGATTAATTATGTACTTTCATTATGACATCCTAAGCCATCAAGCATAAAGACTTCAAGAGTCATTATTGAACATTGACACATATTGCATCAGTGATCAGAAATTACAGAAGACAAGAAGCTGGCAGAAACAGGACTTTCAGCTCTCTCTCAGGAATAGGATTTAATACAGCCTTAGCGTAGAGCCATCCACAGTTTCAAACTCATTTTTACCTATATTTGTTTTTCTTTAAAGGCATATTATAAAAAATCTCTGTATACTTGTTTTACTGAGATGAAAGTAAAGCGTAACACCAACATGTTGTTACATGGTAAAGCAAGCCATCATAGCACTGCACGCTGAGGGTCTTTTATGGGTTTATTCCAGTATGGAGACTTCATTAAATACCCTTGACAGGCCTGTATCTTTTCTTGCATATTAACAAGGAAAAATATGGGAACTTCAGGCAAAGTCCTGTAGAGTCCCAGTTTTCACTGTGGGAAAGAGCTTCCTTTATTGATGTAAAGCTGCGTCTCATATGGAGTCTATGTGGAAGTAAGGAGTGAACCAAAGCTTTGGGAGTGTTTTGGCATTTAGTCCAGGCACTGAATTTTTTTTGTTTGTGCTGCAGACCAAAGGTTTGGGCAATATATACAGGACTAAAATCCAGCTTTTTCCAGAGTGCTTATCATGGTAGTGTCAGTAGACCTTCATTGTGGCTTTACTGGCAGATATTACATCTCTTTGCAAGGAAGATAATAAGCAACTTTGAACTGTGGAAATGGGGATAGAGTTCTGAAAACTTCTGTTTGTGGTCTAAATTGTATTTCTCATCTACTAATAGGTTGGTAGTTAGTTTTGTCCAAATCAGTTCACCTCTGTGTGCAGCAAATCCGTTCTGTTTTGAACAAAACTCTAAATTAATGGTTTTGAAGCAAATAGGCACATCAGTTTAAAAACTAAATAAAATTTCAAGGGTCAACTTTATTAGGAAAAGGCAATCCTGTTTCTGTTTAATTCTGTGGAACTTTTGCTGCTTTTGTATATGATTTCTCTTAAAGGTTTTAGACAAATGCAGTTTGCTAGAAGAATCTTAATTAAATCAATATTATACCAAGGCTTCCTGGTGACTGTGCAAGGTATTATTTCTCACAACTTTTAGGAACTGCGGAAAAGTTGAAAAGATACTTCTAATAATTTCTTATTAAATTATTTTTATCCCTTTACACAAATTGATGTAGCTGTTCTGAGGTACTGGCTTTTCATCTTTAAGCTATTCTTCAGATTCAATCTTGAGCAGTTTCTATTGCCAACAAGTTTTTCTTCTTGAACTATTCTTTGTGCTGTGTCTTCTTGTTGAAGAGGAACAGGCACTGGGATAAAATAGCTTCAGCCTATCTTTGGTTTTGACACATAGGTTTCTTTGGATTGTTTCCCCTTTGATAGGCATTTTTTTCCCCTTGGAATATCGACTTCTGCACCCAAGAACAGTAACCATTCCATTTGTACTGTTTTGTTGGCATGGGAAGGTTTTCCTAAGGAGTGGGCAATAAAGCAGTCAAAGCAATCTCTCTTTGGTAGATAGAGCTTAGAGGAGGAAGTGTTGGAAAAAAATATGTGAATCAGAGCAAGTTTACAGCCTTTTTCTCCCTGTGAAGCTGCAAATAGATTGCAAAAACCAGACATTATACACCTTCAAGTGATGGTCAAATCAATGACAATTAAGTGTTTTGCTGGAAAGTTGAGGATGCTTGCTCATAGTGTTTGCTGAGAGACAAGCTGCCAAATTATAAATGTGTGAAATAGTCTGAGTCCTGAGTCTAACAGTGTTATATTTCTGCATGTGAGAGGTTTTTCTTTCTGATATGAGGTCTCTTTCCTAAAGAGAACGACTCTGTTTGCAAATGTTTGGTCCCTAAGTGTCTAAGTTTTCTGAAACAAATCCACAAGCCCTATCTTAAGAATAAATGTCTTTGTGCTGTACAGAGGGACATGAGATTCACCTTCTCAGCAGGGAAGCAGGAAAAATAGTCTTTATCCCAAAACCACCAAAAAAATCCCCCATAGCCAAAATGAGGAAAAACTCTGCTACATTCTTGCTCAAATTACATTGTATCCAAGTTCTGTCATGCTACCAGATGCTGAAATTTGTTGACTACCTACTTGCTAGATATTAAATAATTTCCATTTAGATACAACCCACTTTTATAGGTGCTACACATCCTTGCAGTATGATAGTAGCAGGGCACAATATTACCTATTATCTTCCCAAAGATCATTAAAGAATACTTCATAATCTGGAAGTGCATCTGTATGGGGTGAGGAATATTCCTGTGAGGCTTTATCTCAGCTATCCCTTTGTTAATGTTAAATGTTTGACTCTCAGGAGCTTTATGCAAGGAACAGTCTTTTGTGTCTCTCTTGGAATGATTTGCTCAGTGAAATACAGTTGTATGTGGAGTCTAATCAGATAAATCTGAGGGCTTTTATGAAATATAACAAGCATTTTAATGAATTGAAAATATGGCACTGTTATTGATAATGTACAGTACATTTTCACAACTTCTCTCTTTTTCAACCCCTACTTCCCCACCACACCACTGGCCGTTGATTTTGAAACAGTATTTCTGGGAAGAGAAATGAAGGCAAATAGGCAGGGGCTGAGAGACAAAATGGTGGAGGAAGCTCCTTCTCTGCCTTCTGAGGAAACAGTGCAGCTGGCGTGGCTCTTGCCTGCTGTTACAGAAATGTGTGCAGTATGGAAAACAAATTAAGTCTGCGTACAGTTGCAAATCTGGATCCCATCTCAAGTTCTAATCCTTGTTTAAATTCATGAAAATCGCTGATGTGCTAGAAAAAAAATACTGTTTTGTATCAAACTCTGGAGGTTAGATAACTCGATGGGTGTATCATTGTCCCATGGTCCTTGAAACTGAGCTGAGTAACTGGGCTTAAGGATTCAAACAATACAGAGCTGAAATTATTCTTATTCTCTAATGAAACAAACTACACTGGAGCTGCTTGTGATACCTTAATAAGTTCAAGTAACTCACTCCTATTGTTCTTTCTTATTTCTCCTTCCTACATGTTAAGTGGTTTACATATTTATTTTATATATAAATGTTATGACAACTTATTCCTATTGTATAATTTGTTGCCTCAATCTGAAATTGGTTCTCAGTTTGTCAGTAGTGTAGTGTTTTCCAAAAATGTGTCCACGCACACAATTATAAATGTAGCTGTACTGAATTTTCCTTTTAATCACATCAACGTGGCTTTTTCTGTCATCAATAACTGATCAAAATGAGATTTCTTTATAGCTGGATCAAGATATCCTTCAGTATCCAGTAAGTGTGTAAGGAGATTTTTTGTTCCAGAAATGCACTAGAAAGAGTGTATGCAGAGCTCTAACGAATGGCATATCAGGAAGATCTCATTTTTTGCAGGTTATGTTCATAAATCTCTATCTGTTTGCTCATTTTCATGATTGTTTATTCAATATCTTCTGCAGGATTTTGTCCGACAAGCACTGAACTTGACAAATGAGGAGAGGAGTCCTCAAACGGATCAGATAGGTTATTCCAGCATTCAAAACTGAATTAAGACCAAAATTCATATGAAAGGATAATACAGAGTGCTATCAGATGCACTTGTCTTTATCCCATTCTTCTTCATTAAGGCTGATTCAATTGAAAATGGGCAGATTTGTTTGCTCTTGCCCTGGCTAATCTGTTCTTGAAGAGTGGAATAAATGCTCTCACAGCCATTCTTGTAAAGGTTCACTGAAATCATCTGGACTCTTGTCAGTGCTTTTGCCTTGCCTTCCTGAGTCGGGACTGAAAAAATCCAGCAATCGATAAAGTGATATCACGATTTACATATTTTTGTTGTCTTCTTTCCTGTCGTTTGGGCAAAAATGGTTCTATTACCAAGCTTTTCCTGATGAATGTTTAAAAGGAGGAAAACAGATGAAAATGGATGGTATGTGTTTGTGGGTGCTTGCCTTGCACTCTGACACAAGGGAGAGAGAAAGAGAATGTTTTGTCTGTTGGTGTGCCCTGTTATTGTATGGAATAAATTACACTGAAATATTTTAACATGGGAAAAGCAAAGGTGTTTCATCATATAAGAGAACTGGGTTTTAAAGATTCTGCCCTTTCCTATCTGCATCTCAGATTAGAATTCCAGAAACAGATCAGGCTGAGATTTCCCTTTTTTTTCAATATTTTGGAAACTTTTTTCTGACACAATAATAGTTTAAAATGGAGCCAAGGGAAATGCCATAATATTTGAAAGCTGATGTGTATATGTTTATAGTACACTCAGGCCAGGTATCTTTAAACACAGCAAATTTATTTACCATTGCGGGTAGGTTATTTACCAAACAGCTCCGTAAACTTCTTGTTTGCAGGACAAAGTAGCACTGACAATGACTGGGGCAAAGAGTGCGACTGATCATATTCAGACTCTGTTTATTAAATTAGGTTTAGGAGGTACACTTAGGCTTCTGAGTTCAATCAAAGCTTTGCTGGGATTCTATTTTTGTTGTTTATGAAGGACCGATATGTCCAATCACTTGATCTTTTAGCAATTGCAACTTTTGAAACAGTAATTTAGCACAACTGTGAAGGAGTTTGTGTAGGAGAGATGCATATGACATAAACTATTATGAGTTTACAGTAGTGTACTTTGTTTTTATACCTTGACTAGTCTTACGAGGTATTGAAATAATCTCTCGATCACAACGGAAAAACCCAGGTAACCTTATTGCTGAGCCAGAGTGTGACAATGCCTTCCAGGAGGAGCAAGAATGAAGTTGCAGAGGTGGAATCTGTTATAAATGCATATTATTGTGTTGGTTTTTCACAAATAATGAATGCTATGTATATAATATTGATCCTTGTAGAAGCAGTGTTTGTGTAGAAATATAGCCATTCTAGTTTTGCTTAATAGTTGAGAAATAACCAACATTGCTATGTTAAATATCACTCACAAACCACCCCTCAAGCAAGGCGATTTACTCCTATCAAGAT
Organism: Petroica traversi; assembly: GCA_025920805.1. Taxonomy (NCBI): domain Eukaryota; kingdom Metazoa; phylum Chordata; class Aves; order Passeriformes; family Petroicidae; genus Petroica; species Petroica traversi. Next base: position 22,707,796 of record JAHLSL010000008.1, on the reverse strand, counting down.
ATTCCTGGATCAGACTCCTCTGCCAAATTGGCAAATGACTATGCAAACTTCTACTTCTGTCAAGATATTCCTGGATAAGAGACTCCTCTGCTGGGAATTGATAAAGGACTAACTGAATTCTTCAAAAGAACTTCATTTGAATTATACAACAAGTTGTAAAAGTTAAAAAAGTATTTAAAGAAAGTCTCTCTCTAGGAGAAGTGTGTTCTGGCTCTGTGCCAAGTGCACCCAGCGTCCAGGGACGCTGTAATTCCTTTGCCTTGTCTTTGTCTTTTCTTGTTGATTTTTTATTAAAAACCTTCTAACTTTAACAGGAAAGAACCTCGTTTTTAACAAATCCAAGTGCTGTTTTATTGTGGAGGTAATTCCCAAAGGGATCACAGTTAACCTTTCAAGATTTACCTTTAGCTTACCAACTGAAATTAAATGTGCAGAGAGAAAGTTGTCAGTTGCATAGTCAACACATATATGCTACATTAGAGACACTAATTTCTGTTTATTTTGTACCAGAAAGAACATTTTTGTTGTAGCCTGTGATATCTGTGGCTCTATTTTTCAAAGACTTTCCACATTCTCTGTGCCAGTGTATTCTTTAGCTGTTGTTTCTTCGTTAAGGTTCAGATTTTTGAAATACAAATCTGATGAGTGAGATCAGTTGTCCCCTAATATAGTTTTGTTTTCAATATAAGTGAATGAGGATGATACAAGTTATCAATATTTGATAAACAGTTTTATTCTGATGTGTCAATGAATGAGTGTTTTGACAAACACTGACTATGTGATCCAGAGAATAACCTTTAGACTTGAATGACTTGAATTGATTTTATGCTACTGCAATGCAAGCCTTCCAGAATCATCTAACACATTATTCTGCATTCTCTTGTTTCATTCTTGTTCATTTTTATTGTTGCAGTCTTTGGATTGGTATTTTAGTAGTGCTGAAAGTTTCAGTCAAACATTTATGTGTGTAGGGGTAGCTGAAGTCACAAATGCCCACAGAACAAACATTCTGTTACCTAATCTCTAATCTAAGAGAAGCATCTTCTCAGCTAATGGCAAGTGAAATCACTGTGAATGGGGCCATTTCATTTTGCCACATGTCTGAAAGGTCCCTTTTCTCCACAGCTTTCCATTAAGTATGTGGCAGAAGTACCATTGCCAGTCCGGAATTAGCAATACAGTGCTGCAGCTCTTTGTGAGCCTTAATGAACCAGAGACCTGTTCACAGCAGCACTACTGAAGTCCCAAGACTGTTTACAGTGCTTAGGCAGCACAGATTAAAGAGGAAGATTTTGCTTCACTCTGTTGTCGATCCTTTTGTTGCAGCTGGACTGCACTGCAAGTAGGGCCTTCCTGCTGACAATGGAGGAAGTTGAGTTTTCAGTCATGGTCTGTGGATGCTTCAGCCAGTCCATGGGGTAATTAAAAACAACCTTTAATGAGGTGACATAAAATGGCAGGTCTGTGGCTAAGAATAGCTCTATTGATGACTGTCTGCTCGGAGCTGGAGAATATGGTGCTAAGACAGAGGCCCTGGGTTGCAGCGAACATTAAAAATTGGATAATCCAGAGGCCTTGCCTGATCCTTCCTTAGGGCTGCTGTGACAAAAGAGCCAAGTGTAATGTCTGCAACTGAGCTTCCCTGAGTCCATTCAGCATCTGAACTCACTGCCATTGAAAGCACATACAGTTGTAGAATTAAAAAAACAAGTCCTAATGTGCAGATAGAATAATGCAATAAAGAGGGATCGATAATACCTTACACAGTATTTTTAGATCTATGAATACAAGGTAGGCTGCACAAATTTTTTTGATATAAAGAGTTGCAAAAAAAAAAGGAATTTGATAAATATCTAAACATTATTGCAAGAAAATAAAAGATGAATACTAGAGAACAGTACAAGCATGAAAAAGATTGAGACTGGGGGGCAAAACAGGTGTAGTTGCTGAAAGAAAATAGTTCAAATGAGAGGAAGAGGGATTGGTTCATTACATGCAGATACTGCGGAGCTGGATATTTACAATTTCTCAGTACACAGACAGTAGTGACATTTATTCATGCTTAATATGATTTTAACTTTCATCTTAAGCATCAAAACGAATTCCCAAAGTTTTCATAATATTTCATAAATGCAGAATAGAAATACAGCATCCTAATTAGCAAAACAGTTATTTGCCCATCTTCCTTAAAAACTCAAGTTCTTGTCTGTTCCAGAATACAAACCAAAAAATCTGAAGTCTGGAAGGCAATGCCATTTTTGGGAGGGCTTCTAAGGTGATGAAACCGTTGAAGTTGTGACCCCTAATGGAAGTAAAATGCCTTGAAGTACTTTTTTCAGCCAGTAGTGTGCTAAATACAGAATTATATCTTTGGAAGGCACATTAAATTCATTTGAAATGTCATCCCCCCAAAAGCTTCTGGGAATATTTCTTTGCACCTGCATATATTTTTGTGTTCTCCACTCTGAGTAGAAAGGGTAATGAATACATGATTCTTTTTTACCTTTTTAATATATTCATTCAGTGAAAATATATGTTAGCTTGAACTATGTTTCAAACCCAAGAAAAGTAATATAAATAATGTCACTTGTCTTTTGAAAGGTATAATTTCAAATGTCTGTAGGACTGAGGCTTGTCCTTACATTGTGCCAGTGAGGTACACAAATGAAAACTGTGACTGAGTAAGAAAGTAGATGAGTAGAGCATTAAGAGGAAAACCTGATGTACAGTATGACAAATGACCAGTTGAAAAAGGCAGTTCAAAAAGTATACACTGTTTAATGAGTCTTCTACAAATACATATAGGGAACAGTGATACAACAAAGAAATCAGGGCATCTGTTCACTTATATACTAAAAATGCATAGAAAGGTAGAAAAAGGCAGTTGTAGTTTTAAATTATTTTTTTCAAACTCAAGTATAAAAAAATCTATCATCTGAACTGTTTTTATTTTTTTATGATAAAAGTTGAAAAAAACATTATAAAAATAGCAGAACAGGATGCAGAGTAAGAGAGTTCATGCAGGCAGTTAGTTTACAGACTTCCCCTCAAATGTGTCTGCCTTTTATGCACAGTCTATATGCTGCACAAATTTATTCTTGTCTCTTAATTTATTCTAACTTTCCCATTATCTCGCCTGTCCTTGCAACGCTTTTGAGAAATTACTAAACCCTGTGAAGCACAGACTAGACTCCTAGATCAGGTTATTTTATGTCTTTATTAGACAATCCCATTAGAATGTCACCAGTGGCAAAGGAGAGAAATCTAATGCCATCAGCACCCTTATAATGCTGCACTCTCCCAAAGTTACTGGCATTAGTAATCTCATCTTACTGCCAAATCCTTTTAAAACAAGTCTACAAGCTAATTTCATTGACTTATAAAACACTTGATACTGAGCAATTCATTTCACGTTCTGCACTGAGGAACAAATACTACCTTAGGTTTAAGTTGGCAGTGATACCACCCTGAGCTAACTTTGTATTTTTATGTCCCTGCAGGATTTTATTAAGGCAGTAGAGCAACCTCTATCAAATATTCATAACCTGCAGTAAACTGAGTCACATCTTCCTATTCATTGCAGTTTAACACAGACACGTTTGTAGCTGACAGCACTTGTACAGATCCACAAATTGAGCTTTTGCCAGTTCATAATATTTTATGTTGCTATTGTTTTTTAAATTTTTGAACAATGCAAAGAGTCTGCTTTATTAAAATAAGCATCCTTCCAGAGCAGAAGCATATGGTAATTCATATTCATATTCGTATTTGTATTTGCATTCGCATTCACATTTGTATTCACATTACAGCACTTCTAACTCAGGCTGACTCATCACTCAGATGGAAGCCTATGATCTTCTGAGAGATTCAGAAATGTGCAAATGAAGTGGTTATAAGAAAAACACTATAACACAAAAAAAAACTTGCCTGGAACTGAAGTACAAGGCAGAACCTTCCTAGGATTTCACATGGCCAAAAAGTGTGTGTAATTCTGAACCCAGCTAGTTTCAGACTACACTTTCAGGAGAAGCTCTATGAAGTAGATGTATCTGATTCTCATTTGCATTTTTATATAAAGGTGCCATAATTCAAAAAAATTGGCCTACTTAGATGTTTGAAGTTAGATTTGTATTCCTGCATCTTGCTGAATAAGATCCTGACTCTGCAGTTCATTGACTTCAAAGCCTTTCTTTTGAAACGCTGAGTTTTTCAGCTTTTGTACTGTTTTCAGCTGAAGCTGTCAGATATTCTTTTTTAACTGACCACTAATTGTGAATAACAATAGGCTCTAGAGTTCTTTTTCTCCTATGTGTGAGATATTGTCTGTAATGTTACTTCATTATTATTTTATGTCTTTATTTTATGTCTGTTACACCAAATGCACAAACTGGGAATAACGAATTTTCTGGCTCTTACAAGAGGTGGAACGTAATTTTCTAAAAGTTAGACCTTTAGTGCTATTGCACCATTGCAGTGATCCCATTAAAACAGTGAAAGGGATGGTTGATAATGGCCTGTAATAAAAAAAAATGTGATGTAGCATTGTTTCTTCAGGTATGATTGTTGGTTGTGATGTACAAGTGGGTGAAACTGGCAAGAAAATAAATATTTGAGAAATATGCATCTGTGAGAGGACACAGACTCTCTAAATATCTTATGAGCAGCATGGAAGAGTTGAACAAATAATATTGAACCTGTTAAGCTCTACCTGCAAGAATCAATGAAAAACATCTGCTGTACCTTTCTGTATCCCTACTGGAATGGCAGGCATTGGATATTACCCTTGGGTTCAAGATGCTGGTATGAATAGATGTAATCAGCCATGTGAACAGATGACTGAGGGACTTGGCTCATGACAAGGAGGACTGGCTCATGAGCAGTGATTCCAATATTCCTTAAGGACCATCAAATCCAGCTAAACAGACCTGACTTGATATTTATGGAGGGAGGTCAGCACTCAAGGGCCTCTGGTGAACACAAAATCCATCATCACTCAACCCTGAGGAGCAGGTCTGGCTGGTGATAGATACCAACAACAGTGGTGTGATGGCAACTGCAGGCTCCTGTCTAAACTGGGGCTCTTGAGGGGCCTGGGGCAGGGCTGAGTTTCTGAGTGATGGTGAGAGGTTCTGTGTACATGGAGTTCTACAAACTCTGGTTGCTATTTATGATGAGTCACTTAACATTTTAGTTTCATAGTTCCTCAGTTTACCTTTGCATACTTTATAGATTGTGATTTTTGGCTATTGGATGGTATTTCAGTTAATTCATTTTCATTTAAGCCTTTAAGGCAGCTGTAGAATCTCCTGCTGTTTCCGGAAGACTTCCAGTGAAGCCATAAGAGGTCTTAAAAGCAACATGCTGGCCCCGCAGCTGCATACAGACATTTATCTTAGGCAGTTATGAAACCACTGCCAAGCACTTGTCAGAGAAATAATCCATAAGGCCTTCTCTGATGCTGAGCTACTCTCTTGGGACTGATTTAACAGCAGAATAGTGGAAATGAGCTACTAATCCCCCTTATAGGAGAAAATCCCTTACGTAGGAGGGCAGTGGCCAGTGTGAGCCTTTGCTAGTTTCTGCCACACATGCCAGTTTAACTTCCTCCTGAGCAAGGGTTTTCATTCAAATCTTGGTTTCCACTGATGTCTTCCTTGTGCAATTTCAACACAAGTCACACAGAGTGTTTCATCACCAGTTTCAGGCTAACTGTAAAATCTGTATGGAATTTTTTTAGAAATAGGTTAAATAGATGCATGGAATTCCTTGACTGCTTTCTTCAGACATGTTTTTTGCTGGGGGGTAATGCCAGAAACTAATCTTGTAATGAGTAAGCTAACTAAGAGTATGGCTTTTGTCCTGTTCTAATTTCAAAGTAGGATAGCTGCTACAAGTAAATCAGTTAGCTAATATGAGTGTAGAAAAAAGTCTGTTCAACAAGATTCATGGAAAACTTCTGAAGAAGTTGCAGGATTGGACATTTTCTGAGCTAGAGAAAATTTAATTTCATTCTGTGAGAGGCAGGAGAGAGAGATACATATATTGGACAAGATTTTAAAGCCCTAGAAATTACTTCCAAATGTTTGACCAGCTGAACAAACAACTGTTGTATTTGAAAAACTGATCCAGATTCACATTTCAATTACTGTGATGCTAACTCATAAAAATTGCAGTGAGTGTGTTTGAATTGCTCTGGATTAAAAACTGAGTAGGGATACAATTATCTGGCCTGCTGAGTATTTGTGGAGTGTCCTTTTTAAAGGTAAATGTTATTTCGAAAACTTCTGGAGAAAAAAAAAAACATTTATTTATCAGGTGGATATTATACGCATGAAAACACTTTGCTCCATGGCTAATAGTTTTATAATAAGTAATAAATAGTTGTCAGATTATAGATGGAAAATACTTCTGGAGGGAAGGGTGAATTCCACCAACCTATCAACAAGCAAACAAAATGTAATTTAGTTCATAATTTCTAAGACTACAGAATCCTATTCTACTTATGCAACTAATAAATGAAGTCAGAAGGTGTTTCAAAAACTGACAATACTGCAAATGCCACTGTCCTTATGTTGCCAGATCCCTAAATTACAATGAATACATTTTTCTGATCTGAATACAAATTATATTTGCCAGATATAATCTGAGTTTACGTTCCATCAGGTTTATGTTGTGACTGAGCTGAACTCCAAATCATGCTAGCACAGAACTTGAATAGGAAGGATGAGTGCAGACCATTGTTTGAATAGCTGCTCTGAAATTTTTCCAAGTTTTTTATATACCATAGCATGCACATCACAGAAATTTATGAAATTCCAAATCATATGCACCGATATTTCCTAATACCTTTTAGACTTTTCAAAATTAAGAGTAATGATTTCTTAAATGAGAACTCTGTTGCACCTCAGGCCAGAATATCAGCTTCGTTTTATTTGTTGAAGTGATTTTTGTAGGTGAATGATAGGATAACTAGCATCAAGAGAATTTTTTTCCAAAGGAAAAAGTTTATGTGTTTTAATAATGCTTAGGTCTGTCTATAAAGTTTACTAAATCTGTTCAAAACCCTGGAGTTCAAACATACCTCTGGAAACTATCCAGTTGCCTCCTTCAAGTTACCCAGGAGACCAGTTGTAAAAGTGAAAAATTCATGGAGGAAGAAGGATTCCATGTATCCAAAATCATAACAACTCCTGTAGTATCCAAAAAACCTTGGTGCCTTCTAATAGAAGTGTACTTTTAAGCTGTGTTTGTCTTGAGACTAAGTCGTCAGCATGGAGACTAAATGGAGCCGATGTCAGAACATTTTAATATCAGGCACAACAAACGAAATAACTTCACTGCTCTGTTTGGAGGTGGTGTGATTTGGGAGGAAGGTCCAGTGGGCCAGCACAGTGGTTCTAGCTGTGCTGTGCAAAGACAGATGCTCCAGGGATGGGAGTTCATTCTGGTTCTACTCAGGTACTCAGGGTCTCTTACGGGTCTCTCCCGAAGTTGCTCCTGACCACACTTATTATAGGATTAGGTAGAAAATATTGAATTCTGACTTGATCATTGTGAAACCCCCCAAATCTGACTCAAAACCTTTGGCTTGGAGACCTGAGACCTAAATGATGGAGATGGTTGTAGCGTTTATGGTTAGGTGACACATCTCTCCTAGAACAAAAACTCTGAAACCAAGCAATAAAACCCTGTTGGGGTTTGGATTTCTTCCCTTTATTTTTTATTAAAGAATTTTTTCTCCCATATATTGCTAAGAAACTGTAAGAGCTGGGTACTTAAGAGAACAAAATAAGGTAGCCAAGCCCAGGAGAAGGAGAGTTTCTTTAAAAGGGCAGAGATAGCCGAGAATTGGGCTGGTAAAAGGCAAAGCTGGGGCCGCTGCTGTCTCTCTCTCAGGGATTCGGAGACGGTTCGGAGGGAAGGACAGTTTGGACCTGCTGCTTGCTGAAGGGGATTCACCGCCAGTACAGAACTGCTTTTCTTTCTGCTGTGAGTTTTCTACCTGTCCCTGCCCTGCCAGAAGCCAAGCTGCCAATGCCTCGTCCCTCCCTGCTCCTTTGGCACTGCTTTGAATTTTTGCTACGCTGCAGCCCTGTAGCACCTGCCTGCCGAGAAGTCCTGGTGTCCCAGCTTGCTGTTTCCCAGGGTCCTGCTGTGGAACCAACATCGGCTGCCCTGAGGCTTGTGAAGAAAAGTCTCTCCTGCATCCCTCCCTGCCCTGGGCGCAGCTGCCATCACCTCGTGTCACCTGGGCTCACACCGGAGCGTCCCCTGCAGCCGCGGGGGAATCATCGCACCCGCCCTGCCCACAGGGAGCCACCAGCGCCCCTGCCGGCTGTGACTGGAACTGCATCACAGGGAAAAGTGCCTGAGGCTGAGCAGGCTGGTACTAGGTGTCTGGTTCTGTTTGTGGTTTATGCCATAGCTATTGTTGTTTGTTAGCCTTGTTTTACATACTAGAAAAGAACTTTTATTCCTATTCTCATATTTTTGCCTGAGAGGCCCTTGATTTCGAAATTATAATAATTCGGAGGAAAAAGGTTTACATTTTCCATTCCAAGGGAAGCTCCTACCTTCCTTAGCAGACATATGTCTTTCAAACCCCAAAACTGAGGCAGCATAAATGAATTTATATATTTTGAGATTTTCTTGAGGTCTCACAGGGTGTGTTTCCTCACTTCCTGCCTTGTTCCACACATTTGCCTAAATCCAAAACACTTTAAACCAGCACAGAATTCATAGTTCTGAGTAAACAGCGGAGCTGTTTTCAGAGTGCAGTTTTCTGTTTTATGATGAATTATGATGTGCTTATCTGAGAAATGCATTTTATTTCTCTCAGAAATCAGTATTTGGGGATCTTTTCAGAGGAGAATGCTCTCCCTGTTGGGAAGCACAGCTGAAGAGCAGTCAGGCAATGACAGCTGGCACAGTTCTTTCTGTCAGTGGGTCCTGTCCATTAATCAGTGAACTTCACATCATACAGTCCTTTTCACAAACTAAAATAGCTAAATGGCTTATTTCCTTACTAGCTGTCATGTATTTCAAGATGTATTTTTATTATTATTAGAATATATTTTCCTCATTTCAACCTTCTTTACTCCTGATTTACATGCTCTCATATTGATCTATGTACTTTGTTACATAGTTCTCCCCATGTTCCACAGGTTTTGAGTATTTCCACAGGTTCCATGTATTTCAATACTGTCACTACACTTCCCTAGATGAAGTAGAATCTTTTTCCCTTTTCACTTATGATCATTACTCTCAGTTCTATTTACCTTTGTTTACCTTGGCAGCTCATCTGTCTTTTTTTACTTTTTGGAGAGGAATTCACAGTACATGTTCTCAAAATACTTGTAAATGTCCTGAAATTCATTTTTTTAAAATTAGGATTATGAAGGAGTATGTTTGCAAGAGGGAGTTTTGCCACTAAAATGTATAAATATATTATTATGGGTTAGGGAAATATTGTTTTCTTGGAACTCACTCCAAGTGGTCTCTGACCACTGGTTCTTGGAGCCAGAAAACAAGATTAACAAGGTCTTCTGAGTCTAAACACTAGAGCTGGAAGCTCTTTAGGGGTTTCAACACCAAGTCCAAATGTTATATTTTAAATGTAGCATAAAATTTCCTAAAGGATCCTCATAATTTCTCCTTTTAAGATCACGTTTATTTGGAATATCTGTTGCCTTAATTCTGGTCATCATGATGTCTCATGGTGTTTATTAAACACATTGTATGTGTAAACAAGACTTAACTGCACACAGATTAGAAAATACCATATGGTTTGGCAGCACAGCTTTACCTGAAGGTGGAAGATGTGCTCTGGTCTTCAGACTCCATACGCAAACAAATCACACTAATAAATCATACATACCTATATACATTTTATTTATTTTATTTTATTTTATTGTATTTTATTGTATTTTATTGTATTTTATTGTATTTTATTGTATTTTATTGTATTTTTAATACAGAGCAGCTTAGTAGGCCTTCCATAATGTGTACATTTCAGGCTGGCATGACGGCAAATTAGGAGCACATACCAGTGGATCCAGGCATTTCTTCAGGGATGCTGTGAATGTGAGTCACTGCACAGAAAATAGAGAGTAGCAGGGTTGTTCCTACAGTGACTTTGGGAGCTGGAATCAGGGCTTGGGCTGGAGCTGTGCTGCTGCAGTACAGCTGAGAAATGGCTGTGTTGCTGCCCCACAGCACAGGAGAAGGAACCCTGGGATGGCTTGGATATCTGGATACATGACGATGTGAGGCTATAAAAATATCTGACTGATACCAAGGAAAAAGTTGTGTAGGATATGTGCAATATGAGGATTTATAAGCAAAGTAACTGAAGCAGCACCCAGAGTATCAGAATTTACACTGGACTAGTCTGTGGTACTTAGTAGATCTCTGCACTATTGACACCCTAAATCATGAGGAGGTTTTGCTGACCTAGGCTAAAACCCTTCAGCTTTGTGTTACGCGCCATAATGCTGGGTTTAACCTGGTCTGTTTAAAACACATACGGAAATAATTTGGTTTTGCTTTGAGATTTCATTTTGGAAGGATTCAGTCAGAAGTGTGCTTTGTACTGAGTTGTTGTCTGTCTGCTTTTGAGGATGGGCCACTGCCCCTGGGATTGCACTCTCACATTATTGTCCTCAGTAGGGTGCTGGACCTGGACTCAGCACATTGGCACTGGGTGGATCCTGCAGAGAAATCTTCATTTACCATCTTGCTACAATGGATCAGTGTTTACAATCCAAACTAGCCCCTAGGTTTGTTTCAGCTGAAGACTGGTTTGATATTCCTGCCTCTACTGAAATGAAGATATTACTTCTGGTTTTGCTTTGTTTTGTGGTTTATTTGTTTTGGGTTTTTAAATTATATTTGTTCACTTGCATTAATCTTTGTTTTTAAAAGGAAGAAAGCAGTAGTAACTTTTCATGCTTTCTTTCCCTTATTTTCCCTATGTCTACTTTTCATAATCTACCATATAAGAAGCTCATTACCAGAGGAAAAAGGGGGAGGAAAATAATGTGTAATGTACATAAAACATGTAAAAGAAAAGCAAATATTTAGCTATGATCCTTTAAATTTGCATCTAAATCTGTCAAGAGATTTATTGGTTTAATTTATATTGATATGCTGTAGAAATCAAATAAGTAGTATGACCGCCCTCCCCAAATATTAAATATTGCATATAATTTCTTTCTCTAGATCAACTAAGCAAGAATAGAAAGCACATTATAAAGTGACAAATACTCATAGAAGTTGAATTAGAATACTAAGCATTTCTTAATAGAAACTTCTTTCCAAAAGAAGTCCTTATTACTTTCCATCTCTATTATTCCTTAATATTTCTTCCAATCTGAGATGGTACTATGGTTAGTGCTGTATTATTATACAATTACTTGTTCAGGTTTTGTTATACTAAAGAGTATCCTTTTTGCCAAATATTGTTTATAAGAAAATTTAAGATTCATTCTAATGCTTTACAAATGAAAACAGTTGTTCCTGTAAAACTTCCCCATTTAATTGCTTTTAAGGGACTGCTAAATCTATTAGTGACTACTAATTGAGAGGAATTGTAAGAGGACTGGCAGGATTTTTTAAAAAATGCAGTTCAAATTAAAACAATATTTATTTAATAGTTGGATTGGGAAAGCATAACTAAAACTTCTCATGTTTTGCCATATTTGTAAGGTAAAAAGATTAATATAACAATTATTTTTCATGTCTAGTATACACATTAATGTACTGCTTTTTATGAAGCTACAAAATTAGCTCTGTGTTAGTCAACATATTGAAATTAATGCAGGTAAAATTATTACTGCTATGAATAATGAAATTTCAATAAGGATATCATATAGAGTGTTATAAAGATTCTCATACTTAGAATATTTTTTAATTGGCTACATCTATGACATCTAATTATTTAGAAACAGGAGAATTTTATTACAGTGCTGTGGGAAAAAAATTAAACCATAATATCATATATTTTGGCATGGAAATTACTAAGTAGTAGGATTTAAATATGAGAAGATAATTGTTCCTCCCTCTAACAAAATTATAAATACCAGTATTCTAGTAAATATTCTCCTATTTTGGTAATTGTGAATATTTTGTTCCAGTTAATGTTGTCCCATTCTAGTAAATGTTGTAGCCACAGAAAACCCTGAGCAGTTGTAGCTGTTAATTCACCCTGCCCTGGCTTACCCCAAGACTGGAATGGTGAATAAGGGAATTCAAGTGATAGACCAGTCTGGATCAAAGGGAACTGAGCCCAGTTGTCAGGTTTGTTTGTTGTATTTCTTAATGAGTTCATTAAACAAAGTTTAAATCACAGAGTACACTGTCATGCCAATCTGAGATGCAAATGGACCAGACAGGTTTTCCTGGAAAACAAACAAAAAAAGTGTATTTTTCACAGGTTGTCCTTATTGTCAAATTTATTATAAGACAGGATAATTAAACTCAGTAGGATTCACATTCTAATTAAAATAGGTCAGGAATTTATTCTGTTATCCCATGACAATTTCATGAGATTGCCTTTTAGTTTCATTGAATTTTTCATTTACAAAAACAGAAGGAAAAAAAAAGCCACTGAAGGAAATTTAAATATGCCAAAATTTGAAAGCCCCAGATGAGATGGGGACACGAGATTGCATCCTAGCAAGGGGTTATGGAATGAGTTGTTCTGATTCACCTTGGTTTTATTTTTATACTGAAGACAGGACAAATAGGGGGATTGGTAAAACAGTCAGCTTGTAATGGAGGAATGAACACAGACACGCTATCAGCAGCAAGGAGCTCTTAGTACATCATATTTTGGAGAGTTTGGAGAGACTTTCCAGCCTTAGAGTTTGAAAACAAAACTGGTCTTCAGGATAAAGATGCAAAAGGAATTCAGAAAATCAAAAGATAAGAGGCTAAATCTATGGCACATTTATTTGTTTATGCCATGGTTTATCTGATTTTCACAGGCTTGAACTTTGTTTATTAAACATTCCCATCTATCTGTGATATGAAAGGCACTGAAGTGAGGAGTAAATATGAATTTCCCTTGCTACATAAAACTTCTGGTGTAGAAATAGATGTTGGTGGAGGATAACTGGGTGCAGTGCTGCTCGCACATCACTTCCTCCCTGAACTCAGCATGCGTGGAGCGATTCAGAAGGAATAGTGCTTAGAACTTATCTGCTTTTCCTAGATGGATTAAGTAAATCAGACTGAAGTGTGCTCTGTTGGTCTATGGGGTAAAGCAGTACTTTATAAGCTCCTGTATAAAGGAGAGGGAATGGGGTATCACAGCTGAACTGCTGTGCTCTGCTGTGAGAGGAAGAGACTTGTTTGTAGGCAATGAAAAACAAACAGGATGTAAGGAGGGCACATTTCCCTTTTTTCTTTTTTCCTTTTCCATTTTTTCACTTCTGTCACAGGTTTAGGGAAGAATAAGGAATAGTATCTCAATCTTTCTGTAGTAAAAGAACTGTGATGTAAAGGCTGCCATCATTAGCACATGGGAGAAGATACCTATGATTGCCTGGAGAAACTGTTTAATTGTGAAAACTTTTTTTTTTCCCCTGCTCAGTTGAGAGGGCAATAATACTTTCTGTTGGCAATTTTACACACCAAGAACTGTATATATTTAAATTTCTGGAAGATGAGCAAAAGTAAATGGACTTGGTAATCTTAAAGGTCTTTTCCAGCCCAAATGCTTCTCTCCTTTCTTTACTAATTGTTGTTCAGTGAGCTGCAAAATTCCACACAGTGACTGAAATGCAGTGGAAGAAGTTCAGTTCTGCTGTGAATATAACAGCAAGAACAGAACTATAAACTCAACTTGTGATGTATCTTACTAGTAGGTGTCCCTGCTATCCCTATGCTTGCGAAGTACCGCAGGAATATAACAGTGAAGAGAGATATGGAGTGTTCTGTATAAGAGGTGCATCAGCAGTGACACAGATGTGACTTGAATAGGACTGAATAACTATCAGAAATAGCACATCTGAACCTTCCTTTGGAAATTAAGAAAATAAAGAATTCTGTCTGCATTTCAGCAGCTGTAAGGAAATACAGCAGTGCAAGGTTAAAACTTTTAGTCTCCAGAGTTTCAGCACATGAAAAACTCAGCTGCTTATGCACAGCAGTGCTAGTGGGAGAAAGAACGGTGGCTTCACTGCATCTTGAGCATTGCTTTTGCCATCTTCCATTTAATTTTTTCCCTGATATCTTTTATGATTGACCCTGCAGCACCAAATGACACCAAGACTGTAGTTACTTTTAGTTACAATTCTGATCTGAGAAATCAGAATTGTAAAAACAATTTCAAAAAGACATGAGTCACTTTTGCAGGAGAATTCCTTCCAGATTAGTTTTCAAGAGCTGTGTTTGGAGCAATTTGGCTGTTCCCAAGCAAGAACTGAACTTGCCATATACTTTGACCCCATCTTCCCTGCCATATCTCCCAGTGGCTGGAAATAGTTGGGTTCTTTGGGAAGGTGGCAGTAGGAATTCTACCTGTTTTGTTTCCAGTGCAGACTCTTATTATTGATTTCGTTTCCCCTCAAGGAGCTTATTCTTTCTCCTCTCCATCACCCTCCTCCTGTGGAGAAATGAGACAGAATAGGAACAAAGGCAGCACATGAGACCATGTGTCAGGGGTACTTAAAAAGTTTTACATATGAAAGCCAGGTAGTTTTACATATGAAAGTGAGGTAGTGATCTCTGGTGCTTTTTTCACCAGCACTTTTCCATTAATAGTTACAAGTTTACCCAAATGTTTTTTCAAAATGAAGCTGCTGGTTATGTAGACCGAGTATGAGCATTGGGGTTTAAAAATAATAGAAATCTTTTTTTTTCCATTCAGAACTTTGTGTTATTATCCAGGACATCCACAGTATATTCCTTTTCAGATTTGCTTCAACACAGTTCTACAGAACCTCCAAAAACACTGGCTTACCCCAAATCATTTTTAGCATCTGTGGTGCTCAGGTGCTTAAGAAATGAGATGCAGCTGTTGTTTTTTTAGGAAACCTCCTGCCCAGTACCTTCAGGAATCACACCTCTCAAGCATATGAAGTCCTGTGCAGCCTGATGGAAGAGTGTCACAAATGGATGTGGGAGTTTAAACAAGTCCTTGCCTCATGCCCAGGCCTTTGGAAGCAGATAGTAAGCTTATTGAGATGGCCAGCACCCCAGAACCCACTCACATTCATAAGTTCTTTTAATAATGACTGATTCTGGCTATTATAGAACAAATTGTTTATTAATAGACCAGAATACTAACAGATATAAGACTTAAAGCAAACTAATACTACACAGGTATAAAACAAAAAAGAAAGACTACTAGTAGATTTCATACAATGCATGATAAGGTACCCTTTTCAGTTACAGCTAGCAAAGAAATAGTATAAGCTTAGGATTCAATGTATCTTACCATCCAATTGCTAGTGGGGCACATATTGAGATCTTTCCCCTCGATTTCTGGAAAAAGTAACCATGAGCCTGCATCCAGCATTCAGGGAGAAGTCCCTTACATTCATGGTGTGCGTGTAGAGGCTTCTGCCTCAGTGATAACTCGTGTTTCTTTTATAGTCGTAAATCGGTGTCTCTCAGTCAGCAATTTTTCCTTTATCTCTTCCTACATCTGTTCTTCAGACTAGGATGTTTATTCTTAGCTGAAGCTTTAGCCCTCTTGGCACTAGAGATGACACCTGCTGAGCCTTTTCGAACCCTAGGTTATCTCTTTATGCACCAGTTATCTGTGGTACACAGGAAGTGGGGGTAGAGGTCCTGCCACAAAGAGCTCATCAAAATGAAGTGATGCAGCTCCTGTAATCGCTTTAGTCTTACCCCTGTTTCAGGAAAGTGAAAGCAGATTTGTAGCCCTTAAGGAAAACAGACAAGCAGATTGTTAATATGCTATCCTGTCATCTAAAGACTTCAGGAGGTTGTAAAGTATGTTGACACGTTAGAGATTGACTCTGCCTCAGGAAAGTTGAAATCTATAATTTGATAATTTGTATTCTATAGCATGCTCTGATCCCTTTAGAAGCAATCACCAGCATATGAATTCCTATGGCGTAAAGAAAGAAAAACATACAAACCTCTCCATTTTCCTCCTCTTTTACAAGGTGCTCTGAACTTAATTTAGCAAATTGTTCTTCCTGGACATGCAAGTCTCCCAAAATGATCATCAGCTCTAGTTATTGCCATGTATTTTTCCTATATTTTCATTAAAATAGCTGTTTATACAGTTGGAAGAGTTGCACCATACATAGCTACAAGATTATGGTACTTATCTCTCTCCCTGGACCATTCAATTGCCACTTGCAGCGCAGTTTCAGGAGACTCCTGAGAGTGATTCAGCCACCCATGGAGTCCATGTGCTTTGTCTTTAGGAGGCTCAGGGCTGATTTGCAGTGTAATTGTAGTGAAGTCACTCTGTAATACACATCATTTTTACACATATGCTTTTATCCCTGCACAAAGACTCCAATATTATTTTGCTTGTGTACTAATCAGAGAATCAGGGTGTTTTATAGTGATGCCAAGAAGGTAATAATAATGATAATAATAATAGAAGTCCCTTTAATTGTTCTGTTACTGTGCTGACTCTGTTCTGAAAGGGTGGGACTATCCTCTAGAAAAAAATTTGCCAAGTATTTTGTGTGTGCAGAAACATATTTAAGACTCAGAAAACATTTTTAAAATATTTCTGCTTTTTCTTTACGTTATGTATAACCTCTGGCTTTGATATGACTCCCAGGATTTTAATGCTCTTTCTTCCAATCTTTTCTGAAAAACTCAAAAAGGGACCAAAAATCCCTAACATATCTATAATTCATGGGAGTGTACAGTATAGTTACTAGCCAATAGAAGTGGTGATATTCCCTTTACTTTTGTCTGATTATCTTTGCATAATTACACAGTCTTTTACAAAATTATTTTCCTGGAAAAGCTGCTGGACACAGAAAATGCAACAGATTACTAGAAAATCAGCTATTATACCCTCAGCACCTGTTGATTTATTAAAATATGAGTGTCCTGGGTTGGCCATATGACCTGTTTGTATCCCCAGTCGTCCCCTTGCTTATGCTGGACATTAAGTTCTGCAGCTTTAAGTTGGTCCAAGGAAGACAGTGAGAGTGAAGGTGGAGGAAAAAAAAACACTCGCCGTTTGTCTGCAGGATACTACGAACCAAGGTCAAGAGAGCGGAGAGGCTGCATTCCAGCAGACAGCGTTATCTCTTTTTCTTTTTTTTTTTTTTTTACTCACTCTGTTGTGGGGGGTGCTGCCCTAGCTCACAGCGGAGGGTTTTTTCCTCGGATTTTTCCCCGCTTTTTGCAGGGAGAGACTTTGTTTCTTTTGCTGGGAATTTTTTCTTTTTTTTTCCTCTTCCTGGGACTGGTTGGCATCGCGTGGGCCCAGGACACCAGGGAACCCCCGGGGGGCCCCCCCCCCCACCCTCGCCGACTTCTACAGCCGGGCCCGGCAATCGTCCCCCCACTGGAGAACTGAACCGGACTCAGACGGACTCTGAAGCTACCATCTCTTCAGAGGAAGGAGAGGTTTCATTGTTTTCATATTATCCAAATTTTCCCTATACTTGTAAATATTCTATGTGTTAAATAAATAGTTTTTTCCACTTTTCTCTAAGGAAATTCTTCCCGGACCGGTAGGGGGAGGGGCGATTGGAATCGGCTCTTCCTAGAGGAGACCCCCCAGAGGTTCCCTCCTAAATATTTGCCCTAAACCAGGACAATGAGTATTGATTTAATATCAATACGCAACTAGAGACGGACAAAGACTCTTTAACAGGGTTATTAGAAAGTGTATGTTTATTTCAGAGCCGAGCCACTCTGCAGGATAGTTCCCTAATATGCAGAGCAAAAGCACAGAACAATACAAAGTATATTTATCTGCAGAAGTTCTAAATACTCAAAATACAAGTACTCATTCATCACATTAGTACCTCCCATTCCCCACTCCGCATGGTAATTAATTGAATAGTTATTAAGCACGCATGGTTTATTTTTTAATTAGAGTCAGTGGTCGCATAATTTGAGGGGAGGGCAAGAATGATGAAGTAAAACTCATCTTCCTTGCTTTGACCTTTTTGCCCTTCTGGTTTTTGACAATACAAACTACTTTTGGGGTACCTCCAGTTCCTCTCTTCATTCCTTTTTAATGGGTTTTTTAAATAGGAAAAAAGTAATTGTCTACATTTTTTTAGCTCTATTAATCAGTGTTTTTTTCTTTCTTATTATAAGCACAGCTGAGCAAACATAAAATGACAAGCAATCAGTGACCCTTACTTCAAACTTAATTCTTTAGCTAATTACTAATTCTTTAATTAAACCCAGCTGGGTTTGTTTATTAAATCTATTTTAACTGTTTTCAACAATACTAACCTTTGCCTAAAATCCTAACTTTTAAAACTCCGTGTTTCACTGTAACATCCAGTGTAGCTGCTGAAGATGACTTCCATTTGTATCCACTGGTGAAAAACGCTGGCTTTTCCCCCTTTAACCTTATTTATATAAAAATTTCACCCATAGTGATTAAAATCTCTGAGAAATTGTTGCTCATTTGAATTTATGTTTTGCTACCAAGCACAATAAATAGGATTTTTCCCCCCTGTATGTTCCTACATAGGCAGTGTGACCCTCTCTGGTTCTTGTTAAGGTATCCTTTTCACTTAGGATGTTATTGGATGTTTCTAAAGCATCCTGCACATGAAAATCACATAACTGCACAATCCAGGAGTATCTGCTATTATCAACTGCCACTATCCATAGAATATTACACACTTTTAAAAGCCCCAAACCAAATAATCTAGTTTGTTCTTAACACTAAAGTATTTTTCAATAATCAACCTATGTGATGTTACAAAATAGATGGCTGTGTCTTTATTTTAATGACTTAAACAGTCACCTGTAGGTAATCTATACAGTCTTGCTCACATAAGTTATTTATACAGGCCTTTCTTCAGGCCTTTGTTGGGAAAGACATCTCTGGATAAAGATAAACGCAATTGATTTTAAAAAGAAAAAGCTCAGGAAAAATGTCCACTGAAGCTCTTCTATATTTTACTAAGAAAGGTACTTTTGCATTAAAATAGGACTGTAGTCTTCTGGCTCTGTGCACTAACTGATTTAATAATACCAAGTTGCTGTGAGAACAATCGTATTTTGAAGTTATAAATAAGCTACCAATAAAAAGAAATGTCTGTTTGTTCAGGTAATTGTAGTCTATAGTATGAATACAACCTGACTTCTTTTGAACTCGGCTATTGCAAATAAACTAGATCTATTTACTTTCCCTGGAGGAAAAGTGCTATATAAATAGCCTTTTAAAATGCTTGTTGCTTAGACTATGTCTTAGGAGTCATGCTAATACTTTATTTTAAATAGTGCTCATTAGGTAACTGCAATTAATCTACTGAAAAACAAATTTCTCCAAATGTTTCATGCCTTCTTTAGTGTTAATTGCATCTGAGCATTGGAAAGGAAGGCAGTTGTCACAGAAAATATTTTAAAGCAACTAGTTTTTCAATAAATATTGTAATGTTTAAAGGGAATTAGAAATTATCAATAATAAATTTTAACTGATATGCTAAAAACGTAAGTTATTGATAACAAAGATCTAATTCTGTCGTGCATTACATGTTCATTTACATCATTACATATCATTTACACACACATATTACATATATTTATATATCTACATAATTCACTTATATTTTTAATCAGATCTATCAGTTTTATAAAAATCAAATTATTATTGCTAGATATTAGTTTGACTAACAAATGAGACCCACCACCAAAAACCTCCTCCTCACAGCTGACCTCAGTGATTTAGGATTAAATCCAGTGTTAGACAGGGTAAGTCTCTTAATTAAACATGATTTTACTGTAAACTACTGTATTGGTTTTGCATGGCCTGGTTTTGGTAACAGAGGAACCACCTCTATGGCCCCCATGAGAAGCTGCTAGAAACTTCCACCATGTCCTGCAGAGCCAATTCTTGATGGCTCTCCAGTCTTGATGGACTTGCTGCTGGCCAAAACTGGGCCAATGAGAGAGATTGGTAATGCCTCTATGATGACATATTTAAGAAGGAAATCAAAACAAAGTCACACAGTTTTTTCCTAGTCAGAAAAAAGGAGGAGGTGAGAACATGTGAGGGAAACAACATGGTGATACCCAGGTTAGTGGAGAAGGAAGGTGAGGAGGAGCTCCAGGTGCTGGAGCTGAGATTCCTCTGCAGGCCGTTGTTAAAAACGAGGTCTTTTTCCGTTAAAGTTAAAAGGTTTTTAATAAAAAATCAACAAGAAAAGACAAAGACAAGGCAAAGGAATTACAGCATCCCTGGACGCTGGGTGCACTTGGCACAGAGCCAGAACACACCTTCTCCTAGAGAGATTTTCTTTAAATACTTTTTTCAGTTAGTCCTTTATCAATTTCCGGCAGAGGAATCTCTTATCCAGGAACACCTTGACAGAGGTAGAAGTTTGCATAGTCATTGGCAGAGGAGCCTCTTATCTAGGAACAGAAGTAGAAGTTTGCATAGTCATTGGCAGAAGAGTCTCTTATCCAGGAACACCTTGCCAGGAACAAATCGCCCTGCCTAAGGGGGGCTTGTGAGTGACATTTAACATAGTAATGTTAGTTATTTCTTAACTATTAAGCAAAACTAGAATGGCTACATTTCTACACAAACACTGCTTCTACAAGGATCAATATTATATACATAGTATTCATTATTTGTGAAAAACCAACACTATAATATGCATTTATAACACCGTGGTGAAGACCATGGGGACACAGCTGTTATTGTGCAGCCCATGGGGATCCACAGGGAATGCAGAGATGCACTGGAAGCCTGTGGGGGAGGTGCCCATGCTGGAGTGAATGGATGCCTGCAGGAGGCTGTGATTCAGTGGGAGACCTGGTGGAGAGAGACCTTGGAGGACTGTACCCTGTGGAAGCATGACCCATGTGGCAGCAGTTTTGGGAGGACTGAGTGCCCTTGGGAGGGACTGACATTGCAGCAGGTGTGGTATGGCTGCTGCTCGTGAGAGTGGACCCACTCTGGAGGAGTTCATGGAGAACTGTCTCCCATGGGAGGGACCCCATGGCTTCACAGGGAAGGACACCTCTCCCAGAGCAGCGGAAGAAAAATACATGAATGACGAACTGATTCAAACCCCCATACCCTTTCTCTTTGCATTGTCAGTGGGAAGGAGGGAGGGGCTGGGGCAAAAAAGTGTTTTAAGGGCTTATTTTACTTCTCATTATCTTCCTCTGATTCTGATAGTAATAAATTCACTTTGCAACTTAAGTTTTGTCTGTTTCGCCCTTGAAATGTTTCTCCCAGTTGTTATCTCACTCATGAAGCATTCATTAATTTTTTTTTCACTCTCCTCTGCCCAGCTGTGGCAGGGGAGGGTGAGCGAGTGACTCTCATGGGTGCCTGGCATTGAGCCAGTGTCAAACCACAACAACTACTAACAAATAGGGCTGGCAGTAATGGAATATATGCTGATTCAGATTTTACTTTGTAAATACTTACTGCGTTTCCCAGTGCCCAGTTATTTTTACTTTATGGGCAGGAATGCCTTGTCAGGAAAGTGAAATGTTGAAGAGACTTAGTCAATTCAAATTTGGTTTGGCTTCTTTAAAATTACATGTGCATTTATTTATCAAATGATGGTTTCTCAGGCAAGTTATTCAAGGTTTTCTTGTAGTTTCCAGTATCTTTTCCTAAGATGAAATATAATTTTATAGTGATTTACATGTTGTTTTCAGAGGAACATTTGAATCCTTGCAAGATATCCTTATTATATTGCTAAAATAAATGTCATTAAATACACAGTTGGCCTGACATGCCCAAAATGTTGCACATTAATGCATTAGAGCTGTATTTATAGGAACACTAAAATACATCACTTTTATAAAATTAAAGTTTATTTAAAATCTCACAAATATTTTTCCTCAAACCAAGGGGATACTCATTGGATATCTTATTTTAATATATCTTCCATGGGCTAGAGAAATACAGTTATGTTCTTTGTCTACTTACAAATCTAAATGTAGATGTAGTTCAAAGCTTGGAAAGTTCAGCAGCATCTGAGAATTTTCATGTGTAAGAGATGGCTGTAACTGCAAGGATAAATATTAGAGATAAATAAAATGCAAGGTCTAATTTGGATAAATTATTCTTAAATGAGACTGCGTTTAGCTAAAGCAACTCAGAGGCATGTAAATATACAATGTACTAAAGAGACTAATCAAAGAGAGAACAAAGGTTTATAGATTAGGTGTATTGAGTATTGTGCCTTTATGCTGCATTTTATAGCCAGCCTTCTATTTTACTTTTGCAGGAGATTGTCACAATATTTCAAGATATACAGGCATGACTTTTGATGTTTTCAAAAATACACTCACTACAATTCAAGTAGGGTTCTTTAATATGTTCATCTCAGTCTGGTTTTGCTTTCAATTTGTTTGACAAATTTCAACTGGTCTTTTTTCATGCTGGGCATTACAGAACAAAAAGAAAAAAAGCAGAGAATTTTGTGAACAGTCCCTGTCTATTTAATCTGCAAACCTCAATATGGAAGTTTTTACAAACCTTTTTCTGAAGTGGTCTAATTTTCCTCCTTTATTTCCTTGCTGGGAAGTGCAAAAGCTGTGCTGTTTAGCATGTCACACATATTCTCCAGCAGCACAAAAGCAATGTGTCATACACACTGTCAATATTCCCAGCTCTGAAGGAGATTATTATACATTCCCCGTATTTGTGACTATTGATGTTTTGTCATTCCCACGGAGTGAAACTGGTATTTTCTAACAGAATGTAATATGCTGGAACAAACAAGCAGTAAAGTGCTGACGAAAAGAATTCAAGGAAATGGCCACTGTGCCTCCACAGGAGTTATGTGGGTCAGTTCTGCTCCACTGATACCTGCTTTGCAGGTACTTTGTGATGCTCATGGTTCTTATTAGCACTGCGACTTTTAATTGAAAATAACTGCATTTTCACTTATTAGCCTCAATGTTCCTAAGCTCATTAACTGGAATGTTCCAGAGTTCTGATAGGAATTAGTCATCTAACTTCTACTGAATTTTAATGCAATTTTGATGCCTGCTTGCAGCAATAAAGTATTTCCTGAAAGAGGCTGTTGGCCGAGGTAGCTGTTTGTGTGCATGTTTGGTACTGTTAGGGAAACTGAATTTTCAGAACTGGGAATGGGCTCTTAGTTACAGGAATTTGTAGATTCCTGGGTTGTAGAAAAATTGAGGTATTCATTCTAATAACTGAGACTCAACCTCTTCCTAACAGCCTTGTGAGAGACACAAAACCCACAGTGGTTGTTTTGGGTAAAAAGCCTGACACAGGTCATGCAAAATATTTTGTTTGCTTTTTTTTTTTTTTTGCTTTTTTTTTTGCTCCTAAGCACACAGGTCTGAGATCAGAAGGGAATGGCCAGGCCCATGAAAATCATACAAGCTCCCCTGAAAAAGCCTCTTTACCTCAAAGTTTATTACGATGCTCTGTCAGAGTGGTTAATAGGAATATTGCTGCTATAGTAAAAATGCTTTGTCTGCCATGTGAAAAGGTTTATTTATATTTGATCCTCGTTAGCAACAAGGTTTAATTATGTTTAATCCTGGTTAGGAGCAAGCTTGTTCCTGGAAAACTTCTTCTACTGAAGGGATGTTATGGAAACAAGAAGTAAGAAAACAGTAAGGAGAAGGTTATCTGTTTCTTCTCCTGAAAGAAGTAGAAATGGAAGATGGCTTGTATTTCTTGGCAGTGGTACTAAGATAGTATTTTAAAGATGAAAAGTATAGCTAAGATAGTATTTTAAAGATGAAAAAAGAGAAGTAAAAGTAATTAAAATGTTTACTGATTTTATTGCTATAATTTGAAGACTCAAGTACTAAAAAATGCTTTAAGAAATAGAGAAAAATATTTTGATGCCTATATTCATTAAGCATCAAGAATTAAGTTAAATAAAATTGGAATTCATCAGGTTTCTGTAAAGCACTACAGTGTGCTGATTCCTCTTAGTTTATTGATACAGAATATTGTCCAAATTTTTCATTTCCCCTCAAGACAAAACCTAAACGAATAAAAAAGAACATTAGTATTATTTTTGGTCCTTTTGATGCCTTTTGGTGTTAGGAAAAGGAAGCTAGACAAGGTTAGAGGGTTGGGGGTAGTTAGCTCGGTATTTTAATAGGATCCCATTTGATGCATCACTTCACCCAGGTAGATCGCGTCGCAATGCACACACCCCGTCAATCATGTATATAAGTTATAGAATTTACACATTAGCATATCTAACAAGGGAGTCCAATAATGGGGCTGGGGCGGGCTAACTTCTAGTTTACAGAATCTGTCCTACTGGGGACCTAGTAGAATGTTTGGTCTCCCTGGCTCTGCAGTTCTGGGGTGTTTAGTCTCAGGGCCTGCAGAACACTTACAGGACACTAAACAGTAGACTTGAAAAGGATTACACGTACTCATGCTAATGCTTGTGGATACACAGAACTGTGTAAAAGGTAAATAAAAGGAAAAAATCATTTCAACATCACTTTGAAGTGTTTCTATTAATCATATTACATTGTTATACTTCACCATTACTTCTACTTCAGTCTTTTTGAGGCATCTTTGGCATTATTGGTTTCATTTGTGGTGACTCTTGTTTTACATTATGTTCATATTACCTTTTTGGTATTTAGCATGAAACACTTGGAATTTTTAGAAATAGCAATGGAGTGGTCCCACTACTATTTTTTCTTTTCCTTTGTTCTCTTTCAAATCTAATAACGTTCTTGTCTCTTAAAGGACTTGAATGTCTGACAGCAGAAATAAGGCCATTAAGCCTAATCTGTAACTGCTAGGAAGCTGCTGTAATCAATTACAAACATGGACTGCATGTTAGTTACTCATTAACCAAAGATTAAAACAACCATTCTGCACAGACAAATTTGAGGTTGTCTCCTCAGTGAATTCACAAACAGATTGCTTTGTCGTTTACTGACGCGGTGTGCCATCGTCTAGTGGACCTGTGCCCCATATGTCCCTGCAGTGTCCGTGGAGCCACTCAGGTGGTGCTTCATACAGCACCTACTCAGACAGCCACTGACACACTCTGAGGTGACCCTGGAAACAAAGTGGCAGGAGGGACCACTGGCTTGCGACTCCTTGATACTTACTACTTCGAATGGAGAAACACCAAATGGCAACAGGCAGAAGTCGGCGTCGGGCTTTATCACAAGGAGTTAAGGGGCAGGCAGAGCATCACTGACCAATAGTCTGAGGGCTAGGAGGTGGAGACAAGGTTGATTGACATAAGCAGGGGCCAATGGGAGGGGGAAAAGGGGCGGGGAGAGAGGGTCAGGAGCCAATGGGATAATGAGGGAAAGGGGAGTCCCAGGAAAGGGTTCAATGGGCGGGGGGAGAAAAAAGACTGGATTTAGTCATTGAAGCAATTTACCGCTCTTAGAACTATCTGAAGGGGTAGAATAAATCTTACCACGATGTTTTCTTCTGCTGAGGCTGGGGGACACCTCAGGGAGGTAATTTAGGCTCTTTTTTAAGCCCAGCCTGTACCCATTTCTTCCTTCCTGTAGCCATTGCTCTTACCTATGTAATGGTATGAAGGGTATTACGATTAAATTCTAGGATTTCTCTCTGTCTGATGTCTTTGACCCAAGTCCTCCACTGTGACGCTTTGTGTTTATAAAACAATGCAAAACATGGAGCTGTTGGTTGCACCACCCTAAACTGAAAATTCATAAGATGGTATTATCCCATACGAAAAAAAAATAAACAGAAAAGTCTGAACTTTTCTATTATCTCCCTTCTTCAATTAATATTTATATTTATGTACTTGTGCAAGTGCACCAACAAATAGGAATACAGAGAATTTCCTCAGAAAAATGTGTTTGAGAAGGGCAATGGAATGAGCTTGTGTTCTTTCCAAGTTAATGATAAACAAAACCAAAACCACAAACAAACAAAAAACCAGAAACAAAAACAAAAAAAAAACCAAACCAAACATCTCAACAACTAACTCTAAATCCAATTTAGGATTTCTGTCTACATTGTAATTAAGTATTTCAGGAAAGAGGACATCTATTTGGTCTGACTTAACAAACAAAGGCAGCAATTTGCCACAGTGATTTCACTGTGAGATAAAGTAAAACTGAAAAAATCACACCTATGGATATGTAGTTTTTTGGTGTAAAACAGAGGAAATAGACCATAGTGCCTGCTTAATTGCAGTTTTAGTGGTGTTTTAATTTAGGATTATGATTCTGATTTTGAAGTATTTAAAAGAAGAATAACAGTTTAAAAATACCCCAAAACCACAAAACAAAAATACCCCTAAATACCACAGGCTTTCAGTAAAGCCAGACTTGAGGAAACTGACTCATGTGGAGTTTCCTTTAGATTTTTATGAAACCATGAGTTCATCTTTAACCTTTTTTTTAAGGAGAGCTCTACAAATGTTCTCAAGTAAACTCTCTTTCCAGGCTGGTCTTTTGTCCCTAGCTTAAGTATAGAGAAGTGTGAAGAAAGCAGTCCGGATGAGGACACAAGGTCTGACTTAAGGACATGGAGGAGGAAGTGTTCAATAGCAGGAGCCTGAAAGGAAATACTTGAGAACAAGACGAGATGGAATTTTCTATCAGCACCCAGGTCACAAAGGGACAAGGCTCAGTAAAAGCCATCTGAGTTTTATGTTGTTGCAGCTTTACATGCCCAGAGAGGTTGTTGATTCAATAAAGGATTTTTTGATTATATGTTACAAACCCATTAAATTCTTTGCAGGAATTATATCAGTGTATTTGATGGGAAGCTCTGTAATTTTTTTTATTTTTTTTTTTTATTTTTGGTGACAACTACAGATCCAAGCTTATTTTTGTTGCTTTGTACAAGATCACTTTATTAGGTTCTTCAGCCATCTGCTGTAGGACAATAATGCCTAAATACTGTCAGCAGAAAGAGCAGGGTATTGGGTTTGGCATGTTTATGAATTGCAAACACATGTTCAACTTCAAAGTGGTCAGAAGTCATCTTTTGCAAAGTTAATTAAAAAAAACATGCTCCCTGATGAAGATGACACGAATCATTAAAGCATTAAATTAAATTTGCATACTTTTTCACAGCTGGCATTCTCCAGACAAGAAGGAGAAGATCAGTGTGTGTCTGGAAAGATCCTGAAGGATATGCCAGCCTGAGCAAGAACAGTTTATGCACTGCAGTTTTTGCTATTCCTGTGTGCAACACCACTAAACACAGACAAATGAAGTTGTTTGCATTCAGAGTAGCTGGAGTTAAGTACAAGGTAGTCAGATAAGCTCTAAATCTCCCTCTTGCCCTGCTTGAAGGAGCACTCTTGCCAAAATCAAACCCAGCTAATGTGAACAGAAAAGAAAAAATGTTTTATTCTAATGTATTAAACGAATCAAAACAAGAATTTTGTGGAAAAAAAAAATAATTATGCAGTACTTTACCATAAATCTCCAGTATGGATCTGACTAACTACAGAATAAAACAGCTGCTTTGTATGCAATAGGCCATAATTTTAGAAAATATCTACAAGTCTGACCCTTTATGTCATTCTGGATTTTACTTTTTATTGATGGCCTTTTTTTTGCAGGGCAATATTGTGTCTAATATTTTTGGTAGAATACTTTTTTCAACAGTTCAGTGCTTTCTGTATGAACCATTATCTGTTCAGAGCTTAATCTATTTCACTTAGAATACGAAAAAAAATAGACTGGAAATTCAAGCTTGTCTTATCAGTACAGTTTTACAGCCAGAGAAAGAACTAAATCTCCTTAATAAGAATTCTGTTAGTTAATAGTTGAAATGGTACTTACTATAAAGGCTGTAGATAATTTGATTGTATGAGAATGGCTTCTATTTGTGCATGCATACTCAGTGATGTTTGGAAAGAAAAATAGAAAAGAAAAAATGAACAAGAGAGAGTAAACAGAAGAAATTTATGAGCAAGGATGCTTTAATATGCATCAAGTTTGCCCCCTATAGAAATGTTGGATACAGCTGAATAGAAAAGGTTTTGGATTTTGGAGATTCTGATACAACAGGTGGTACTTTGTGTTGGAATTCGCAACAGCAGCATCAGCAGAAGGACTTCTTGTTTAGTGGCTGAATGGTTTCAAATCCTATATGCAATAGAGGAACTGAAAGGATGATGTTGCTTTAAGCAGTGTCAGAAAAACAGGAGCAATGCCCTGGTGAATCAGCAGCTCGTTCTCTTTCATCTGCACACAGGTGGGTGCTGGTACATCAAGATATTAGTGTGTGGTTTCAGTTGTAACTTAAGCCGGAAGGGCTATAGTCCTAAAATTGTGACTCCAACATTATTTTGACATCTGAAAATATAATTTTATTATTGAAATACCATGTAAAAGGAATTTTTCAGCAACAGTGAAACAATATTCTGAATTCATAGGTGAAAATGCTCCAAGGCCTGATGTAGTAGAACCATGTTTCATTAAGCAAAAAGCATAACTTGATTTCTGCATTTTAAAATTACTACTTGAGTTATAAGTTTGTTATCATTTTATGTGATTCAGTCCTCCCAAAAAATAGCTTTAATCTGTTTTTCTGTTGTTGGCTTTGATTTCAAATCAGCATTTCAATTAATGTATTTATTTGGTTCAGCTGACATCACATCAGTGACAGAAATTCAGTAATCAGTGGAAATGTGGTTACCTAGACTTTAAGGAATGAGTCCCCCAAGACCAACTTCGCTAAGGAAGCAGGAGGAGTAAGCAGGAACAGAGAGATTCTTCAAAACAAATGTATTTGGCAAAATTACAAGTGGATTATATATGAAGGCTTCTTTGCACAGAGCCCTTTTGGTTTTGTATGGGTCAAAATGTACAAGGTATCGTCTTGTGTATTCATACATAAGAAAACTGGAATTCGAAAAACCTCTGTTTCTCTAGTTTATAAAGTACATGTCATATTTTTATCCTTAGTTTTGTAGATGGAAAATCCAGTGTAAATCTCCTGATTTCTGTTAATGCATTTAAGGTATTGATTTCTTGAATAATTAAAGTGAAGGGTAAGGAAAGGATCATTTTACATAGAGGAAGAGATGAGGTGGTGTTTAAGCTGCCAAGACGTAAAGTAATTTCTAAAGTTTAGAGAGAAAATATCTTTCACAGGATTAACTTTTTGGTCTGGAAAAATGAGCAATACCTTTTAATACCAATCTTGTGTTAAATGAGTACATCACAATGTTGACATCAGGAATGTTCAGCATTATATCCCATTCCCTCATGTCCATAGCTCTGGTTTCAGACAAATGAGATGCCCTACAGTTTCTTCGCAGTTCCTCTGTGTGTGACAGCCCCTAGCAAATAGCTGGATGTGTTCATGGCACAGTAGTGCCTTTGTCTGAGCTCCAGCCTTTGGTCTGAAGATGGGGCTGGAGCCCTTTCCTGTTCCTATGCAAACTGGGCATTCCTCTGTGCCAGGAACGTCACCGGCAGTTTGCAATGACCTCACCTGCTGCTTAAGTTGTAGCAACTCTGCAAAGGAGACTGAATGTGCCAGCATGCCCAACCTTCTACAGCATTAAAAGTTGTCTCCATTATGTCAGTTTTAGGTGTATGAGTTCTTAAGCACCTTCCTACACTAAGGAGCACTCTGGGTTTGAATCCCTTGAGAAAGGATTGAGTGTTAACTCAGCTTTATACAGACTTTCGTGCTTTCTTTGTATTCTCTAATCCACACGTCTTTTTTATTATCTTAAAGCTTTTAAATTAATGGGTGGGGGGAAGCCTCTGCCTACAAGAAATTATGAATCACCTTTTAGACTGCTTGGTACTGTAAGCTTTGTCCTTGAGAGCAGCTTTTTGCAATGCAAAGACAGAATTACCAGTATCAAAGTATTTTTAAAAACATTTTTCCACGGCAGGCAGCTGCTCACAGCGTGAGTCCTTCACTCACCAGTATGCTCAGCAGCTACCTTGTGCTTAAAGGCAGTAGGGCATGGAAGGGAACTTGAACATGTTGGTTTCTGTTATTCCTTCCTCTCCATTCAGTGTTTTCAAAGTGACTGTCTTTTGATAGCAAGAAAATGATAGAAGACCCAATAGAATGTAGCTGAGTTGAAGTTTAATCTCAAGGAAAACACTTCATTCTTAAATTAATGTTAATGCAAACCACAGAAAAATAAACCTCTGAGGGTATAATCTGGTACAAGAATGACTGATTATGTATGACACAAAACATTTTTCTTTTTTCTTTTTTTTTTTTTACCTAGAGTAGTAGCTTCTCTTCTTGAACCTGCTTTTTCAGTTCTGTGGAATGCCAGTGTCTTATTGGAATAATAACTAGTAGATGATTATTTTCAGTAGTATTCCAGCTAAAAATATCTCTGGGGTAGCAAAACTAAGGAATTAAATATAAATGATATTATAAATTATATTATTTATTTAAATAACAAATAGTTATATTTAATTTAATTTAAATATAAATATATAAATATAAATTTATATTATAAATTTACCACATACTACCCATTCATTAAATATTGTGAAACTAGACAGGTTAGCAGTCATTTATTTTTTCATTCAAAAATCAAGAGGATAAAAGTGATTGTAAAAACACTGTCTCAAAGCAGTACTGTTTCTCTCTGATCGCCTTGCAAACATCCTCCATAGTATCATTCAAAATTTTCTCTTATTATCTGCTGAATTCTGTGCCACTCTGCAAGCCTTATACTTGATCACCAGTCATTAAATTTACCAAATATTTATATTTCGTTGTTTTGTGGTGCAAGTCTCTTTCTTTCCGAAAATTTAATCGATTTTTCAATGCAAAAAATAATTCTATAATCAACCTGATATTCAAAAATTCACATAAACACTTATGTAATATTCTGGTAAAGAAGCATTAAAAAGTTTTAATTAATGCATTCCCCAAATGCTGATGTCATGATTCAAAGTTTGAGAAATGTTTCAATCATTTTGACAATCCAGAATAAAATTAATCAGCACCCATAAATAAAGATTTACAGCATTATTTCATTGGGTAGAATGGTCTCTTCAAGTTTGTTTATTTTAGAAAACAAACTATATTTACTTCTAAACTTTCAAAGACATTTTGTCTCTTACAGTAAAGAAATAAATGCTGAATAAATCAGCATCTTTTAAGATTTTTATTATGCCATCAATTCAGCTTCTGAGATGTTTCAAACACGTATGAGGAAATATTAACTTATTTCTCTTTCCATTTTAGTAGTAATTTTCTGATTAACCAGTACAGTGTTTATTAGTAGGGTGTGTCTATACAGCTTCTCAAGGGAAAGCCAAGCTGAAGAAATGGCTTGTTTGCATTTAGTGATTTCTGCAGTCACTCCTAGGTCTTATGAAACTGAGACAGTGTTAGTTTTTTCTACTTTTCATCTCTTTGTGTTTCCTATGAATATTCCATCAAAAAGTCACAGTTTGACAAATCCCATGGAGTTGTACTTACCAGAAGCTCCTGCTCACACAAAGAAGAAACATTTAGTCCTATTCAACCCTCTCTAGGAGAACTGCTTGAGGAGGAGGTTAGGACAGGATGACCTTTAAAGGTCCCTCAACCCTTCTGATTTTGTGATTTTCTATAGAATCCTAGAATGATTTGGGTTGAAAGGGACCTTTAGAGGTCATATAGTTCAATCCCCATGCAATCAACAGGGACATCTTCAACTACATCAGGTTGCTCAGAGCCCAGCGTCTGGCCTGACCTTTAATTTTCCAGGGATGGGACAACTACCACCTCTCTGGGAAACCTTTCAGTGTTTCACCACTCTACATGTAAAAAATGTCTTTTTTCTATCTAGTCTGAATCTACCACTACCCCATGTCCTATTGCCACAGGCCCTACTAAAAATTGTGTCTCCATCTCTGTCACAAGCCCACTTTGAGTACTGAAAGTTCTGCATTAAGGTCTCCGCAGAGGCCTCTCATCTCCAGGTTGAACAACCCCGGATCTCTCAGCCTGTCCTCATAGAAGAGATACTCCATCACTTTGAGCATCTTTATGGTTCTGCTCTGCAGCCCTCTAACAGATGCATGTCTGTCCCATACTGAGGACTCCAGAGCTGGGCTCCAGGTGGAGTCTCACCAGAGTGGAAGGGAGTAGCTAACGAGACTTGGGGACAATTTCTGGGGTTACCTCTCCATCAGACAGAACCCACACTGCAGAAAGGAGCAGCCCAATGATTCTCCAGAGTTTGGTCAGCTAATGTGTTCTGATGTAGCAAATGGCTGCAGTGAAAGAGGTGAGATAACCAGCCCCATTCTCATGTGAACACAAAGATTATATTCTTCTAGTGGGACTTACACATAGATTATAATGACAGCTCTCTTTAGCCCAGCTTCTCAGGATAAAAAAATTCTCTGTCCCCACAGTCTGTTCCTGTGTTTCATTGCTTTGTTGATCCCAATAAGACCATGAAGCTTTGAAAGTGTGCACCATCTGTTTCACTGTGGAACAAATTTGGTGCCAGCAGAAGACAGTATGGATATAGCCAGAGACAATTACTGCTCCCTAAAGGATAACCAGTTCTTTCCAAGACATTTGATACATATTGTTGACTTCCTCTCATTTTTAAATTTCCTTTCCTACTCTAAATTATAGGATAAGCTGTGAAGATTTACAGCACATGCTTTCTTAGCAATGATTTACTGTCTTTATCTTTAATGATGATCCCTATTGTTTAAAGAGAGAAGCAGTTAAATAACTGTTTTGTAGTCTGTTTCCTATACTTCTTGTATCATTGTCAGCTGAGAGTGCTTCACTTGTCTTTTGTCAATTTTTTTTCTGGAAAAAAAGAGAAAAGCTTAGCTGTGCTCTTAGCTGTGGAAAAGGATTTTTTCTCTATGGATCATTTATAAATTATGGCTTTCATTGATAAAATCAGAAAGCACAATTACCAGGTATCAAAAAACAGATTGAAAATAGCAAAAGACCAAAACTATATATAAGTGATGCTTATCTAGTGCATAAATTTATGAAAGCTTTGTTTATCTATTGCAATAATGGGGCTTTTCGAAACTACAATCAGTGTTTTTAGAACACTGGGGGGCAGACAGAGGTTCTTTCCCTGATGTCCAACTCATAATACTCTTACCAAATACCTTTTTTTCTTTTGGATTGTGTCTTGTGACACATTTAAATTACACACAGCAAGTTTAATTTAATGCTTTTGTTTAACTCTCTCTTTTCCTGAATTTGCTTGGTTAACCCCTCCCTCACAATAAAGGAGTTACTTTGTTCTCCATTCTACTATTCGAACTGCAGTGTCTTACTAACTCTCCCTGTTTACATCTTTGCAGGAGGCTCAAATGAGCTGCTTTTCTTCCTGTAATAACAAAGTCTGTCATTCATTAAGTGTGCTCAGATTTTGATTCACTTTACAACAGTTAGTCTTTTTTCCCCCTGACATTATTCTGGAGTGAGGCAGACATTTAATTTGAAGAAAATTTAATTGGAATATTTTAAAAAAACCCTCATCTATACTTACAACTTCAAGTTTGGAACAGTAAAAATGCAATACATTAAAAAATGCATTTCTTTGATCCTTTGATTCTTGTAATAACGTGAGATAAATAGTATTTATATGTTCTTAGCTTTTTATGCCTGCAGTACAAAAATTGGTACTACAAAGAGTTGAGGTGGCTGAGAATGAAGTTATATAATGAAATTTGCTTATGTCAAGTAAGCTCAACACAAAAGAAAACATAGAGAATTACCTTTCCATTTCTGTGTTTTGACTTTTCAGACTGTCACGAATCAATGTGGAAGTCAAATAAGTCCTTGCCTTCTGCCCAGGCCTTAACAGCAGGTGACGGCCAGCACCCCAGAACCCACTCGCATTCATAAGTTCTTTTAATAATGACTGATTCTGGCTATTATAGAACAAATTGTTTATTAATAGACAAGAAAACTGTCGGGAACGACGGGAGACAAGCACGGGACCCCGGTGATGATTAGCAAGTCTCAGTTTATTATCAACAACTCTGTTCTTTATATAGATACAATAATGAGGCTCATACATATTGCAAGGCTAAGCTCATCATTGGTCTCTTAGCTAAAAGTCATCTCCGCCTATTCGTATGTTATTGTAGTCTGCAGGTGTTGAGTTCTCTCCTTTTCTCACACATCCTGTTTTCGCTCTATGTAAGGATACCTTGCCCAGTGTCCTTGCCCTTATCGCTTAACTAGCTGAATTCCATTACGGCCGTGCTCTGCTAGCCAGCTTCCCACACAACTCTCCACAGAAAACTAACAGATACAAGACTTAAAGCAAACTAATACTACACAGGTATAAAACAAAAAAGAAAGACTACTAGTAGATTTCATACAATGCATGATAAGGTACCCTTTTCAGTTACAGCTAGCAAAGAAATAGTATAAGCTTAGGATTCAATGTATCTTACCATCCAATTGCTAGTGGGGCACATATTGAGATCTTTTCCCTCGATTTCTGGAAAAAGTAACCATGAGCCTGCATCCAGCACTCATGGTGTGTGTGTAGAGGCTTCTGCCTCAGTGATAATTCTTGTATCTTTTATAGTCATAAATCGGTGTCTCTCAGTCAGCAATTTTTCCTTTATCTCTTCCTACATCTGTTCTTCAGACTAGGATGTTTATTCTTAGCTGATGCTTGAGCACTCTTGGCACTACAGATGACACCTGCTGAGCCTTTTTGACCCCTAGGTTATCTCTTTATGCACCAGTTATCTATGGTACACAGGAAGTGGGGGTAGAGGTCCTGCCACAGGGCACTGTGATGTGTGTGTTCTCTTTACAGAAATTATAAAAAGTCACAGCTTTTACTGTCTCCAGAGTGGAATACCTGAATTGAAAGTTAGGCCATGTGGATTTTGGAAGTGGCAGACTAAATCCTCAGCTGACCAAGTGCTATGTGCAGTGCACAGCTTGCTCACTAAATAACTGTAAACAATGGAAAAGGAGCAGAGAGCTCTGAAGGCTAAAAAGCTTCAAGCAAGCAACTTGAAATATAAATGTGTTTGGGTTTTGCAAATAAGAATATGCTTTTTGGGATTTTTTTTGAGTGTGAGGTGAGTTGGACAAGTGAGATTTTTTCAGGTAGTCTAAAGAACTCTCTGAGTCTTTCCCTAATTGTACCAAATTATTTTAATTTATATCATTAAGGGGGTGCTCTCTAAAATACTTATATCACCATGTTAAATTCTGATCTTTGAAGGTGGACTCATGCGCTAGTGAAAAACAGAAGATACTGAATTTTTTGCTGTCAAAGAAATTGTGATTTTTCTAGTTAGTCTTATTTTGGACAGTTTTACACTTTTTCCCCTATAGGTTTTATTAATACTAATTGAACTTGATGAATGTTTTTAAAGGACGCCACTCTTAAGTATTTGGTGTTTACAAAACTAAATTAAAGAACACACTCTCCTTACCCAATAAACAGGAACTATTATAACAAATCTTTGAAGTCCAAGCACTTGTGAAGTGAAAAACGAGGTTTAAACTGTCTTCCACTTATCCTCCTTCTCTTCTGCGTACCACTATATCTCAAAACTTTTGCAGTGTAAAAAACTTCCAGACACATTTCAAGCATCACAGAGAATATTACTTTGAAAAGAGAATCCTTCTCTTACCTAACTCTATAATAGTTTTTGCTTTTCCAATTGACTTTGAAATAAACGTCTTTTTCCTTGTTTAATTTCCTTTTTCTAAATCTGTCACCAGCTTTTGTAGACTCATGTCCATATCAAAATGTCAAAATTTAACTTACTCTTTTAATGGTTTTCTTAGTTTGATTAGGGAAGCTGGCATAGACTTTGGACTAGAAACCATTTTCTACCTCTCAAGTGTTTATTTCCATTACATGGTGTAATGCTCTTGTGCACTATGTTTTTCTCAGCTTCAGGCTTCCACCCTGCAGGTTTATATAGCATCAGCTTTAAATAAGTCTATCTTTTTAGTAAAGCCTATAAAAACTATAGTTGTTCAGTAAGTTCTGTCAACTTTTGTTTCACTGTGAAAAACTTTCAGACTTCCATACATTGTCATATTTAGAATTTTGTACATAATAACAAATTATGTAGTTACTGCTATCTAATTCTCAATCAATGAATTGAATAATTTAGTGGGGAATAAGTCACGTGATGTTTACAACTACGCGTCCTCAGTTTGCCCAGGAAAAGTCAATCTCAGAAGTCACCTCTGCTACAGGAAGTAATAAAGCTTCCTTCCTGAGACACAGAACCAGTAAGCAACAAGTTTTGAGTATTGACAGGTATGCAAACCAATTAAAAAGTGGTTCTGCCTTCAGCCAAAAAAATGTATTTAAGAGATGGACACTGGGAAAAAGTGTCCTGTTGCTGCCAGAGAAGCAGGTCCCTGCTCTCTCTCTCCGGTAAG
Organism: Petroica traversi; assembly: GCA_025920805.1. NCBI lineage: Eukaryota > Metazoa > Chordata > Aves > Passeriformes > Petroicidae > Petroica > Petroica traversi. The sequence goes on along the minus strand of JAHLSL010000008.1, from coordinate 22,671,321 downwards.
ACTGGGCCCTTGCCCCCCCCACCCCAGAAGGAGGAGGGGGAAGGGGCGTTTGGAGCGGCAGTGCAGCTGGGCGTGGGGGAGGACCCGGCCTGAGCTCTCTGGCTTAGATGCAGTCCAGCTGACATTCCAACCACAGTGAGCAGGGCTGGGCCCCTGCTCCAGGCCAGGCAGGGGCCGGGCCAGCTCCATCCGACTCGGGCTGGGCCCTGCTCTGTCAGGCCGGGCCAGCTTCGCAGAGCATGGCCACAGATTCTCTGACTGCTTCTGCCACCTGGCTCAAACTTTTAGAACAGCACAGCAGAGACCATGTGATTATAGGACGCCTTCGAGATTAACCCTTTCAGTGCCCAGATGAAGCTTGTAGGCATGCGTCCTCCCCTGCACAGAGAAAGAGTGAAGACACCTACAAAAATACAGCATAGAGACTCTAAAGTCAGTGAGGGAAGTTGAGCCAACGCCTAGAGGGAGGAGCATGAGGAGTGCTTCAATGTGGAAGTTGAAATTTCTTTTGTGAAGCCATGTATATTCCCTGTAATATATGAGGAAATGGTCCTCACAGAATTTTGCATTCCAGGTAAAAATTGTTTTTGATAATGCAGTGAAAGTTCTAGAAAAATCAAACAAAAGTGAACTGAAAGAACTTGCACTAGCAGAAAAACCTTTAGAGCAAACACAAAAAGGAGATAGAAAACACCAAAACGTTATGACTTAGATTTCTGAAAGTATTTTTTAATTTGCAACTGGCTTAAAGTTTAATGCTTTAAAAAAATGAGCTGAATAACCTGAAGAGAAAATGAAACTTTCCTTGTAGTCAGAACAAAAAATTTCACTGAGTTCAGGACTCTTATCAGCACTAGAGATGTTTCAAAACAGGCTATTTAGGTAAACTGTCATATTTATGATCAATATCTGTAAAGAAACATGATGCAGTGGTTGATTCTGAACTGTTTTCAGTCCATCATTCTGATTAATTTCTTCAGTAGACATTTAGAAGGTTGTGCCAAGCATTTCAGTTCTGCAATGCAGCTCTTCCAGCACAGCTCCCAGGCAGGGTGCAGCCATGAGGGCAATGTGTGTGTTTCACTGGGCATTCCATGCCTCACAGAGTGCTGGATAGTCACTTTTGGAATTGCTAGGATGTGTGTTTTCTCTGCAAGGGAAGGGTGTCTGCAAGACCAGGCAAATGCCTGCATATTTCCTTTACACAGCTGTGTTTGAAGTTGCTTGGATGTGAATCAAAGCATGCTGAGTTGCTGGGATTTCAGTTTTAGTTTTCTAGCTCTGATTGCAAGCTCGTTATTTTAATTAATTACTTATCTTTTCCTCATAATTAATTCTTTCTTTTGCTTTTATGATCCCGCAGTCTCATTCTCTCTTTTTTATGCATATGTAATGCATATATCATTGTATTTTCAGCCTGCATATGCAGTTTGTAATTTTGGTGCTGGTCCAAACCCTCAATTAGGTAAGCCATATGTTCAGAAAAACAGCTTCAGAGCACAACAGATCAAGAAATCAGAGCCCTGAACTAACATTCAGCATATGCATTCCTTGATGCCTGCCTCCCCTGATTTGAATATGGTAAAGTGGAGAGCATTTGCGGTACCTGATAAACTGTTCTTTGCAGTCCAAAAACTTTAACCTCTTGCATTGGTAAAACTGGTCACTGAGCCAGTAAGTATTTATTGTTATGCAAATTGCTGTCTTCCTGTTGTAATCTTGAGCCAGCCCTGTTTACACCCCCCCCCCCCCCAAATTTTTCTATAATGCTTTATGGTAATATTAAACCAGGAGAGTGAATAAATACCTACCTTTAGCCCATAAGAAAGCCAAATGTCTCTGTCAGGGATGTGCAGCTGTGAGAGGTAATGCAGATCTTGATTCTAGGAAGAGGAACTGTGATCCTCAGTTTTAATGCTTTGTTACTGCTCAGTGTGTTGGGCTGAAAGAAGCTCATACCATTAAGGAGAACTTTATTTTCTTAGTGATCTCCAGATCTGAAAAGTTAAATTAATCCATTGCTGCTTTTGTGTGAACAAAGTACAAAAATTATCAACGACACATATGCTAAAAGCTGTTCAGTAACCTGCATCTACTTGAGCAACATTCCATCAGGTGTAATTTCTCTTAAATCAGTAAAGAAAAATTTCGTTGCTCAATGAAAATATCTAGATAATGGGAGATTTGTTAAATCTCACAATTATATAATTGCAGTTCTGGCATAAAGGCACACAGAAGTGCAAGAATCAGCTCTGGGGATACCTGGGAAGCAATTTATAAACTCAAGGGTACTTGACTAGCATTCTTAAATAGACAAAGGGGATCAATAAAGGCTGTAAAAAATATTGCAGAACATTTAATTAACAAAGGAAATGAAGAGATCCTTAAAGGATCTTTGGTGCATTGAAATACAGCAAGCAAATCTCAGGAAAAGTAACAGAAGTGGACCCCCTCAAGAGGCAACTGTTAATTTGCTCTGTGGAGTATTGTGGCTGATAATTGCTCTGGGAAATTTCTGAATTATGACAAGAAATTGATTTCATTAAGAATATTTTTCTTTTATAATTTTTTTGTAACAAAGAACTCTAGCTACTCTTGGCTAGAATGTGTAAATTTCTGAGAGATTAAGATGATTGTACAGTGTCTACTATAGTTATGCAAACTTCTATAGAAAATGTCACTAAAGGAACGGTGTTAAAGAAAACTTGGCCAGTCTAAAGCCCACAGCAATCTTGGAAATCTTACGGAGGGAAAAAGGCATGTGAAAGGCAATATTTATCTGCAAATATCATTTTTGGAAGTAGTGGCATGAAGTGCCTCAACATAGAAGTATTCTGGTTTTATTTGTCAATTTTAGATCAGTTACTAGGAGAAATATCTTCACCTAAAGGGTGATGTAGCACTGGAACAGGTTTATCACAGGAAGAGGTTTAGTCACCGCTCCTAGAGGTTTTTCCAAGAGGTTCAGGTGTGGCATTAAGGGACAAGGTTCAGTGGTTGTGCTGGCTTAGCGGTTGATGATCCTAAGGGGTTTTTCAAGCCAAATGATTCTGTGATTCCCTTCTGCAGGGTCCCAGTCACTGAGTCTGCACAGGATTTGTATTATTTTTTGTAATTTGTCTTCTGGAAAATACCTTGCACTTGGCTTGCAATCTGTGAGAATATGACACTTATGACTGAAGATTCAAGAAAAAGGTGTAAGTTTTCCCCAATACAAATGGATAGAGAAGGTTATAAATGATCTTGTTTGTCTAAACATATAAGTTTTAGTTTCCTAGGGAGAAGGGAAGAAAGGTTAAAAGGAAGAAATTTTCTCAAAGTTCAGCTCATATGAGCAGGCCAGAAAAGCTATAAAGGCAGGAGATTAACTTCTTGATCATATAGAACATTTTGTATTAACATTCTTTACATCTCTGTAAATTATGAGCTTTATATGATGTATCAAATGATTTATTTTCAGAAACAATATTTGATATGTCTGTTATAATTTCTACCTCTTTTAACCTCATTAAAATCCAAGGAGATCTATTTTTATGGCCAAGGGAATAGTGAAGGACAAAGTAGTGTCTGTGTTTTAATATAGGAAAACAGAAGAGTTCTGCAAGTCATTTCTGCTGAGATATAATTGGTGTGTAGTAAGTCTCATTAATTACCATTGTTAATAGAACTAAAGGACATTAGATCAGCTAATTAGGACTTTACAAAAGTCTGTCTCATATAGCAACCCCAAAACTTAATTGGAAAAATATCTATGTGATGTTATGCCAATATATTCACAAGGCTTCTAATTACTTCTTCATTTCATTTGTTTCACTTTTTCTTTTTTGCTTTCTCAGAAAAACTGACAATTTCCATTTATTCACACACATATTGCTATAGGCATGTGAGCTATACTTGAGCAGGGTATATTTCATTGTTAAATTTACCAAATATTAACTTTTATTGTGAAAATATCCACTGTTAGAAGGGGATTATCATTAAATTACCTGAAGTTCCTCCTGTCCTGGATCCAGCAAAAATGTTTTTGAGCATTAAAGATATATATGCTAAGGAACTGTGCTTTGGTTTCATTTTTATATCTGATCACATTATTGAAATTAATCTTTTAAAGTGCTTCTGCAGAATTCAAACTTTTATATCGCTTCTGTTTCCTTTATAAAGAACCTATTGATAAAAATAAAGCTGCAAGACAGTTAAAAGTTGCTAAGAGAGAACAGTAACACGCATCACATAAGCACTTAAAAGCAAGACAATCTGCCACATGAGACATTATGCACATGAGAATTATGCATTTAAATTAACGTTAGAGTACCGGGTTTGTGTTTTTCATGCAGATAGTGAAGAATTTAAGATGTCAGTAATTTCTCATTTCCTTGCTTTTAAGCATATATGTTTTGTAAATTGCGTTATCTAAAAATACTGTCACTAAGCAGGTTTTATTGTTTTTTGAAGTGATATTTTTATTTAATTTTTTTTCAAAATTCTATGGCCATTTTATTAGATTGTTTTTGTAGATTTGATTTTTTTAGTAGTTTGTTCTTTGGGGGCTTTTGTTGGAGTTTTTTTTTTTTTTGTTGTGTGTGTAGCTTTGGATTTGTAGATTAGATAAACATCTGTTAATTAGACTTGTAATGACTGAGCAGCAAAAGAGCATCTAAACCAACATATTTAAATTAATGCAGAAGAAAAAGAACAAGAAAGAATTTACTCTATCTGTAGGAAATAGCCAAGTTTTTTGAACTTAAAAGAGGGAACAGATTTTAAATCTTAGTTTTGTAAAACTAATGTCAAATTTGGTTCGACATTATGACAAATACTTGACATGTTATCATCTTAAAACCATCTGAAGACAAAGTTGCTGCAGAACTTAGTGGCTTTCTCTCCACTAGGTAAGATTAGAATTTTGAAGACCTTCGGAAATTGGGAGCAGAGCTCATAATGTTTTAAGACTCCTTTGAAAACTCAGTACTGAGTACATACCCAGAGTAAAAAGAGTACTTTGGGATTGGGTTTTTTCTAAATTTTTGTTGTTGATCTGGTTTTCCCTGTTGGCCCTTACCTCTCCCCAATCAACTCTATTTGTCTGCTATTGTCCACAAAGATACCGAGTAATCTCCAGTATGCTCTCTAAGTTTGAAAAAATCTGTGAACAAGTTAAACCTGGGTATTTTACAGCCTCCAAGAAAAGCTTTTTCGTAAGAGATGGTGAAGGATTGGTGATGGCAGCAGTTGCTGACACTGAGACAAGAACTCTTGAAATAAATGGGAGAAGCTGATGGGAAAAATAAAATGAAAGTGTATACAATGTTCTCTGCACTTGTCATCACCACCTTCCTAAAACAGCTCTAGCTTATTAACTTTATGTCGATTGTAACAGAGAATTTTTGATTTTATTTCCAGGGGTTGTTCTGCTGTGCTATGGCTGACTGGTCTGCAGGCTGTGAGGTGCTTGGGATTGTTCTCCCTGGGCAACCCTGGATTACTGCAGAGTTGCTGGAAGGCTCAGTGGGATGGGTGACTGAAGGCAGGGCAGAAGGGAGCTCACAGTGTGAAGGGCATCAGTCAAAAGAGAAGAGAAACACTGATACATCTCAAATGTAGCTGGCTAAACAAGGACTGTCCTGGGTTCTTGGAGACACTGCACTGTTTGAAGTTACAGTGTCAAAAGTTCCTAGGTATTGCCACACAAACTGTTTTATCTTGTCAAACTGTTTAAGTTAGATCACCATATAAATCAACTATTGTACTATCAGTTGTGCCTGCCTACTCCAAAATGAATCACCTTTCAGGGGTCTTAACAGTGTTGTCAGCAATTCCTTTTCTGTCAACAAGCAGGTTCTGTGTTACAGCTTACTGATAGCTTCTGTGGAGGAAAGTTCTGCTTAGAATTAAGGACACTCTTTTTCTCCACTTTAAAAATTCTATAGTTTCATGGGAAAATCTCTTGTTCTTCTAGAGTGACATTTTCATAGTGTCAGAAAAGAAGGAGAATTCACTGTTCAGTTTTAACTGGAAACAAGGGCCATTCGTAAATCACCATTTTTACCCCTCCTATTTTCTAAACTATTTTCCTGGAATACTCATAAGACTTCTGTTAGGGTGAGTAGCAGCACAGAGGAGGAACACATGTTTCTGATTATGCAATAAATAAGAATTTCAGTTGTGTTTAGTGCATATGAAAGGTCTCATCAGCTGCTATACTAAATAAATTAACTTTCTTTTGATGTAGTCCCAATAGCCTTTATTATATTCCAGACAGTCCTTGTCATTTGCCATGTTGCTCTCTCATTATGTTAAAAAAAACGTGGGATATTTTAACATAATGGTAGAGCAACCTTCCTTTTTCAGGTGATTAAACGTCATCTTAATGAATTATCTGTTTTCATACATTTAATTCTCATTTTATAACTGGATTAATCTTCCTGCAAAGTTACCCAGAGTTGGTTTTTTTTCTGTCTTCCCTTGAAGAAAGGCTTTATTTGGTACTGTTTTCTATGTGTGGATTTACAGAATCAGTCTAAGGGTGTTAAATTGTGACCTCAGTCCAAAAGTAGAGTCATGCACTTAACTTTAACTGTGTAAGTACCTTTTTAGACTTCAGTGGCAATGAGTAATTGTTTAAAGCATGCAACAGGGAATAATTGATATGGTGTGGTATAGGGTTTAAATCGGAGTCAAATGCACATAAATATGGGTCTTTAATAAGCAGATGCTATTTTAACAACAACAAAAAAACTGTAGTAGGAAAATTGATTTTAGGGTATACTTTATTGATATGTTGAAGTTGCAATGGAACCTAACAAATTATAAGGACTAATATAGTCCAGAAACATGGATGAGGTTGGTAAGAAGGGGAAAGAAAAGGAGAAAACAGAAAAATACACCCTTGTTATTAACTCCATTAAGCAGATTTAATGCCCACAGCTTTCTTGCTGGCTCCTTTATTCCTGTTTGTTTGTTAGTTTGTTTATTATCTCCCAGCCTGTGCTATGGGATTAGTGTCTCTTTCAAATACAGGTTTACAGCCCAGGCTCTGTCCTGTTTCTTTGAACATCCTCTGCAGTTGGATCTTTCATTCCAAGCCACTGACTTTGTATTCCAGTGAACACTGTTTCCTTTAGATGCAGAGATTTGATTTGGACATTCTCGCTTAACATTGGTCTCTCCCTCTGCACAAGGCTTCTGTCTCAGCACTTTTCCAGGTCTTGCTGTAGCTATAGTATCCCACTCTTTGTGACAGTGTGGCCCTGAGTCAAGTTGCAAGCCTGTCCTTGTCCCAGCACTGCTGTCATGAACAATGGTGACACCCCAAATTTTCTTAGGGTATTGTTTCACAGTTCTTCTTACACCATTTGTTCTAACATTCACTTCCTTCCTGTTGTTTTAAAAGCTAAAACTATTGAGGCATTTCTTGGAGTCCAGCATTCCTGTCTTCCCTATGAGAGGCAGCTGTTTGCAAAGAATCATCCATGTATTTGATTTTGCACAGGACAAAAGGAGTCAGTGATCATCTTGTTTAATGGTTGAAGAAATACGAAGTGTGAAAGCCTTTGAGACCTAAGAAAAGCTTTGTATCACAGAAACTATTTTTCAGGTTGTTGAGTTGTAGGCATAAAACTTCCTTTTTATTTACTGTTTTTGACATGCCCCTGTGTTTGGGCACAGCTGGAGTCTGGTATGTTCTGAAATATACAGCCGTTTATGCAAGGCACTGTAATGGAATGGATGGGATTTTTTTGTCATGGACTCCTGTATGTTCTGAGGGCAATGGATGCAGGCTGCCCGTGTTCACAGCATGTGCTAAGAAATTCCAGCATTACCTCTCTTGGCAGTATACTGCTCTGTCACTTGGTATCAGATCAGGAGCCATTTTGTGCTTGTGACAATTTCATCTGTAATGCTTCACTCAGCAGGAAGTCTTGCTGGGCCACATTGATTCTCTTATGTGTCACCTTGTCCTCTTAGAGTACCCCATCATAATGTAGCTCTCCACATTCTTTTCTCCTGACAGCAGTTGAAAGTGCCTTTCATCTAAACCATTACTTCTGCAGTACAAATGGTCATCTTAGTAAACAAAACAATCTGCATTCCTGCAACACCCATTTTGTTTCCTACTAATTTAAAAATTATTTTGTGACTTGACTGGGAGAAATATCCTGAGTAACATTTGCTGGTGGAAGGTTTAAACAGTTTCTACTGGAGCACCATATTTAAAGTAAATTCACCAGTTTACATTTGACTGTGCTAAAGCAGTCTTGTTCAAAAATGCAAGATATTTTGCACTGGTTACGAAAGAAAAAGTAAAAAAGGCAGATTTTCTACAATTTGGAAGCATCTCCAGGTATCTGTGTAGAGTCTATGAAATGTGCTTCTGGACCCCTTGTGTACAAAATGGAAGGAGAATAGTGAAGATTAATCTGAATTGTTCTCAATCCTAAATACATCAATAATGTGGTGGTTTGGAGCAGGGTTCTTTTGGTTTGAGAGTTTTTAATTTTTTTTTTTTATGTTAACAAGTAAAGATGCCAGTGTGTAATTTTCATAACATAACACATGGTCATGATCTTTCAAATTGTTTGAGGTGGGAACATCATAGTGTTCTTATATATTGATTAGTATCTAGGGGAAAGGAGACTCATTGGGTCAGGAAACTCATCTTCAGATAAAACCAAATTACACTTTACTTGGCTGCTTGAATGCCGGTAACATATGAAACAAAAGACAACAATAACAATTACGTTAGTTATGGACATATTTTTGGTGGAAAAGGAAGAAGATGACAGTCTTAAATTGCTTTTTATTTGCAGTGTTTCTTTAGCTCAATGGAAACTAAAATGAGATATGATTTTAAGACAGTCTTTGTACTTATTTGTAAAAGATTTATTGAAGATGATCAGACAGTAAGTACTCATCAAGATTTGCAGTTTTTAGAAGAAACGTACTATACCATGATTGTAAAATGAGGAGTGGTTGTGTAATTTTTTTTGCCTATTCCATGAATAAAGGTAAATTCCGGGTAACAATAACACTCTTTATTATAGTACCCTTCTCTGTCCTGGCTACAGGTTCTAGGAAAGCAATTTTTGTAATTTCCCAACTAAGAATTAGGATATAGTGAGGGGAGAAAACAGTGGCTTCTCTTGTCCCCCCTGCTGTAATCAGAAAGAAATCACTAAGTGTTTTCCTCTCTCATATGTGAATACAGTAAGACACAAAAGATAATGAATGAAATAATGAAATTAGAATTTTTCAAGGGTTAAAATCTCATGGCGATTCCTTGAGTTGAGCACCAAATTCTCCTACATCTCTTTTCACGTTACAGCCTGATTGACCAAACAGACCATAATGACCTTGATTGTTACTCTGTGTCCTGGGTTTGGCCAAGAAAAGTCAGTCTCAGAAGTGAGCTGCGCTGCAGGAAGTAATACGGCTCCCTTCCTGGGAGACAGAACCAGTAACCAGCTAGTTTTGAAAGGTATGCAAGCCAATTAAAAGTTGATCCATCCCCAGAAAAGAAAACATATAAGCAGGGACGTCTGGGAAAATACCCTTTTGACCTTTTGTTGCCAGAGAAAGCTTTCCGGTAAGACATATTGTGTAAACTAATGCATATGTAACTTGTAACTGGATATATGCCAGGCTGAGTGCCGTGAAAAGGCGCTCAAGTCTTTGAGGAGGAATCCCCTTGCGCGCGGTGTCATATTAAACATACCTACCCTATAACTACCGAGTTGTGGGATCTTTTCCGCGTATCAGTAGAACAGTTCATTTTTTAAAATATACCCCATAAACCACTATAGCCCACCCTAGAAGCTATAGGAAGGCTACTAGCATGGGAGGGACTTCCACATCAAGCAGATTTCTTCCTCCCGGGTGGCTGCTTGTGAGGCTGAAAAAACGCAAGAAAACTCTATTTCTTGAGGGGAAAATACCATTGGTAAAGGAAGAGAAAACTCCTTTCCCTAAATGAACTGAGAAAAGACTATTTTAGAGGTGGTAAACTGACTGAAGGTCAAAGTATTTTCTTTTTGGGTAGTCAAAGGGAAAGAGATAGGTGAGGGGAGGAAAGGTGTTCTGAGAGTTTTGTTCTGTTTTGTTGTTTTTTGGGTTTTTTTCTTTCTTTTAGGTCTTTTAATAAACTTTATATTCTTTAAAGTTTGAGCCTGCTTTGCCTGCTCCTAATCCTTATCTCACAACAAAATTGGGTAAATACTGGTAAGTGTGCTGGCGTTTGGCCAGAACCTCAGATTGACAATCTCACACCACTACACGAAATTGGTGTTCCTGCCCGGGTTGTGAACCATACCCTCTACACTCTGGATTGTTCCAATCAGATCTTAAAATCCCTGAACACTCCTTAGATCTGATACAGATGTGATTTACTGAATACTTGAATAGATTTGAAGATTTACATGATAGGCTATGTTAGAGCTAAAGGAGCTATTATAGAAAATAGCTCCTTTAGCTATTTTCTATAAAGAAAATAGCTAAAGACTTGTAAATAATAGTTTATTCTATAATTGAATGACTCACCATGGTACAGAAAAAGCCAATGTCCCCTGCAAATAAAACTTGAAACAAAACCTGTGGAAATGAAAGGAGCTTTTCTTGACTTCCATAGGCCTTCAGGTTCTTCCTTTTCGCTTTAAAACAATATACAGAACATTCTGGGTGCAGTTATTTCACAAAACAAACCAGGCACAAGCCATTGCCCTCTCAGCCTTGGGCTCAGTTGGGTTTCTTAAGAAGCCACTGCTGTCATGAGCAGAGTCCTTCCTTTCCCAGAGTTGAGAGAGAAAGCAGCCTGGTACAGTGTGTGCTTTCCCCAAATACACATGTAATGAATCCTAAAGGACTAAGAAAATATAAGCAGATATTCAGTGGTTAGGTATGCCCATAGCAGAGCACCAATTTTATCATATTGTAAGACAGTTTCATTCTCTGAATTGCCATGTACTTGACACTGACAGGAGATAAAACATTTACTTGTTGCCTGAGGCTGTATCATCTAAGCGCTATATCAAGTAAAAATTCAGTACAATATTGCCATTGCTGTTCATGTGTTTTAAATGTGATTAAATATATTCACCCCTCAGAGTTCCTGTGTGACTATGTCAACTCAGCATTTTCTGTGAAGCTGATGATGCACTGTAAGCAACCATTTTAACAAGTGAGAATTAAGACATCCAACATTTTCCCACAATGTTGAGCCTTTTTCATTTAATATTTACCTATATTCAGTTGTGAGGAGCCAATTCAGCCATTTTAGTTTGTCTCAACCCTGCTTGTCAGGGTTGTCAGAGACATGAGGGGGGCAAGGAGTGTACGCGTGCCACTTGCAGGGGCAGCCAGGAGTGGGGGCAGCCTCGTCCCTCAGGAGACTTCGCCTGGCAACACCGCACATGAGGCAGTCGGTAGGAGATACCGCGGAGGGGCTTCTCCAATCACATGGCGAAAGGTCTCCACAAACGGGCAGCAAAAGAAAGTTTGGATTGGACTGATGGTCCCGCGTCCGCGGGCAGACTTTGGGAGGGGCCAGCGGGGCATAAAAACTAACTGCGTAACGGCTGCTTGCCTGGGGCTCTCCGCTACTCTTCGGCTGGCTCGCTCCGTCCTTGGCCCTGGCCCCGGCCCCAGCCTGCCTCTGGCTCTCCTGCCCTCGCTGACTCTGGCTCCCCCTCGTGCTTGCCTTACCTCCCTGTGTCCCTGACTGCCGCCCTGCCACTTCGCCCCCGCGCCGTTGCCTGGGCTGCCCGCCTTCAACCCTGCTGCACCGGTCCACCTGCCCTGCCGCCACGATCCGGCCGATTTCTGCGACCCTCGCCGCGACCCTGTCCAGGATCTTGGACCTCCGGTCCGAGCGCCCACTCAGCGCGTGTCCGCTGCTGTCGCGGCCGGAGCCGCGCCTCTCCAAGAGACTCTCGTTCAGCCCCAGCCCGTGCACCGGCGGGCAGCCAGCACACGCCGCCGCCGCCGCCTCTATGCCGACAGTACTTTCCTGACTCCCTTGTGGCAGTGCCCTCTTTTCCTCCGTATTTTTTTCGACCTCTCCTCTCCCTCAGTCCTTTTCCATTTTCCTTCCTTTTTTTGGCCTTTTTAGCCCTTTTCGCATCTGGGCAACTCCTTTCCCTTCTCGTTTTCATTACCAATAAACGGTTCTGAGATACAAGATTTGCCTCGTTTGGTTTAATTTCGTTCCTGACCACCTGTTTTCAAAATAACTCCTCGTGGTTTCCCACAATGGAACGTGACATCAGTGTATGGATTTTTCTTGATTGTGCCCAGGAGGGGGGAAATATTTTCACGGTAACTAATGGTCTCTGGTTTTTGTAATACTAGTCAAATTGATGTTTTCTTCAGAGTGAAGTAACCAGGACAGGTATTGACAATAGATAATGGAAAGTAGGACTATGAAAAAGGCAGAAATATGAAGAGAAATAGCAGCACTGCTCAAATGAGATCAGCTGTCTCTTTCAGTTTTAATCATAACTCAGAGCTAGATTCTAGGGAGTAATAAAAGATATTCCTGCTAAGAATACTAGGTGTCCCCAAGAAGACTCAGGAAAATAGAGAGACAGATGAACTGGTTTTTTTGGGAAATAGGCCCTCTGAAGCTCTGGAATTAGTGGGGGAGATTGAATATTGTGAACATTAGGGAATATAAATAATTTTATGGTTAGAAAATAGTTATCCAATAGTTATCATAGCTGTTGTCAAGGTTAGGACATGTTTCCCTGGTAAAGAATATGGTTGCAACCAGAAGGGTAATTTTCACTTTTTTTTACTTCTGTTGAAATACTCAACCTCAATTTTCTTAATATGCATAACACAGAAAATGACAAAACAATGTAAGGTTGTACAGTCACCTTGAAGTTGGCTGCTTCTAATGTTTTTAGTTTCTCAACTTTCCTCTGGACTTTACCACTCTGGGATGATTCACTTAGATCACCAAATATGATAGCCTACTCTCTTCTTCTTCTGCCATAGCAGTTTCCAGCCTAATTAAACAAAATAATAATGAGGAAAAAGCTGTTCTGGCTGTTCTAAGGTCTGTATTAAGCAGCATCCAGCTCGAAGGCAGCAGCTGAAAAGCATAAGCAGATTTAACAAAGATACAGACAGTTAAAAGTGCTGTGCCTTTGCTCCTGACAAAGCTTGACAGTTGACTGCTGATTAAACATTGCTGTTCCTACCCCAGGAAGCTCTGGGCCAGGATAGAATTAAGAAAAGCCTTCAAAGCAGCCATAACTTCAGAGCTGTGCTTCACAAATGAGAAGTGTTGGTTTGTAATGAGGGTGAATCCATGACAGAGATTCCAGATCAGCACCAGAAGGCAACTTTGGCAGGCGAGGGCTGCTCTCTCTGATCCCTCAGGGACACATGGCTGCTGCCATGCATCAAGGAGTCCTGAGGGTTTTCTACCTTGTGAGAAAGATCCTTTGAAGGGAGTTGTTCTACTTAGGTGTCCTTTAGGCAAGGAACTCTAGCAATAAACAGGAGAGTTCTCTTTTCTATTTGCAGTATCCAGTGTGTTTTTCACTGTGACTTAGTGAGGTGCAAGAAATCAAGGTAAAGATGCATTTTCCCCTAGCTTACATTGATTAACGTTTTTCCAATGGTGAAAAGTAGGTGAGTGGAATCAACTGATAAAAACTGAGGGACAAGAGTGCTTAGTGGTATTTCTAGAGTAAGGGCAAGGGTGTCAGCAATGTCATGAAGTTATTGAAAAAAATTGCTTTTAACATCATGATGTGGGAAAATATGTAAATGTCCAGAATATGATCAGAACAATTTGATTGGTAATTAATTTTTTATTCACTGAAGAAAATTAATTTCTCTTTTGCAAGGGTAAGCAAGATCTGTTGGTATTGGAAAAACACTAGGAATTATTGAGAAGAAAATCCTCCTTTTAATCAGAAAATCCTCATTTCTGTAAGAAAAATCCTTGATGTTGCACAAACCATAATACCTTCTCTCTGTTATCTGCAGTGTTGGCTTAGATGGAACTTTTTGTGGCAATTGCCAGAAAAATGACTTAAAACACATCTTTATGTTAAAATTAGTATGCCTCAGATCAATTTGCATACAACCAGCACTGATTTCACCTTATCTTTCCCAATCCTGCCTGATTTTTTGGCTAATTAGATCAACTTCCTGTTGCTGCTTCTACTGCTCAGCTTAGGGATTGTATGTTTTGGTCTTTTAGATAATTTTCTTCCAGAGGTGAGCTGTGATTTCAAGGGCCAAAACTCAGGGTTTGTTCACACCTTGCAGGAGTAGATTTAAAGTTTTCTTTGTGGCCCAAGAACCCTGAATAGAGCTCAAGTATAATGGAATCTAAATGAAAAAAGCAGAAGGGAAATAGATATACCTTTGAAATGGAATATACTAATTTCATAACAGCAAATGTCAGTCCTAAAGATGTACTTACAGCAGCCTGAGGAAGTTGTCTTTCAAAAGAAACTAGCTACTTTGTGTTTGGATTTTGTTCAAAATTAGTATTAATATTTACTTCAGATGTAGTTTTGGTATATTGATGATATTTTGCTATGAAGAGAAATATATATATTTAGAGGAAATGTGAACTACAGTATTAGATCTTAAAAACTTTTATCTCTTACACAGCATAAATCTCAGGGAGGTCATAGCTAATCAGTTTTTATATTTGTTTGTAAATGTGGTTTGGATAAGCTCTTTTTTTTAAATAGAAGCAAACCTTAACAAATATAAAAGGAGAAAAAGTACTTTCTTTTCTTACATTTTATTTTAGTGAGCCAGCTGTTGAAATGCATTTGTGATCTACAGCATTTGCTATAGTGGGAAATATTTTCTGTGAAATGCAAAACAGAAAAGTATTTGTTGAAAAATGATTCTTTGAAGCATTTTCAGTGCCTCGACTCATAAAGATTTTCTTTACTTGAAGGTCACTACAGCTACGCTGTGTGAAGAGAAACTTTAGAGAGTCTATTGACACTGGGACCCTTCGAAGGATGTGGTCCAGGAAAGAGGGCAATGAGGAAAATTGCTTTGAAGGCTAAAATGCAATGAAAAAGAACTAAGATGTGAGGAATAAAGGACTAAATAGAGAATAAATGCTTTAAAATTGAACTTATTCTAAAAAATAGAACAGGAACAGGAGATGCATAGAAGATTGTGATAAAAGTGAGATGAGAGGGACTCTGTCAGGATAAAGCAGAAAAACAAGAGTATTTTTGGAGCTTAGTCAAGACAGAAGGAAAATTATGATTTGTGGCTTTGGATAATCAACAGGTGAGGGAACTTTATTTGGTTTGCTTTGAAATTTAAGACTGGAAGAAAATTCCCATGTTGCTCAGTTGTCAAGCCTTGTATTTTAGGCAACAGTTTTAATGTCATCCCTTTTAAAATCTGTCTTCAGACATGTTCAGTCATTCTATTCCAAAAAAAGACTGCTAAAATTTCATTTTTCTTGTAGTTTCAAATTACATAATTTTCAAAGTAAATACATTCCTGACAGGTACACCCATTTTGTAGCTAGGTTGAAATCAGTTGATGTTCCACGGATAATTTCAACTGAATGCCTCAGGAGGAAGTGAGTAAGGCAAATAAAAGGATATTGATGTAAAAAGTGGCAGTTTAATTGCAAGGGAAATATTAAAAAGGGTGTATTTGCTTTTAATATCTGAAAACCAAGTTTTTAATTTACCCATTTCATATTCTTGGAGTTCTTTTTGCCTTATTTAATGTTTCGGGATTTCCGAAAGGCAATTTTCAGAGCATTAGATCCTGAAAGAAGGAAGATTCTATGCCTAGGTTTGGTTCATAAATCTCTGATAGAGAAATATTCTTCAAATTATTAGGAACAAAAAAGGAGTGAGAATTAGGGTTTGGGCTTTTTTTCTCCTTTGAAAATAATAATAACTAGTGCTGAAAAATACTAATTTCTTGAATAGTTTCTATATAGATTTTGTACAGTAATGGAAAGATTTTTTTTGGATTTTCCTATATTATAAATTCTTTACTTTCCTCATGATTTTAAAATTCCAGGATATTCCTGAGAAGCAAATGACAATGTCTTAATAAACAAAGAGCATCAGTGACCCAGAAATGAGGATAGCAAAGGACCTCTAAGATAATCTTCCTTTAAATTATTCATTGTACAGTAAATATTTTAGTAATATTTTCTTAATCTGTGAGTATTCAATATAACACTCCTGGTTTCTATAAATATATTCATTAATTCATGAGGCAATTTGGACAAACATCAGTGTAAAACACAACTGTTACCTTTTTCCTCAGCCTTCAGTTACCTGTGTAACAAAACTGAGCAGCTGAATGAGGGGATATTCTTCATATAAGCTAAGTAAAGGACTGATTGCATTTTTAGGGGGAAAAAAAAAAGCCATTACATTTAGCAGAGAATTTCCAGATTATGTTGTTTATTTGGATAACCGAAAATATTTAAGCAAGGCAAATATTGTCAGCTGCTAAACAAGACAATATTTTTAGAGTTAACGCTCTGCTCCCACAATATTATGCAGATATGTTTACTGAAGATACAGGTAAAATTTTGTGCTACTTTTCATTAACAAAATCAGAAGTTTAAAATATCCTGCAACCAATTTCTGCTACCTGCTCAGTAAGGTTAAAAGGTTTTTCACTGCTTTCTGTTGCCAAGTTTTTTATGCAATTGTCTGTGAGTGCTATTTCACAATCACTCAGATGCTGTTCCCTATACAGTGGATAGTCCAGTTTTCTTTTAAGTTTTCAAGCCAGAGGCAGGAGCAAAGTTGGACTTGCAGAATGTCTTGCTGAAAACAGAATATTTTGCATTGTAACAAATGCACTCAAAAGAGAGTACCTTGCATGAAGCCGGGAATGGAAGAAAGGTTTCCAGTAGGCTTCTCTTAAAGAAAAGTGTTCTTTTTAGAGGTGAAATTTGAATGAAGTTTTATATATTTGGGATTGAAATCAGTAGTATAAAGACAGACATCTGACCAGGAAACAATGACAAAATGTCTTGGATTCCAGCACAGCGCGGGATTCTTCTTCACTCTAAAGCACTCTAAAACCTGTGTCATCATCATTCAATTTGCTGCTATTTTATTCATGAAAAATAGTAGTGTTTTATGCTGAATCTCAAGATTTTTCTGGCTACACTATCTGTGTGTCAGCACAATAAGGCAGAATAGTTACTGAGTGTGCCTAAACAGATGGAACATTACAATGATTGTGTGATTTTGTTGTACACAATTCTAGAAAAAAGGACTCATATGGACATAAAACCAGATGTGGCTGTAGAGTTTTCTGTATGGGACTGAACTTATTTCTTGGACTGTTACCTCTGGAATCCTTTAGAGGATTTTGAGTGATGTATTCAGTACTTTAACAGCTTAACAATAGGTTTGTTTGTTTATTTATTTATTTATTATTTTCAATAGACTCCTTTTGTCAAAGGGTGAATCTATCCCCATTTTCTAGTAGCTCTCTGTTCCATTCCAGTGTTTGCCTTCTGTGAGTTCTTTCAAAATATATTCTATTTAAAAACTTAAAATCCTGCAGTTTTGGACAAACTGTGGACACTAGTATTGGTACAAGCTCTCTGCAGCCTTTCTGACCACAGGTGGTTCATTTTTGTTCACCTGTCTTGCTTGCTTGTGATATCTGTGGTTATCACACAGCTGTGTGCTCTAAGAACTGAAGAGCTTGGAAGAGCTAGAGAGAAAAACTCAGCAACTTTTCCTGTTCTTACACATCGCCACCAGCACACCAGCTGTATAAACAGATTATCATTTCTGCAAGTAGGACAACCTGAAAATAAAGATTAAAGTCCAAGTTTGAACAAGCAGACTTTGACTAGAAAAAAAAAATAACAAGCTGAAAAGAATATATCTTTATCCACTCTTTCTTTTTTTTTTTTTGTGGTTTGTATTGTAATCATCTGGAAAAGACTCATTCTTCCTGAAAATGCAGATTGTCAAGAATTTTTTGCAGTGCTTAATTCATGATTCAAAGCTAAGCAACAGTAAGTGCACCATCTGGATAGCTAACTATTATGATCTTTTCTTATGATTCTTCCCAGAGTGTATTTTTCTCATTTATGCACCTACGTCAGTCAGTGTTAAAGTTGACCAGTCATGTGGTTATTTAGGATTTCATTTTGTTGAGGAAGATTATTGATAATGCTGCTTGCTTGCAGCAAATGTGTGAGGCTGTGTCTTCCATGCACTGTTAACATTTCAGTTTGTGACACACTAGGTTTTTCTAAGGTATTCCAAAAATGATTGAAAAATTGAGAAAATAACTGGGCAATGTATGAATCTCTTGTTGAAAGTTATGAAAATGAGGCATGAGGATTCTGGTGCTGGCTTGTGATCCCCTGTATTATGTTCACTTAGTTCAGTTGCAGTGATGTCTCTCTAATTCTTCAGGAGGAAAGGAGAGCTTGTGAAGGAGTGAGCACAGTATGCAGAGCATGATGAATTCTGACTGATATTCCTTGGTTGGTGGCAGGTTAAAATTGGTCTCTAACAGCAATGAGAAACAATGCAAGCAGGGCGAGTATCACACTGAGCAGGTGGGGAATGCGTAAAACACAGGTGGATAATTCAAAGGTGGCATCTTTACCAGCAGCAATGTCTTTTTGCATTTTATGTGTAACAGCATAAAATAGATCGGGAAGATGTGGTCCATGACTTCTGGAGGCTGTATCCATGGTTTTGACATTCACGGTTTAAAGTTCCATAGAAAATCAACCAGGGTGCGCAGAGAAATTGAGTTGGTTGGAACCACAGGTAGAAATTTCCACAGGTGTGAGGGTTTAAGTTCAAGGATATTCCTAGAGTCGGTTCACATTTAAAGACTTCCTAAAAATGGATTTCTGAAAGCCATGGTTTTATTTTATTTATTTTGCATGGAGAATTTTGTTCTGAGCTGACCTGAGAAAGCCATCCACAGAATTATCTGGGGAGTCTCCTTTAACTTTCCATGATTTTTCTTTGAGGACTGATGGTGATCTGTTTGTGAGGCATTTTTGGCTGCTATGCAGAAATGAAGAATTTCTCATCTATCTATACAAGTAATGTGCATTCTTGCACATTACTTGTACAGGTGGGATTCTGTTGATCTTTGCTGGTTACTTGTTTGTAAGTGTTGCAAATGAAAACTTTCTTCAATCTCTGCAATACTTTTTTACTCGTGTAGTGTGTCAGTTTCATAATTCAGGGATTTGTGTACCTGAGGATTAAAGAGAAATTAACAGAGAGAAAAAAAGAAAATAATGAGTTTGCTGAGCTAAGTGACATCTATATTTTAAATATTGCTGCTTCTGTAACTTTTTTTTTTTTTTACATTCGCCATGTTTATTTGTCAATTAAGAGAAAACAGAATGAATATTAATTAGGGGGCCAGTGAATATTTTATGTATACTATTCTTTTCCTTTTAAACCAGCTTCATAGTTCTTTTCTTTCAGATGTGATACTTTCTCAGAGTGGTTTATATTGTTCATTAAGACTAAATAAATATATATTTTTGACAGTACCTGGCTTAAAAACATGTATTGTCCTAATGAGCCACATAAGCCTTTTTCATTTTACTGGAAGGTATTTTATCCTCTGATGGATACTTGAATGATCTTAAAACAAAGCAAAACAAAAAAAACACAAATCAACAACAATAAAAACAAAGAAGCAAAAAAGATCCCAAATCTATGTCAAAAACTTATAAGAAATTCAGTAGTGACAAATGTAGGGCAACACACTTGGATGATACTAATCTACTTCACGTACACAGGATAGGGAAGAACAACCTAGATAGTTCTGTGGGGGTTTTGGACTCCTCCTTTCAGTAAGAAAACACTAAAACGCTGTAGCATCTATCACAATGAAAAGGAGAATAATAGTTTTTATAATAGTATGATAGCTAAATTTTGTGTTAATGTTTTCATTACAAAACCTTTTTTAGAGATTTTTTTAGCCATGAAATTAGGATGAATGTCTTCTACATGCCCTCAGCCTAGTAGTATTTAAGTAAAAAAATAACAAAATATCTGTTTAGCTGCATTACATGTTACTTTTTTCTATAAAGCAACAACAGTAATCAGAAGCTCCACTGTAGTATGAACTCAGTGATGTCACAACATCACTATGTTAAGAGGTTTAATAGTCTGTGAAATAATATTCTGCTTGGAAAAGGGAGGTTTGTGGAATTAGCCATTCCTGTGCATTCCCATAGACAAGTGGATTTTTTTGTGCACACTGACTTCTGTGTGAGACTCTTGCAGTATGACAGTGCGAAGGAAGCTGGTGACTGACACACTGAGATGCAAAAATTAACTTCTGAGGGTCTTGTTCTGTTTGTTCCCACCTGGGCATGGGTGGGAAAATGGAAGAATATAAAAACAGGTTGGAAAGGGCATGTGAAATGCTTTGAGCATTTGGGCCTTCTAATTTTGGCAGTTAAGAACTTTGATTTTCTTGCTCTGGTTTGTGATACGTGCTTAAGATGCACCGGTCATGTTCTGGTGGTTTCACTTCATGCCTTCTTCAGGAATGAAAGGGGAAAGGGCAATAATTAAGACAAT
The DNA here is from genome assembly GCA_025920805.1 of Petroica traversi. Classification (NCBI taxonomy): domain Eukaryota; kingdom Metazoa; phylum Chordata; class Aves; order Passeriformes; family Petroicidae; genus Petroica; species Petroica traversi. Next base: position 22,650,760 of record JAHLSL010000008.1, on the reverse strand, counting down.
TCCTCCCTTCAGATGAAGGGTGATCAATGCCTGTCCCCTTTCTAATGTACAGAACTGTGAGAGACAGGGGAGGAGACGGCAGGGTTTGGGTTATGTTGACCAATAATCACTTTCTAAAGTGAAGTAAAATATTAGCATTGACTAATATTCTGATCAGCAATAAAATATTGAATTTGAAATAAAGAAGGCTTTTTTTTAAACCATGGGAATGGAAAGTTGCAAATTTTTCTTTAAGAAACAGAAAAAAAAAGTGGTGTTTATTCAGAAAATGTGTTTTGCAGTTGCTGCTTGGTATTTCTCATGTACCACTGGTACTGGAAATCTTTAATATTAACTCAGATTTTTCAACTAATTTCTTAAGATATATTTCTATGAAGTATTGAGAGCACAGTTTGAGACTGAAATTTCATTACATCTTTATATGTTTTTGTCTCCTATAGTACACTGTGTAATATTAAAAGAGATAATTAATGTGGGATTTAAAAATTTCAATCTGCTGCACTAAAATATGAAGGTACCTCTTTTTTTGTTGTTCTGTTTAAAAGGGTGATTTTTTTTAAAGCCCAATTAGGCATCCTGCCTACATTCAAATACCTTCTTTAGCCTGAGAATGGAGCTTGAGGATGAACCAAAGGTATTTTCTAGAGGAATCAAATGGTCTGAGATGATAGATACAGTTACACGTTGTACAGTGAAGTTTCACAATTCCTAAAATCTTATCTTCACAATACAGGGAAATTCAAATGAATTGGCAGAGTTTGACAAACAAATCTTCAGTATTTTCGTCAGCTTGGAAAAACAAATTTGCAAAAATAATAGACAGGTCACAAAAGCCCATTTTGAATAGTTTACATACATATTGATTAATACATTAAAATTTAGTCCTAATTTATTTTTTTTTATATCAAAGATCATATCTAATACTTTGCATGACTGCCAACCATGCTGGACAACTAGAGAATGTTTTAAGATGTTATGTGCAATGTATAATAACTTACTGTGACAAAAATAATTAAATTCTACTATTTAAAAAAAAAAAAAGGAAGGAAAGGTAAGTGAATGGTCCTAGTGATAAGATTAAGCTGACAAAGTAAGAAATATTATAATTAAAGTAGGTGGTTTAAGGATTATGCATAAGCTAAATAATATAGTGTTATCCTGTAAAGCACACCATGTATCCTACAAAAACTATGAATACTCCCTAGAAGAAAGCAATGGTTATTGAATGTTAATTCAGGAAATAATTTAAGATTTGGGATGCTTTGGGCTAAGATTTGAATGTGTTACAGGTACAGGCATTTCCTATTGCAATTTTTCTGTATTAGACAGAAAGCCAGATTTGAATAAGGCTATTGGAACACATTTTTAATTCATTAAAGCAACATTAAAAGTGACCATCAAGAACTAAATAAACATAGCCTGATTTTCTGTTGCATATATGAATAGAAACTTTGATGTTCATCATATCTGAACCTCAAGTTCTTTTACTGAAGTGTCTGTAGGTTTTTATAGTGTCCGTTGTATAAATTCCCAAGAACTTTGGCCGAGGCAAGTGGAGCTGTGGGAAAGCCTGAGCACAGAGCAGCTTTGTTGGCCTGCTGTGGGTCCTGCTTTATTACAGCCCTAATGATTGTCCTGGGTTAGCCATATGGCCTGTTTGTATCCCCAATCGTCCCCTGGCTTATGCTGGACATTAAGTTCTGCAGCTTTAAGTTGGTCTAAGGAAGACAGTGAAGGTGAAGGTGGAGGAAGAGGCGGAGTGGCAGCAGGAAGCAGGAAGAGAAGGGGAGAGGAGGGAGCGCGTGGCTCCAGCGCGGCGGGAACTCGCAGCTCCCCGGGATCATCGCCCCCCGTCCCGCAGATTACTACGAACCAAGGTCAAGAGAGCGGAGAGGCTGCATTCCAGCAGACAGCGTTATCTCTTTTTTTTCTTTTTTGTCCCTCTTCTTGGGACTGGCTGGCATCGCGTGAGCCCAGGACACCAGGGAACGCCCGGGGGGCCCCTCCCCCACCCTCGCCGACTGCTACAGCCGGGCCCGGCAATCGTCCCCCCACTGGAGAACTGAACCGGACTCAGACGGACTCTGAATCTACCATCTCTTCAGAGGAAGGAGAGGTTTCATTGTTTTCATATTATCCAATTTTTTCCCTATACTTGTAAATATTCTATGTGTTAAATAAATAGTTTTTTCCACTTTTCTCTAAGGAAATTCTTCCCGGACCGGTAGGGGGAGGGGCGATTGGAATCGGCTCTTCCTAGAGGAGACCCTCCAGAGGTTTCCTCCTAAATATTTGCACTAAACCAGGACAAT